>JAPZDV010000025.1:3024492-3039122 GCA_029814665.1 Acanthurus lineatus | reverse complement strand
GCTGTTAAATTCCGACACTGAAGAAGACAGCTTTAGTGGTTTTAGTTGTTAAATTTAGTGGGTGCAGCTTATAGTCCGAAAAGTACGGTCTGTTGCATGTTAGCCACATCAGCGAGCATAAGCATCAAATCTGAGGTTTATAGGGAACTTATTGGGTCTTATTCATGAACATAAAATTAGCAACAACTGTGACCAAACTTAGACCAAATCTAATCATTTAGTGTACTTAATTTAATTTCAACAAAAGTACTACCATTAATATTTTTTTGTATGAGTATGAGTTACAAAAAAAGCTGCGATAGGTATTTTGATACATCCCCTAATATTCCTAGCTGCTGCAGTAAAATGACTGGAGAGAAACCTCCAGGATGAAAATGGGACTCTGAACCCCGACAGTTCGTACTAGACACTACTGTGAATAGTTGAAATGCAGAAAAAATTGCATGCGAACTTTTGCACTGCATTTTCACATTACACTGATAAGAAATAGCTTTTATTGGACATAACTTATGAGACGTGGCCAAAATGTCTGTCGACTTACTCAGAAGGACCTTAGTCAGTTGTTTGTGCTTAAATTTTTGCCGTCTATCTGCTGCAAACTCCTCCAAAGGAATTAGTGGAATAAAGGAAAAAGTGCTTTTACCTGCAATATTTAGTTGTTGGTTGTTTGGGTAAAAAAAAATACAAACTCATATTTTCATTGGGGACAATTTTGAAAATACACACATAATGTTCGTCACTTGCGATGACCGTCATCTAGAAGATCACAAACCAGACATTCAACCTCCAGCTG
This sequence comes from Acanthurus lineatus, assembly GCA_029814665.1. Taxonomy (NCBI): domain Eukaryota; kingdom Metazoa; phylum Chordata; class Actinopteri; order Acanthuriformes; family Acanthuridae; genus Acanthurus; species Acanthurus lineatus. The sequence continues at coordinate 3,038,329 of JAPZDV010000025.1, read as the reverse complement.
CACCAGCAGAGCTGCTATTCAGTGTAAATGTCCAGCTTTGCAGAGCATATGTTCACCCTTCTGCAGGAGACATAAAGGTTACTCGATAACAGTTTCCGCCCTGCTGTTCTGCCTTTCAGACGAGTGTTTGTGGGGCTAAAAAGGCCTCAGCTATAACTATTCTGCTTCCTGGAACCAACTTAATGTCTTCTATTCATTTACCGACCCACGTCTGGACAACCTTCGCATCGTTCACACCTTTTACGTGGCCCTCCGCCCACAGGAGCCCCCATTTAATCTGACCCACAAGCCTCAGCATGTATTGAGTTTCATGACGGATCGCTGGACGGTGACCCAGATATGGACGGTGCGCGGGAGGTGACTGACTAGTGTGCCAATAATGTTTGTGTTTTAGTGCTGCCTCCAGGCCGTCTGTGTGGGTCATGTGGTGGTTTACATTTGTGTCAGAGAGGCAGTTGAAGTATTGACATGTCCTTCACATGTGGCTGTCAGTAGCTAACTATAGGGCATCTGCGTACAAGGTTTTATTGTGGAGACATTTCTAATGAAGCCAGTAGATCAAGTTCTTTGCTTACGCAATTTAACGCGACCTCTCTGATGTTTTGTTTTGATGTGTTTTATATGCAGATGACACAAAAGATGCTCGTCACTGCTCAGTGCATCAGACCTGCATCATCATGAGATCTCTTGAGGCCATTGTGCATGTTGGTTGACATGCTGCTGGCAGGTTAGAGTTGCCTCCCTGGAAACTGTGTCACGTTCTGCATTTATGAAAATTCAAATCCAATCCTTTTGTCTCCATAGATGCACTGAACGTCATCATATGGTGATATTTCAGTCTCAAGGGTTTGTTTTGCCAACAGATATTTGACTGAAGTCTGGCTAAAAAGCAAAATACGAACAATCAGAATCAGAAATTGGTTAATTTGTCAAATAGTTTTTCACAAACAAGGAATTTACCTTGGTATTATGTTGTAAAATAGAAGCACATACTGCAGCCTCAACACGCAACTGTGAGCAGATTCGTTGTCCAATAAAAACACTGCACTGCAAATCAACTTTCAAACTTAGAACCAATCACATCGCCCTGTTACTCAGAAGAGAGCTGGCGACTCCATCACCATCCTGGCCACCCCGGCTGTGACAGCAGTCCAAAGCACATATATCAATTCTACCCCACTTCTTGCCCTCGGTGCTATAAATAGCAGCCTGAGTGTGGAGTCTAGCGCAGCACACGTATCATAATGGGACCATTATGTAAGGTCCTGTGCTGAGCATCCACACAGGCAGACCCTGGGACTTTCTTCCCCCCGGGGCAGGTGACAGACAGCTGGGTCTCCCTCTACGGGTAAACATCCCCAGGCAGAAGCAAAAGAGCATTAACAGTGAAGAAAGACCAACACTGATGTACAAACACTTCATGTGAGCCGCGGGCGTCTGTTGTTTTCAGGAAATGTCTCAGTGTGTTAGGGGAGCAGTGATTTTCAAAGAAAGGGTTTTATTCCAGACTGCAGGTGAATATAAAATGACAGTTTTACTGTGAATATCAGAACCGTTTGTTTACAAAAGTCAGAGTCCATGAACTACATTTATGTACACAATTTAGTTTGTTTAAATGTGTTTAGTAAGAAATAATGTGTCCTGCGTAGCTACAATCACAACAATCACTCGTAAAGTTAAGTTTGAAAGTGTGGCTATGCTCTCCACACCTTTAGTGACCTATAAAAAAGAATTCAAGCTCTCTGATTGGATGTTTCTTGTTGAAATGCACCATAAGACTCATCGCCAAAGTGGCAATCTCAAAGATTTTAGTTGTGGTTGATTTGGCGACACCTGTTGTTTGAGGTTATAACTGCAAGTGCATTTTTAAATTACAGGTCACAGATTTTTGTGGGACACCAAAACAGACCAGCATTGTTTTAATTAAGAAGTCAGGTGTTAATTGGTTTTTCTTTTCATTATTCTGATTCTGTTTTTCTGCAGGAGTCTGCAGACAGCGGCGCTAAGTGAGAGGTGTTGGTTAAAATCATTGAGAGGCTGGAAGTTTTGCTTTTTAATATTTTAGTTTGATATATATTTTAAAAAATAAATACTTTATATACTGTAGTTTCTCATATTGAGTACAAATAATTAATCCTTGAGGGTTTCATGTTCAGCTAAGACGAGCAACAGTGCAAGAACAAGACATTTACTTCCTTTAACCTGTAGCTCCAAAAATAGCTCCTCTAATGTTGCACCTAGTTTGTTTGTTAATGCTGTTAACTGTGCCTCTGCACCACATGCGTGACTCTTTTGCAACATACAGATCATAAGTGTAACATATTTGCTGTTAAGGACTGTATGAGATGTACTCTGATTACCAAGTACTATGTGTGACACTATGGAGCCCCACACAGATCTTAATGCATGCTTGTTCAGTGTGTGTTTGCATGTGCAGATGTCTGTACTCATGCATGGGTGTGTGGGTGTGTGTGTGTGGTGGCACTCCTGCAGGCAATTGGTGCAGAACACTGAACTATATCATCAGAGCGTGAGTCACTGGAACAATCTGTGGCACCGAGGGAGCAAATCACATTTGTTCGCCGTTCCCATCGGCCATGTAACGAGGAAAAGGGGAGAAAAGGGAGGAAGCTGCAAGAATAAAAAAGACGCTTTATCACCTGTGCACAGTCGAAGTGTTTCTGCAAAGATAAAACCCACATGTGCAGACTGCAGATCACCAACAGACTCTGCGAAATGTCTTTTTTCACTGTTTCCATCTTTGCTGCAGGAAACTCACTTCTGCAGTGTTTCTGCACTGCACTTCCCTGAAATCACCTGTCAGTCAAACAGAGTGGGTGGGACTGGTGTGCTTTTTTTTTCTATTGATGCAGTTTGAGTCTCTTAACTGTTGTTTCCTTTTTTAATCTCGTGGCAATTTGTGCTAATTTTTTAAATGTTATGTGTATCTTTAATTTCATCCATTGTGTTTCATTTGTCGTCTGTTCATGAATTAGACACTTTAAATGTTCCAGCCGCTCTGACAGCAGGTGTACTAATGAGGGGAGGCAGAATGGTGCCTTTACTTCTAGTGCTGTTGGCGTCACCTGCACATCGGCGGTGATGTTGGTGGTGCATTCAGGCGTCCTTAGGTTTTTCTGACTGCTGCTGATGCGATTTGTCCTCGACTCAGTGGGCAGAACACATTCTTACACTAACAAGTGCTGGTATGATATCAAAGTGGCATGCGATTATCTTCATTCTTATACCAAGTTGAGCGGCAGAACAATATTTTTTTGGTGGGAATTCAGGCAAATGTCACCAAGCAACTGGCAAGAAATAAAAATATAGGTAAGTAATATATAACTTTTTATTTTCCAACTTTTTTTAATTTCTTTTTTTCTGGGAGAATTTAATTTGATTGTTTCTGGATAATTAATGATTTTGTTCTGTTAGCTTAATTGTGTGCCTTTTTACTATTTATTTTAAGCTGTTTTTTACCTCTTCATGGAGGTGTGAACAGTGTTATCTCTGCTCTGATTGGTCAGGCTTGAGATTTAATTGATTCCCAGTCATGCAGATCACAGTCACCTGAGTGATCAATGCGTTTGGGTCCATGTATTGCCTCTCAGGCTTTGCGATGTCAGCTTGACAACTTCTGATGAAGATCGTGACATCAAATCGTTACTTAATTAAAATTGCCGGGAGCTTCAGGAGCTTTTACTACAGTTTGCACATCCTTGGTCTGATTTTCGCCTTTGTTTTGCTTTTGGATCAAGAGCCTGAGGAAGGTTTTCTGGGTGTGTGTAACCTCCTTTTTAACAAAAACACAAAGTGACCTGATGGCAGCAAAGAAAAAGTAATAAGGTCATCAATGTGATTTAAATTCAATAATTTGAATGTTTGGATTCAATTTATTGGCAATCTATTAGTTAGTTGTTTGCAAGCGACAACCTCTGAGGTGGAAAAATAGTTTTAATAAGCTGCAGTTCTGTGAAAGGCCACTTGAGGCTGATTCCTAAAGCGAGTCAATCCCCATAAAGCCCCTCATTAAAATACCAGACTTTATGGAGAAATAAAATATAAACATATCAACAGCTTGGTACGAAATGCTGTTTTTTTAATCTTTGTTGCTAGTTTTTTATGTTAATGGAAATTATACAGGAGGTGAATTTTTAAGGTTTAAAGTTGTGCATAATTAATGGCGCAGCCTCTGAGCAACAACAGCTGCTAGGTCATCACCTCTCTAGCTCCACCCACTGGCCAAATATGAGTGCATCTGTCTTTTAAAAACCAAGATGGCCACTTAAGGGCTCACAAACCAAGAGGTGGCTCCGTCTGTGTTGAACAAACTGTTTATTGTTAAAGGAAAAGTCAGAGAAGCAGCACATTTAGCAGCATTTGTCCTTTTGGAACCGTGAATGTACGAAATTTTGTGTCAGTTCATCCAGAAAACATAAGTAGTGAGAAAACTTTACCCTTCAGGTGCTACAGAAAGTCCCTACCGACCCTGAATTCTCGCTGCTGCTTCGCTGTAAACACATTAATGAGCCACACTGTTACACTGGGTGACACTTTCCTTAATTACCATTAACACATACGCACAGCCTGTTGCTTGTTTTGAATGAATCCCACGTACAACATCCTGCTGGTGGAAATGCTCACCAGAGCAACAAATGTGTGTTAATCCACAGCTTAAAACAGTGCCAAGCAGATGCCCTGTTTGCTGAATTATTAAGCCTTTTTTAAAAATGAAACCTGATGTTTCTAGCTTGTTTTCTTCAGGTAAGAAAACCACAGAAAGATCAGACTAACAGATTAAATTGAGCGCGTTAGCTTTGCTGTGTCACAGTTGTTATTTGAAGAAATGTAGAGAAAAAGATGTTTTTTAATTCAGTTTCTGTTCGAACAAACTATTGAGCTTCATAACTTTTAAGAATTTATCAAGATGGGCTTTTGTTCTCCATTTGTGTCAGTTTTATTATTAATAAAATTCAGACAAACTTAATCCGTTTGATTTATCACTCAAATAATTCATGGCTGAAAGCGGCCGTGACGCAGCCGAGGATGAAATGACTTTTGGTTTGTTTTTTTTGCTTCCTTTCACATTAGAGCGAACCCGGAGAGATCTAATTCTCATCGACTGCCTCATTGATCGTTTTTCCTGAGCGACATTTTCTCGTTCCATTAAGCAAGACCCCAGGCAGAATTCCCTCACTGCCTATTAGAGGGATTTCATGTAAAGGTGAGGGCCATATCCGTCTACACCGGGATCAATATGTCAGCTTCTCCTCCTGTTGCTTGATCACTTCGATCAACCTGCAGATCATTAAAACAGCACAGCAGCTCAGAGAATATTTACAAGTATAATAACTCACTTTTCATATTGTTGTTTCTTCTTAAATGGATTGTAGATAACGACATTAAACAATTAAAGGAGTTAATGCAGCTTGTTGAGGAGACATGATATAATAATAATGAAAGGAAAAGGCAGTTTGAGTTTGACATATTGTACAGTTTCCTTTAAATTTAAACTTTTATAGGAATCAAATCTGCAGCAAAACATATTTAATCCACTTACAAAAGGCCAAATTAAAAAAACTAAATCAATTTAAGTTTCTGTTGTTTTTGGAAAATATAAGCCTTTTACCTGAATATCAGACAGTGCAAATAAAATCCACCTTTATGACTTTTTAAAGACACCAGACTCCTTTTAACAAAAGTGGTCATTTTACTTCCCAGAACACACAAGTTTCAGGTCGACAGCAGCTTCAGTCTGTCAGTGTGTTTGTGTTATTGTGTCACTTCAGTGCTTTAATTAGTTTGAATTCACTGCAGATAAACTGGACCAGCAGCTCCTGTGTTCTGCAGAGTGAACTGGTTTTGTCAAAAGACACAAAAGACCTCAGCTGGAGAAGATAAACTGTAAAGTTAAGCTGAAAAAATATTATATATATATATATAAAATGTACTATACTTGTTATTTAATTGGGCCTTTTTGCGTGGCTTTATATTGTTTTACTGTTTCCATCCACAGCAGTTTAATGCTTTCCTCCCCTTATTAGAGGAAGCATGCTGAGCGCCACCTACTGAAGATTGGTAATTATCTGTTTGATTAAGTACCTCATACAACCTCATTTAAAAAAACCTGCACTATCCCTTTAAGTTAAGATTTTGTTTATCAAGTCAGTCAGTTGTTCAATCATGATCATGATCTTGCTATTTGAAGGTCTTTCAGTGAGTATTTAAAGGGTAAATCCACCTGGAATCACGCTGAGAAAAGTGCTTCTGGTTTGCTTGTTAAGATCTGAAATCTTGTTCAGCATCAAACAAACAAACAAAATGGAAGCTTTAACTGCTAACAAGCAAACAAAAAACAAGTTTTCCTGCTATTTAAAAGGAAGCTAATGACATTAGCTCTCTCAATGAAGAGGAAGAGAACAGTTTAAAATTGTTTACCGTTATTCTCTTGTTGGTTGTTACATGAAATTAAGTAAACCTGCAAAACAAAAGGCTTCAAAACTTTGAACAGGTTGAGTTTTTGACTTCATCAGTCAGCACAGGTGACGGCGATATCACTGATTGAGACATGAGCCGTTTGAAGCCATCAAAAAGTGACTCGCTTGCAGGTTTTGGCAGATTTTAAGCGTCTCGTGATACAAACTGAAAATCTATGGCCTCACTGCTGAGCCTCTTCTTGTTTTTTCCCATATTGCTCGTGCTTTATTTTTTTATTTTAATGGTAGACAAACACCTCCCAAATGAGCTCATTCTGTGGCCTGTTCTTCACAGATGTTACCTGCATCTGTTAGGTGAAATCATTCGATTCACTGTGTGGCATCAGCGTGAACCCACGACGAGCGTTCTGCACATATCTACAGTGAAGTAAAAGCCATCTGTAGACCCGTTAATATGACACATTGTGAATATTTACGCAGCTGCTAAAATCCACCATCAGTTTCATAATCCGCAATCTGTGAGAATCCAGTGAAGATCAGTACATGAGTTCACACTGATATACATGTTTTTAGATGTGGATGTGAACTAATGTACTCTGCTTTAGTGTGTCATCAACAGTCATGAATGTCATGTATGTCATGTAACAGTCGGATGAAACTGAATTTATGCATCATGTTTCTTTTTGTGTGTCTGCATTACATTCAAGACTGATTCAGATGTTCATAATATGAAGTTTTTGTTCAATTTAGCGTATAAAATATCAAATTTTCCACTTTCTTGTTAGAAATCATAGCTGCAGAGACAAGTTAATCATCTCTTTATGGGCAATATGTGTCTGTTTTGTTGACATGATGCTGTATATTGTGTTGCTTTGTGTGGAGATAGTATGAACCTTTTAGCTTTTATTCTAAACACTTGCTAAACTCACCTCTTCAAATTAAAATCTGTGGATCTTTTATCACCAAATACTGATTTTCTTTGTGTTCTTGCAGACATTTTTCTTGATGTCTGAATGTCTCTCAGATGAGTTGGTGTTGTGCTTGGGTTGAACATGGTGCTTCATGGTGACGGGGAAAACAGCGCCATCTGCTGTGGACTGTTTGTCACTCCCACATATAAACTGGAGGTTGGGATGATCTGCACAACCTTTAAGGTTTCATTCAGTTTTTATATTCTTGCCAACAAGCATTTTTAATGAAATCAAAAGTGTGGACACAGAGAGGAAAATTACAGGTGTTTTATTGCAGTGAGAAAAGCTAATATACTGTACAGTGTTGTGCGAATAAAGTTAAACATAAGAGGTATCCATTTGAATAGCATTAGCTTTAAAAATAGTATATACTGCATTGAAAAGGCAAAAAATATATAATTTACACAGCAGCTCAGATGAATTATAAAAATGTTAAATGATTAGTATTTAAGGTTTCAGTGAAGCACCTCAGTTATAACAGTGTTACTTTAAAGCACATTAGACGGTTAAAGGGGAAATTAATGCATCATTGGGTTAAAAACCGTTGAGAACTTTCAGCACCTTATGACTAATTTATGTATTAAAGCAGTTCTTCATACAGGATGAGAGTCAAGCAGAAGCTGAGTTAACAGACGTCACGAACAGTCGAGGCTCTAAACCGAGTTTGAGGTTATTAAAATGTGTCACAGGGAATTACGTCAATCATCACGACATGAAAAGATAAAATTCAGTCCGTGTCGTCTCGTGTCGACTCAGTCGGGCTTCCTCTTGATGCTGATCAGCTGAGAGACGCCCTGCAGAGCCCAGTACAGCAGAGAGAGGGAGACAAAGGCCTGGACAACACAGACAGACGGAGGTTAGTGATCACAGGCCTCACTGTCGGTTTCCCTTCAGAAAAAAACAGCTGTAACACCTTGTAGAGACTCAGAAGACAAACTGATTCAGCTGAGGTGATGATTTTAAGTGCAAGAACTGATGACAGCAGCTCAAGGCTGGAAATCTGCTGAGAAGATGCTGGTTTGTGAAGGTGTTAATGATCTGACAGCTCGAGTTTGAAATGCAGACATGTAAGAAATGTCCTTATATTGAATTACCAGTGTTGAAGGAGGATATTTTCCTCTATAATTCAGATATCTGCATGGAATTTAAGACGATTTTCATCATTTAGTAACCCGTCATTTATCTTCTTAATCAACTGATGAACTGTTTGGTGCATAAATACCAGAAAATAATGAGAAAACAGACATTTTGGCCTATGAATGATAAGTTCACAGCCGAAGGTAGAAGGAGGGGAGTTACACAGCTGGTTTTACATGCACATGTACTTCAGCTCTTTGAGTGATTGTGCAGAGAGTTTAAAGTTTATAATATTTGTGGTTTTTCTGCTTCTAGTATTGGAAAGTTTCAAGTCAACAGTGTTCACATCTGCCTTTGTGCACTGAAGAATGTGGATTTGAACTCGTCTTACAGGCGCCCTGTTCACCTGAATTGTCCAAAACAGACAGCGACCTCTTAACAAAGGTGACGAAGGAGCTCATTGGTCGCCATTTTGACAGCAATAATGATGTCATCACTGCTGTGGACGACTTTCTGCAGGTCCGAGGTGCCAGCTTATAAAAAGAAGGTTTTTAATGCTTCATGGCTGCTCGATTAGATGTGTAAATGTAGGAGGGGACTATTTTGAAAATTAATGGGGCTTCATTTTTTAAAGGGACTCTGAAGGCTGTTAGCTTATCAATCACACCTTGACATTAAATAGTCCCAAACTCAAAAATTTCAAGTTCATAAACACAGAAGATGATTAAACAGGTATATATTCATAAATGAAGAGCCTGAACCCATAAAATTTCCTCATTATTCATATTTCTTGTACTTAATAAGTAACTGTCTAGAGCCTAATTTATCTCTGAGTGTTTTCCTCTGACTCTGCCTTTATGAGCTACTAATATTAAACAATACTAAAGTTTGCACTTTCCTGTCCTCCTCAATGTTATTGTTATTGCTTTTAATGTTGGTTGACGGTCAAGTATGCACTTATTCTGACTTCCCCCGGATAACAGCATCAGTCTAATTGTATTCTGTTCAATGTTACGCTGTTTAAAAGCAAGATGGATCACCCGAGAATGAATTTTATAAAAAAAAGAAAACGGGACATAAAAAATGCGACGGGTTTCATTTACAACCAGTGCACAGAAGACAAACACTGAGAGGGAAATCCTAATTGAAAGAAAACAGTGAGGATGAGGAGGAAAGTGGGCTCACGACGGGGGTCACGGGGGTCAGAGGGGTCAACATCATGGGGAGGGGGGTCAGAAACCGCCCTCAACCTCCGCCTCTCGCTGCGTTCTGGCCCATAAACTGCATCCTACATCGCAACCGTAGCCAAAGCCAGAATGCTGTCCATCACAAGCAAAACAGCATGATGGGAAAAAAAAACAGCGTTTCCTCTGAGAGAGAAAGAACGACAGAGACTTTCCTTTTTTTAATGCTCACTACCTGCAGAAAACAAAATCCCTGCTGACAGACGGGAAAAGAAAGCAAAGAAAAAGATGCGTCACCCCTCGTTTTTTATCATTTTATGTCCCAATATTGTTTTAATAGTTTGTGTCTCAAAACCAACGAGCGACGAGATAAACAACGAGATAATCACACTGGATTCAGATCAGTGTTGGTGAATTACAATCATTATTTAAAGTATCTGCAATAAAAATTTTGAAATTGAACCCTTCAGTATTTCTAATTAATTTTAAGTTTTTATTTCAACAACATTGTAAGTAATAAACTGTAATTTTGTTGCACTGAGATTTTTTTATTAATCGAAAATGAAAGCATCTTTTGTTAAAAATCTGAAAGGAGACTTAAAATAAATAGAAGCACCGTTTCCAAGCTTAATCATTTATTTCACTCTCATCATTAATCAAAAAAGCGTTTTAATAACGTCTATTTCAAGGTTTCATACAGTGAAAAACAAACTGTTCACACAGAAACTTATCAGATAAATCAACCAACTTAAGTGCAGTGACATCTTTCAGCTTTATCATGTGTTTCTATGTTCAAATTAAACTTTCAAAAAGGTTTATTCAAATTTGTTTGTATTGTAATTTTCTACAATAAAAACTAGACTTAAAGGAGTTATTGATAAATCAGGGGCTCAAGGTAAAAGAAAGAAAAGTTATTGAACTCTCATTACACACACATGTAGATCAACTCTTTGAGTGATTTTGCAGAAAGTTTGAAGCTGATAACTTTTGTGGTTTTTTTAATGTTTTGGATAAATAAAAATTTTAAGTCAGCACTGTTCGAGAAAATGGACAATATCAGCCTTCGTGCAGTCGTTCCACCTCCTCCGTCTCAAGGGCTCACACATTCAAACACGGCATGAAAAGCTGATGTTTGTTGTGTTCTCAAAAAGAGGCCAATCGCAATTTTCTATCACGGAAAAATCAGAAATGCCACAAAAGTTGTTTACCTCAAACTTTCTGCATAATCACTCAAAGAGCTGAACTGCTTGTGCATTAAAAAGAGCTGCATATCTCATCTCCCTCTAGCTAAGGCCATGAACTTATCAATCACCCCTCGTAAAACTCAAAACAAAAATCATTTTGGTCTTCGTATTTTTATTTTCCAACCTGGTAAATCTAATTTATATATTTTAAACGTTCACTTAAAAACTATAAATTCCCCAGAAGGAAAACCGGGTTACAAACACACAAAGCTGCATTGTGTCCATCTTGGAGACGGATTGGGATTCGGGAAGCTCGACAGAACGTCGCAAATCACATTTCACTCGAATAGACTGAAACATGACAGAAGTTTCTATCAAAGCCGCATGTCGAGGGAAAAGAAGGGCACCTCTTTTTCTTCGTTCCCATCTCTCCCCGTTCGGCCCACTATGCTACATTTTAATGGACTCTGTAGGAAATCCATGTGGGACAGATTACATAGTTGAAGGAAGCATGTTTGATCATCTACAAATAAGCACTACAGCCATACAGCAGCGGCTCCCAAACTCGAGATCTCAGCAAATCGAGTCGCACTCACTTTGTTTCGAGCTAACGGTACTTTGTTAAGAGCCGTAATCCAAAAAAGCTGCAAACATGTGGCTTTTGTAGAAATCCTCCATGTCTTTGTTAAGCTGTATTTATTCAGCTTTACTCTTTCTGTTTCAGGTAAAAACACTCATGGTTAGAGCTCCGCCGGATTCAATTTGAGGCCTTTTTAATTTAAATTTCGCTTAATTCTTAGCTAATCAGACCACTAGGTTTATGATCAATATTGGACAATTCAGCAAAATCCCTGAAAATGATTAATTTCTGCAAAATCTGCACATGGCAACAGTGCCGGTTCAGATAATGTTGGAAGACAATAGTTATTGTTGGGCAACTAAAACACTCGTGACTTTCATTGGGGTAAAAAAATTGTTATTTGCAGGTCCTTGATGGGACAAAAACTTGTGTCTCCGAAATAAAAGTTAATGGGTTGAATGCACATCGAAAACCTCCATCTTCTACCCTGCCTTACAAATGACACACTGCTGTTTGCATTATGTAAGCAGAATCAACTACTGTGGTTGTAATTCTTGGAGAAATGCAGCTGTTCTCTGTCGCCATGCTTAGGCCACTTACATCAAATATATCGGAGTAATTTGATTGAGTCTCAGTGTTACGATCTATTAAAAAATCTGCACAAAAAAATCCATTTCAATCAAAAGTTATTAACAGATGAAAACTGGCTGCATTCAGTGACTTGAGTTAGAACATTTCTGCAGTCTGTGAGGTAAATAAACACATTTTCTGCTTCTTTTTGCTGCTCAGGTGTCTCTTGCTTTCTTAATCGATAATCTAACAGTGAAAGAAAGACTTATTTATCAGTTTTTTTATTTGCTGATGTTGAGCTAATGTTAGCTTGCTGGCTGTCTGCAGATGTCAGGCTCATGTTAGGAAACACAAACAGCAGGTGAAGTTAAATTAGAGTGCAGATTGTTTGGCTCTTTCTCTGCTGAAATTGACAATTAATATGGATGTTTCTGCTCTACTAACTTAAAGCATCTGGTGTTGATGGACCATAAACAGACTGTTTGAGATAACACGAACTCTTTTAACAGTTTGTGCAGGTTTTTGTTATTTTTTGCTTAATCACCCTGCACAAAAATATCAAAAATATTATGTTTAAATTATATTTTAGTCTAGCTGTTGCTTCAGTTTAATTTTGAAACCATGATCCAAAAAGAAAAGCATTCAGTATTTCCTCCGGCCTTTAACTCTTAATGCTGTAACATTCAGGTGTTGTAGATCCTCAACTCAACATGGTTCAATATAGAAAAAAAATTGTTTTAAAAGCTAAAAAGTTGCTCTATCATCAAAAAAAAACTACAATCTGATTTTGAAGAATTTCACACTGTTCAATAGAATGAAAACCTTATGTCCTTAAAACAAAAATAAGAAAATATTAAATAACAGCTGTCAGCAGCTCCAGCACAAAAGATATCTGAACTGACATTAGAACATTTTTGAACTCCACATTCAGTCCCACTGTGTGCTGGTGATCGATAAAATGCATCAGGCAGATTCAGTAAACACCCCGGGGTGCGTTTGGCTTCCCGCTCTGGTTTTCAGCCTTCAGTGGGTTAACATGGCAGAGCCTCGCTGTTCTCCAACGCAGCTGCGCTCGTGATTGAAATGAAAACAAGGCAGAATGGCTGCTGTCAGACGTGTGATATATGACCTGTAATGGGATGTTTCCAGAGCTCTCCCTCTCCCCCCCCCTCTCCATATGGCTGCCTACAGTCCACCAGACCTGGACTGAACTGTGTCGGAAAATTATCCTGAACTTTCTCTTTCAACCTGGCTGCAGAGTCCAAGTGGGTGGGAGTTCGGCTAATCAGGACATTGTTAAATTGGTGAAAATAAACCATAGAAACTATCTGTAATACTGTTTTATATTTCAGCTTTTTTGTGTTTTTTATTGGTTTTTCTTTTAACTTTATGGTTAAAAAGAAACTTGCAACATTTTTTCAACATTTTACAAAGAAAATCTGTAAAAATAATAACGATTCTTAAATAAAAAAAGGCGAGTCCTAAAAAGGTGAAAGGGTGCAAGAACTCGACGTGCACCAACACACGCACACACACACACACACGTACACACACACATTTGTGTAGATGTGCATGCACACCTACACACAAAGAGGACTTCCTGTCTGTTCATTATGAGCAGATATACAGTCTGTGTGCACTGTTGTTTGAGCAGACTCAGGAAGGATACGCTGAGCAGGTTAATGTCCCACCAGAGAGTCAGTGTGGTGCAGCACAGCCATGAGAAATACCACCATCACACACACACACACACACACACACACACACACACACACACACACACACACACACACAGAGCAGCCAGACAAAAAAACACACAGGTGACACGGCGGGG
>JAPZDV010000025.1:2997754-3021470 GCA_029814665.1 Acanthurus lineatus | reverse complement strand
AAAGCAGAGCAGCTTTCGTCAGGTTCAATCAGGTTCACGCGTTGGCTCCGACGCTGCATCGTACACTGGATGACTGTTGTGTTTCACCCATGAATTAAAGCACAAATAGGAAACAAATTCAAAAGAAAGTCAACGTTGGCCAAAGAAACTCGCCCCGCAAAAGCCAAACCAAACACAGCTAAAGAACCCCAAAGGGCCTATTTCTGTTAGATTTCCATAGCTTTACCTGGCATGTGGTTTGACAACATAAACCAAGCGGTTACTCTTTGACGGGCACGATCCCCTGCACATTGAGTGATAATATTTCACACTGTGTACGGTCGACCACCCCGCTGTTTACTCCGACGGAACAGTCCTACCCAGCATTTCTCTTTCAAATCCCTCCATTTTTCTCCCTGGGAGGAGGAGATTTCCTTTCCTTTCCATTCCTGCAAGCTCTCAGATGATGTCATGCTCACCGAGTTTCCATTGCTGCAAACAATCCTGTTAACCTCAGCGCTGCTTCTTGCTACCACACATTCCTGCTCCTGACAAAAAAAAAAAAAAAAAAAGAAAAAGAAAAGAGAGAAGGCAGCCGACCTCTCACACCTGAGTTTCGGCGAATGGAAATGAACTCGGAGAACGCCGACCTCTCACCGGTCTGCGGTCTTATCTGCCCACTCACGGCTGCGACGGCGGGAAAGAGAGGGTGGGGTTTGAAATGTTTTTGCAGACAAGTCAAGTGATGTGTTGAAGATAAAGCCACTTTGTTTCCAGAGCCGAGCTTTTGTGTTTGACATGAACTCCATAATATTGTTCTGACCCTTTTCTTTTGACCGTGGAGAATTTATCTTCCCCTTGAAAGTCTGACAGAGAGAGAGAGAGAAAAAAAAAGCTCTTCGGAGATTGGAAAACACTATCAGCACAGACAAGAGAAGATGGAAAATCAAATGGGGTGTGAAAACAACTCAGATGTTTTTAAGTTTTTGGATTTGACTGAATTATATAGATTTAAATTTGCTTCTCGAGTGTCAAACTTGCATGAGCTCATCCATCATTTCTTGAACTCATTTTTAAGGACAAGAGCAAAGCAGACACTTTAAAAACTCTCTTGTTTTTATGATTCCACTTAGTTAACTTTTACCTTATTTCTTCACTTAAAAAACCGAAAACTGTAACAAGTAAAGTTTTCTTTCAGTTAGATTTTAACCCAGAAAGTCTGTTGCAAACAGGAGACCTGAAGACGCTCCCCCTTTCCTCCACAGACAGGTGTATTTTTATGAGCTTTCCTCTTAAATCGCTGCGATTTCAACAGCTGTTGGTGGTGTTTTGAGAGAAAAGCTCCTTAATTAATCTGGAATATGCAGCGTCTACATTCTGCAGCATGTCTGCCTGCCTTCAGGCAAACCAGGCGCCCACACAGTAAAACAACCACATGTTACATCATTACAGTCCTCTGTGAGCGTTTCTCTGATACCAGACACACAGAAAGGTGCTGATTTAAGTAACTGGAGCTCCTTTAATTTTGTAAAGTTGACGTAGGTGGTCATATAATTCTCTTAGGTGAAACAATTTGTCTCCTGACAGCCAAACTGAAGATCCTCACACAGAGGCTTCGTGTCCAGAGCTCAAAATGCTTTAATGCCCTGACTGAGTAACGATAATAGTTAACAGAAAAAAACTCAACATCTGATTTGACTCTGGTCACATCAGACGTCCTTGTTTACTGGGGAAGTATTGCCTTAAATAAAGTGGCCTGCAGCAGTTCAAGATTATTATTTTCCAAAATTGAAAAGAAAATTTTCAAAACTGAACCACAGTGGATCAGTAAGCACACAACATCACTGACTAAACTTATTCATCAATAATAACAGTCACCTATTTCACATTTTCTTACCCATTTTCCTAAAATCACCTCAAATGTAAATATAAATCCATAAACTAGCCAAAGCTGACATTAGCATATCACTTATTTACTGAAATCTGATTAGTGAGGGGCAACTGCAGTGCAGAGATATCAATTAAATGTTTGTAATTACTCAGAAAACATCATTATAATGTGGGTCAGCCGTCATCTGGAGGACTATTCTTCAATAATCAACTCTGTCTGATCCTTATCAAAACTGTTTGCTTATGTGTTTTTATAGATAAAAAAGAAAACTTTCATGTGAATCATCATCAGACTTTCTAATTCTCAAATATCGATATCGAAATATGCATCAAAAAGCCCAGATCACTGGTTTCAATGCTCAATTATGACATCAACATCAACCGTCACATGCACACACACGCACAATGCTGCTTGCACAGACAGCATTAACCTCATGCAACCCCCCTCCCCAGCCCCTCTGATCCACACAGACTCTTGTGAAGCAGCGACGTCGTCCTGCACAGACGTGGGTTTGGGTTTGCGAGTGGGCGGCTGGTTTACAGGTCAAGCCTGCAGCTTTACAAGGGAAATCTCCAGAGCCACTATAAATACCACTGTGAGCTTTAAGGGTGCAGTATATCACACCACGGGGTTTGAAGGACCACAAACCGACCTAGTTTTTGTAGTTTTTTTTTTCTTTTTCTAGTCCTTCCCCCACTTATCCCAAATGTACAGTCGCATGGGCCTGAATACAATTAAATGTGAATTTCCCTCCTGCATTTCGAGTGACTGTTAATTGATTGGCTCGACTTCAAAACACGCCCCCTCCCCTTCTTTTGCAACAAAGAGCTGGCCGTTCACCTCACACGTCAAACCCATATATCATTAAAGTACCTTAAAAGTTTGAGGGTGGTTTCAGGTTTTTTTTTTTTTTCTTTCCCTTGCTGTAGTTCTGAGCGAAGGGAACAAATACGTCAGGAACCAATTGGAGTAAATTGTGAGGTTTTTTCAATGAGCCCCACCTGCAAGCAAGACATTTATTCAGCTCAAACTGATGTACTGCGACTTGCAATGAGGCCTAATGATTCGTTTAAGTTAAACGGCTGCTTGAAACTTACAGCGCTGTCAAAGTGACACAGCCGTGCAGCATGTGCGGCATAAATCAAGACGTTTTTCTGGGTTTTTTTTTTTTTTTTTGGCCCTTGAAGCTGATTGGATATGCACTTCATTTCAGACACGGCTTTAAATAAC
Organism: Acanthurus lineatus; assembly: GCA_029814665.1. Taxonomy (NCBI): domain Eukaryota; kingdom Metazoa; phylum Chordata; class Actinopteri; order Acanthuriformes; family Acanthuridae; genus Acanthurus; species Acanthurus lineatus. The sequence continues at coordinate 3,018,370 of JAPZDV010000025.1, read as the reverse complement.
TATAATTCATTCAGGTTTTATTCCACTTTACGGTGAGAAAAAAAGAGGGTGGGAAAGCTTCAGGAGTTGTCTTTTGAACACCTGAGCGAAGCAGATGTGGAGTCAGAGGACAATAAAAGCGGCGATTTCGGCGCTCACGTGCAAATCTCATCAGCCAGCTCTAGTTAGCGGCAGACGGCACTAATTGGTTCCAGAAGCGTTGCTCTCGTTCACACCGGCTGGGATGGCGAGCAGCGAGCGGCGAGGGCGGGCACAGAGAGGGAGGGATGTGAGGGGGGGAGGAAGGAGGCGGTCTATGGGAGGGCGAGTAATGAGAGGTCAGCCGCCATCTACAGTTGGGCCGCCAGAGCCAGAGAGGCACGCCAATTTTATGGTCAATTGGGCGACGCATCTGGACTCATAGATCACAGGCTGGACTTAGCACCCAGCTAACACACACACACACACACAACAGAGACCACACAACACACACACACATGCACACACACACACACACACACATCAGGGACACATGATGCTGACACGGAGTCTTATGAGGATTTTCATAAACACGATTCTGACACTTTTACTCCTGACAGTGACTTTATAACCAGATTTCAGGATGTTTTGCTGCAAACTCGCGTCACTTAGTCTTTACATTCAAAAAAAAATCTTAATATTTCCTCTCATTAACAGTTTTTGACCAATTAACTTTCCACAGTTGCCAGGACCTGGATTTTGTTTCATTATGTTCTCACAATAAAAGAAAACTGGTCCAACATACAGTTCATTTGCATTCACTGGAAACTAATCAGTGGCCTGCAGGATAATTAGCTCCTCTTGTTGTGTGTTAACTTTGTGCTCTTTGTTGCTGAGCTGATTTTAATAAATGGAGACAGTTTTAATGTTGTTCACACTGTATTTTGGACACAAATTGGTTTTGGTTCACACTTGACTGTATTTCATGGAGGATGGCAGTGAGGAGGCCAAAATCAGCAACGACAAAAACGATTTCCACGATACTTCAATATATAATAAAAATAATACAGTGAGAAATTAAATTAAGTTATTTTTGGAAACAGTTTTAAAAGGATAAACAGGAGGACACTGAGACTGAATGACTTTTCAATAGCCAACCAATCTATGACAGATCAAATAAAATGGTATATGTTGTTTTCATTGCTTTAATAATATTGATTTTATTTTGGTATTTTATCACCAATTTTTTAATTTATGACTTTTTTCTTTCTTTAGGTATTTTTATTCTTGCTCTGTTTGATGTTAAGCACCAAAACAACACTGTAAAATCCTCCTTTGTGTAAAAACACTTGACAATAAACCTGATTCAGATTTGAGTCCTAAAATGAAAAGACCTTTGGAAATAAAAGCTTTAGTGCAGCTACGGTATAAAGTCAAAGGGACATTATTTTGTAAGCTGCTTTTTAAGGTCAGTGATGAACTCAGAAACACACACGAAGCACTTCAGGTGTTCAGGAAAAAAGGAAATCTACAGTTTAAAGGTAAATAATCAAACTCCATCTGCTGCTGAAGCTCATGTGATCTGATCCAAAAGCTCTAAAACAACCTTTTTGATTGAACTCGCAGCTGAGACTGTTTAACAAAATCCTTAATTCTTGGAACATCAGAGTCATTCAGCAGTCAGACTCTTGACCACAGTGTTTAAATGTTGCTGCAGCACTGCAGTTTCTCATACGTGCACTCTATTAATCCATCATGACCTTTGCCTTTTGTTTCAGATGTCAACATCAGCAGCTGAAATAATAACTCTGCTGCAGCTTGTTAATGTTAATTCTACAAGTCGGCCAAATTACAAATTAAACTCCTGGCTGTTGTTGAGTGAGTGATTAAACTCGGTCAAAGATGGTTTCCTTGACAGAGACGCTCCACTCATTAACATTTACATTTTTAATTTCCCAAAGCAGAAACACTACGAGAGTTATTGGTTTCAAGCTCTCTGCATAATCATTTAAAGAGCTGAGCTGCACGTGCATGAAACAAGAGCTGTATAACTCGTTATCGCAGTGGGCCATGAACTTATCAATCACCCCTTGTAGGTATTTAATGTTTATAATGGAAGAGTTTTATCACCATCATCATACTTTTACTCTGAATTGCATTGAAACACAAACTGCAGGTCGTCTTACCTCTGTTGGCACGGCCAGCGAAGGCAGCAGAGGCTTCACGAAGCCGTATCTATGCAGTGTCACCATGACGACGCAGCGCAGCATCTCCAGGACGGCGGCTTGTGGCCTGAACGCGAGGACACAACAACACAACAGCACAACGCCGATGCTTAATGACATTTCAGCTTGATTCACCCCGATTGGCCTCTTTGCTTTTCTCCTCCTAAACAAATGTTGCTGTGACGATGTTACAGGTATAAAAAGGTTTTTAATTGGATAAAAATTTAATCTGCAGACTGGATTGAGTTAAAACAGATTTGCTCCTTGACGTCCATGAAGAAGAGTTATGGTCTGTTAGGAGGTCAGTTTCAGTGCAATGTGACAGATATATGACAACAGCAAGAGATGCTAAACAGACTTAAAGCTTTTTTCAGACTGCAGAGTGTTGTTTTAATATTACATGCCTCTTTTTTTTCCAATTACATTTTTATTACAAGCTTTAAAAATGTCTCTCTAGGTTTTTGTTTTCCTGTTATTGAGTTTCATCAGCTCAGCACACAGTCGGGGTTCTGGGTAAAAACCCAACAAGAAGAAATCCAACTCAGGAATGAAAGAAAATACAGAAAAGCCATCAGAAGCTCATTCGATGTCAAACACTTTTTAATTTTTTCTTGATTTTATGTAAATTAGCTTAAATGTTTTCGACACTATCACCTCACAGACAGCAGTTCCTTCAGTAGCAGCTGATTTTTAATACAATAATAATTGGCAAATTGCTACAAAACCACCATTTTAAATTTAAGTTACTTAGTTGATAAGTAACATAAACAAGTTGTGGAATCTCATATGTGTTGCAGATTTATTTTCTGTCACTTGATCAATTTACTAATCATTTCATTGTAAGCAGTACAAGTATTTGGTTTTCTTCCTTCCCATCTTGTTAATCATCTTGTGAGAGTTTCGACCACCAGCTTGGAAACCACTGACATTAATAACATGAGTCTTTTCTCTGGCTTCTTTTTAAACTCTGTTCTACTTCCATATTTTGCCTCTGTCTGTCTGTAAATATCCCAAACGTTTCCATAAAAATCACGTCTTGGATAAATGTCTTGCACTGTACCTCTGATCTATGATGTAGCCCAGGGCGGTGAGAGTGAGCAGGACGTAGCCGGTCATCCCCAGAAGGGTTAACTGAGACAGCGTCTAGGATCAACAAACGTTAGCATGCCATGAGAAATGCGGTCAGGAAAAAATACATTAGAATCTAAACCTTAAATTAATATCATGGCTGGTTAAGTTACGATCACAGGAGACCTTACTGGGAGAGCGAGTCATAAACCGCACTGCTGTTCGACTGTTTACTTGGCAATGCCAACCAAAACATGCCTGACCTTCGGAATAAGTGTACTGGCACATACGGTATCCTGCAGAAAATGCAATCTGCCTCTTACTTTACACTGACATGCCTAGTTTACGTAGACGCTCTAATCATCCCAGATGGGTCCTGACAGGGCACTTGACCACAGTGAAGGAGACTACAGTTTGAATCCTGATATCCCCCCCAAAAACGGAGCCAAAACAACCAAAGCATGAGAAATCCCATGCAATTTTTTTTTTTTTGGTGACCTCCTCTGAAGCAACGTGGGATGCACGAACACACACACACACACACACACACACGAAAAAAAAAAGCAGACTTGCACAAACATGCAGAGTACAGAATGTGATGTACGGTCTGATTCGTGTTCTCTAACCTACGGGCCTTGGCTGAGGGCAGCAGCTGGAAGCCCGGTGTCTCCGGAGGATGCCGTGGGCTGTCAGCTTAGGTTTAAATTTCTCCGACACTCAATCCAGAGCCTAACAGCCAAGTCTCGCTGACTTCTCCCATACTATACAGACCCAGAGGGCCGTACAGAGTAAACATAAAATCAACCCATCAACAGGATGCAATAAAACCCTATGTCTTTATGTTTATCCAAGGGTCGTAATCCATAAGCCCAGATAAGAATTTTATTATTTGAGCCCACACATGGGAACGTAGAGGGATGATATGATTATGTTTTTTTTCTGTGAATCAACGGGGGGAATTCTGGTCTCCATACATCTTTTTAGAAGGAAGAAAAAAGAGTCATCTCAGACTGTCAAAGTGTATTATACTCGAAAGATCATTGCATGGGAGTTCAAAGGCTACAGATACAGTTGTTTTTAGTAGGAGTTGTAATAAGTAGAGAATTATTTTGGCATCAAAGGTCATGTGAACTTATCTGTGTTTAATAACCGTCAGGGCTCAGCAGCCGAGATGCGACACTCATGGGATAATCCTGCACAAATCCCTTGGTGTCGTCCCATTAGGTCGCATTTACAAGACTCACTCTTTTTTAGAAAAAAAAGGAAAGAGGAAATGCTCTTTGCTTCATTCATCGTGCTATTTTTTAATGTGATCATGTGTCGAAACTGCAACAATAACAGCGGAGGACAGAAACGAAAGTTAACATCTGGTGGCAGCGGAGCGATGGTGTTATTCTGCCGTCCCCTGAGACGAAGCAGATTAACTCATTATTCAGGTCATTACTGCAGCTGTTATTATGGTGACGTTCAGGAGAGCTCGTAGGAGAAAGTCGCCACTGAGAAAACACACCGGTGCATCAGACGTGGGGTGTTAGCACACAAAGTTACAGAGACAACAAACATCCTATAGATTGATCATTTGACCAGAATTGTAAATCTTTATTAAAACCACACATGGGGACTTATTTACCGACTGAGATAAGGAGTTATTAAAGATTATTGTTCGATGCAGTCACATGTCTGTGCCTTGTTTTTCTGCTTCTTAACTCACGAGAAGTTCATGCTGAGTTATTACTATATTGACAGGTATAATTCCAGTGATCAATCTCCTGAAGCTTCTAATATGGACGTTGCTTCACATGTGTTCAAATCAGCAGCAGAGGATCTAAACAATAAGCTTAGAGTCATTATTTCAGTATCTAATATGAAATATGGTCATAGTCTTCTGTTCCTGAGTTATAGTGTTAAAAAAACACCATAAATGTGTTTCTTCTGAATATTCTGAAGTCAAAAGTGACATTGATCTTTGACTTTTTTGAATGTAAAAAGTCATCAATCCATTATTTTATCCTATAAGAGGTTTTTTTGTGAAATTTAGTCAAACTAAGTTTACGAATTCTCGAGTTATAACCCAAAATGTGTTCAGTAACCTCGACATTTGAGCGCCAAATTCTCATCAGTTCATCCTTGAGCTCAAGTTAACTTTTGGAAAACATTTCCTCAAGGTGCTGCAGAGAAATCGCCTACATATTATATCCGGCCACAGCTACAAGCAACATTAAGGGATAAAAATTAGTCTTATCGACTTCTAAAGTGGCACTGCACATGATTTGTCAAGTTTTTGTTGCTATAACGTGTCAAAAGTTTGTTGTTTTTGTGGCTTCGTTCTGCTCAAATTATAACCATCACAAGTCCTGGAGTTTAAATGCAATCACAAAAAACACTAATGCAGAGGTTTTAAATGGTCTCTTCCTCTAACTGTGACTGTTTAGCAAACCTATAATAAAACATAAACGTTAGCCTGCTGATGATGTAATTAAAGAGCAGCTTCACTTGTTTGAAATAACCATGTTTTCATGGTTTTGAATTAACGCAAAGCCCATAAATTGTTCGGCAGTGTATCATCAATTGTCAGGCTAAATAAGAGCCTTAGTCGACATGTGGGTATAAATACATAACAGTGACATGATTTACTGTCGGGCCAGAGTGCTCACTTTGTTATTTTCCCTCCGTGTCCTGATTGCTGCATCCTGAAGGCTATTTGGGTTGGGAAATGGTTGACTCGACAATTAAGGCGTTTGTGTTCACTGCTGGACCACCAGCTGGTGTTTCATTCGCCGAGAGGGAGGGGAACCCTCAACCCAGGAGGGGAGGTGTGTGTGTGTGTGCATGTATATGTGTGTGTGTGTGTGTGTGAACGGGGGGGGGGGGGACCACAACTGAAGGAGCGCCATGGAGGTAGCCATCACAAAAAGACAGGCCATTTTATTTGGGAGTTTGAAGGGTCTGGGCGTGACAGCACTTTTTGGCTAACCAAAACTATGCCTGGGGAAAAAAGGCTTCCAAAGATAACTGCTGAGGAGACCTGTTTCTTTTTTTTTTTTTTCTTTTTTTTTTCTGGAGGCGGAGGAAGGGGGTCTTTTGGCTCCTCGAGTGGAAAATAATAGACAAAGGTTGTTCTAAAGGGGAACGTCGATCAGTCATTCTGTCATGATGTTAGACTGAGCTAGTCTTTTCCTGCTGGCTAAGTAGAGGACTCTGCTCGACCATGGACCAGCCACAACAAACTGTGTAATTGGGTGAAATAATGTTGGCAAACAAACACGCAGCACTCAGTCTTAAATTAAGGGCCCCGGACCACCTTGTCATACTTTACATGAGGGATTACGGTAGCCTAAACATAACAGTAGCCAGTGTGTGACCGTAAGCTCGCCGGCTTTGACTCTATAGGGTTGAAGAGTCTGACCGAAGCAAAGCGACGTAAGTTCTGTCAATGAAAGGAAGTAAACAACACAAATCACTTATTTGTTAGAGTTTTAATGATGTAACAAATACGTACCATCTTGTCTTCAAATAAATCATGGTAAATCCGCAACACCAGCAGGAAATGCATGACCACGTAGATTTGAAATGGCAGTGACCAGGTGGATTCATGAGGCAGCTCATTTCCGGTAATCTGCACAAAGAAAACAAGACATATTTAATTCCTTAATCCCAAAATATTATCTGAGTATATTCTAACACCAGAATGAAAGAATGACTTTTCTCTGTGTTGCACAATCGGAGCTCTGCACAGTGATGTGCATGTAGCAGATGCAAGCAACGACTTTCTTGAGTAAGTACTCCAAGTTACATTACAAGATCAACATCAGCATCTGAGCTACACGTGTTTTTGTGACCACTGGTGTTTGCACATTTGCATTTCCTGACTCAAAAGCAGAGGCAGCACTGTGTTGGAGTCTCCAAGGATGTCCATCAAAAGGTCCAGTATGACCCAAAGTTTGTTCATGTTGAGGATCATCACAGGAGACAAGAGTTACATCAACAGCTATGACACAGAAACAAAACTGGAGAAGGTGTGTAAGGTCAGGAGTTCAACCGAGGACATACCGTTGGTCTTCTTCGACATTCACAGGGTTTTTCTGTATTAATACGTCTCTCTGGATCAGGCTGTTAAAGCTGAGTACTGCTGTGATGTTCTGATGTTTCTGATGGAGAACATTTGGATGAAAACAATCTGAAATGGGCTCTCAAACATGATGACGCTCCCACTCAGAGCTCATTGGAAAAATGGTTTCCCTCCTACAAAAACACAGTCGTCCCTCCTGAACAGACATAAGGATTATGTCTTCGCTCTTATTTATGTTTGTTGTGCTGTTTTTTCAGATACTCTGTCATGCTCCTACCATTTTTAAGTATTTATCTTTGACTTCTTCAGTTTTCTGTTTTGACTGGTTGATGTGGCGCCAGGGTTTATCGTAGTAACAGCAATTCAATTTCAAGATCGAACTGTTTGATTTAAAATTAAAGATAAATCTGCCGCTGTAGGGAACAAACATGCCTCCTCTGGCTTCTCTTTCAAAAGACCAACAGGTGTATCAAGTGTGTTAACACACAATCAAAGAGGCTGTGAGAGAATTTATTCTGTCACATTGTTTTAATTGAGACAACTGAAGAGGAAAAAACTAAACTTCCTCCTCTAAATGTGGTTTCTGAGATCACATTCAGTATGTTCAGCATGCAACTTTAATCCAGCGCCAAAAACAATAAAACTTCTAAACAGGGAAAGAATAACGAAACGCCAAAAAGCTGAACAGCTACTGATGAAAAAAGGTCAGAAATAATATGAATAATTTATGTAATAAAGCTATTAAGGATTATAATTTAATACAAAACTACAGCAAAACAGAAACTGCTTCAGTCTTTGTTTCACTTCTTCACTCTCTGAGACAACCTGGACCACCTTTCTCTTTTTCTACAGACTTTCCCCAGTAAATTGTTTTGTTAAATTATAATCTGTGGTGTATTTGTGTTTTTATTTTAAAGTTCATTTTCTGCTTTTGTGCTGCTGTCTCTTGCTTTCTTTGCCCCCTATTTTAGTGCAAAGCTGACGTTGAGAAATATATGCAACACTTCTGATGTATGAGAACTGTTTTGTGCAAAAGGCAATAAATCCAATCTAATTGACTCTAATCTAAGATAATATTATTTTATTGAATGTAATCTAATCTAAAGTTCAGGAAGGAATCCCAAAAAGGAAAAAAACGGATGTGAAAAAAACAATATAGCACAAAAAGTGCCAATGCTCAGTCTTTTATAAGGGAACAGGAGCCATAACTTTATTCATAAAAGTCATGAAGCAACATGTTTAAAGTTCTCTGATGACCTTTTTACCTTTTTATGTGTTTATTTTCAGCGCAGCAAACAGGACCTCGGCTATTTCAGTCTCCTAAAGGCTCCATTTCATATCTGGTGAAAATTAGTTTGTTGTGTTCCATCTGCAAATTTTTCCAGGATTTATTGGGTGCTGCAATTTCCCCTAAATACTGAGGAATAAATGAGTCCTTCAGTAAGAATTCCCTGAGTCATTTGACCCCCTTTTTTTCTCAAAATGTGCTTCTTAACAATAAGTAATTAGGCCTGAGGACTTTCTGTTGGAACTGCATCCTTTTTTTTGGGGGGGAGAGGGTTGAAGGAGAAAAAAAAAATGGCCGATAATGGATGCCTGTCTCTCATTCAGGGGGTTTCCCAGGATCCAGAGGACCCAAAAACCACCACATGTAGGTTTCCCCCCCTCCTGCATCCAATCCCAAACCCTGCAGGTTCTCCAGCAAGCTGCTCTGCTTTTTCTCAATGAGCTGAAACACGTTCAAGCCCGTCTCTCCTTTCCTTTTTCTTTCCCTTCACCGGCAGATATCAACTGAGCAGCTGTCTAACAAGAAGCCTTTCAAGATATTTTGGGCTGAACTGCAGCTCTCTGTGTTTAGAGTCACCCCGCTGAGTTTAAGGGGCCAATTTAATTGTGAAAGGCAAAAGGGGAGGTTTTTTTTTTTTTTTTTTAAGTGTGAAGCATGAGGGAACTAAATATGTGACACCATCAGCGTTATTTCAAAGCTAACCGCCGGGTCATTCAACTGGAGCCCTGTATTTCTTTTCTGCACACACACACTAACACACACACACACATGCACATTTCCACTCGACTGCATGCGGTTTTAATCCCGCAGACTGCGTTTAAAGACGGTGAAAATGAACTTATTGTGTTCCCTCTACAAAGGCTTTGCAGCTTTTATTTGATGTGGCAGTTCCTTGTAAAACTTGAGGAATATGTGAATCCTTCAATAAGGAATGCTCTGAGTCATTTCGGGTCTGTGTTTTCGCGTGTGACAAAATGACGCATAATGAAAAGTTGAGGGTGTTTTTTTTTTGTGTGAAAATATGTCTCCTGCAGGAATGATGAAAACAGGATTTTTTTTTTTTTTTCTGACCTTGGGGTTGTCAGCGTGGTCACCGAGCCGACGTTTACCGGGTTTCCAACTTGGACCGTTGGCGAAAGTAAAAACTTTGTTGACGATTTTCTTGTAGTACTTCGACTTTCTCCACAAATAAAAATAATAGTGTAACTGAAAAGAGAGAAGTAGACAGAAAAAAGAAACCACCAGTCAAACATCAACATAAAGGCAAACACTACAAATCAAACATCCAGCTGATTACTGCTGACTAAGCAACAGAAACAAATCCAGACGAGATCCGTTTCTGCTTTTATTCGGCAGGACTTTGCTCACACCGAGTTGTGCCAACAGAGAGGGCAGCAAACATCATCACAACATCCACCTCGTGGCATTTCGTTCTTACTGCCCTCCTTCACCTCGGCTGGGCAGTTTGTTTAGAGTCAAGTAATCATGTTTTGGTTACAAAGAGAAACATGAGCTCACGTCTCATCTGCTGAAGGTGTTTATTCGCTGACGGATGGAGGTGATCTGCTCGCCTGATGGCTGACTAATGGTAGTCAAATGACAGAGGGAAGGCAGGTCTCACCTGAACGTAGAGGATTTCAAAGGTTCTGATAGGGAACACGAGGCCATACACCACTTTTTCTTTCTCTGGAGCAAACGTACCTGCAGAGGACATGAACAGTATTATCTATTTTCATTTGCAAAATAAAATAACATAAGGGCATACATTAAACACTTACATTTTTTGGACACTTGGAGCCATAACTAGCCGTGAATGCATCACAAGCACTGACTTTTGCAAACATTTGACATTTTTTGCATCCAGCAGACATGAAGCAATATTAGTGTCCACCTTTTATTTATTTATTTAAAAGCATTTTTTTTTAGCTCTCTTTTGGTTTCACATACCTGGCTCTTTAGCTAATGAAGACTTATTTGCCAACTTTTAGTGAGATAAACACTAAAAAGATGAAATAATCCAAGGGGTAAAATTTAAAACCCGCTACAAAACAGCGTTAAAGAAGTTTGGATTGCAGCTTCTGGGAATGACCTCTTTAAACCGTCTGCAGCTGCAGGGAGAAAAAAAAAACGTACCAAGGGGTTTCTGGGTAATGAAAACCTCAAAGTTTAATCAGTTACCTCTTGCTGACATTTGTCCAGTTGAGTATAAAAGCAGGAGGCAAATGTAGAGTTAATAGCTTCCCTTTTGTTTCGTCTTTATTTTGTCGGTCAATTTAATATCAAGCAATGACAGGACGGGCTTCACAGACACCCGAACGGATAGAAAACAGTTAATTAAAAACATCTTTGAATACTTTGGACTGAGACATAAAACTGTTTGACATCACAGGCAGCTGATATCTGTTTATAAGTCAGAAAAGTTCGGCACTGAGCAGTTTTAATTGCACTCTAACCACGTATAATGGATAAAAGTTAAGTATAAACTTTACAGTAAAGGACTTAAAACCAAACTTAAGCATGATAAGTTTCTGTTTGACTACATTTCAGCCCAGTTTGGGTCTGCTGATTCTCATACAGATCTCTTAAACAGCTGTAGTAACTTAATGGAAGCATCGAAAAGAAAATAGATGAAAATATCTAAATATTTTTGCTTACCAAACAATCGATCCCATATGATCAGAACTCCTCCGTAATTCTTGTCGATGCAGTAAAGGTTCCTCCCTGTTAAGATGACACAATGAGAGATAACCATGAAACTTTGTGAAACCAGACCTCAGATTCCCTCCTTTATCTCAGTTATTTCCACATAAGTGTTTGACCACCATCAGAGGTGAATGATTAGCATTTCAGCTCTAAAAGTGAAATGTGTAAAAACGATGGTGGTCAGCATTTTGCTTAGCTCATTAGTTCAGTTTTTCATGCAACTAGACACAATACCCACAACTAGCAGGGAAACTATGGCTGGATATAAGCATGATCAAACACATCAAACTCAATGATCAAGTTTTATGTTTCAGCTTAATGAGATCTGGTGATTGTTGGAACAGTTGAAAGACAAAAAAAGATGTTTTTGAGCTTTATTTTCTTTTGTTTCTATCAAGTTTGAATGCAGTGGGTTTTATGTTGAGCTAAAGAAGCAAAAAGCTCGAGACAGAACTGCCCGCTAACTGATTAGCATGCTAACACCAATAGATATCTCTGCAACACAACACATAGATGTCTTTGACGTCGTTGGTAATGTTGATAATGTCGGTCCATGTTTTGATCATTTCAAACATAATTTTTTATCCTTTAAAACTCAAAGCCGATCTCACCGTGATGAACTCTGTGATGTTTTGGTGTGTTGAAGATCCACTCCAGAGGTCCAAGGTCATTGATGAGCTGGGGAAAAAAAAAAGTTTATTTATCACAATTTAACTTTTGGATTAACTTTTGTGGTAGCACATGATGAGGGGTCATGTGTTTCTCCTCCATGACGCATGAATGTTTTTACCAAATTTCATGATTGTCAACATGGACCAACTAACCAATCATATTTTGTTTTGAACCAAACTGTCTGATGGGACATAAAGCCAGAAGATTACCATTAATAACTATTACATAGATGCATTATTGGACACATATTTCATGGTTTTTATTTACATAAATTTCAGTTAATATGCGATAGAAAGTGAGCTGATAGTATCACTCTCATTCATGTTTGTTTTCTCAATTAAAGAGCTCAAATGAGTTAAACTGTTAATTGAAGAACAGTATTTATCATTTTACTGAGAAATGACTTGACTCTTGACTCCTTGATCAGAAATTCAGGACTCTGTGTCACTTTTTATCTGATAAGAGGTGCTTGTTGGACACTGATGCCAGTAAATGCAGAATTTTCTGGCACTTTATCCTCATCCACACTGGTAGCAAAGCAGCCAGTGTGGATGAGGATAAAGTGCCAGGAGCAGTGATGTTAATGCTAATGTCGAAACCCAATAACACAGATACTCAGTATGAATCATGGGTGCATTTTGTGTACATGACTAAAAACCATTTTCTCTTAGATATCAAACAGATGCACCAGTGAGTCATTACAGATTACAGAGGTCGCCGAGTGAATTTCACAGAGTTCAAGTTTCTCTTTTGGCTTCAACTCTCTGATATTTTGATGTTTCGCATCAATACGACGGACCTCTCAGCCTGCAGAAATGTGCACGGCTGGACAGAATTTCTCAGTGATTCATTATTTCCATGTAATGGCAGCGTCTGGCAGCCGAGCGTGAGAGTTTCATCTTGAATGAAAAGGGTCTCCACCACTTCACTCCGGCTCCGAGGCCGGAGAGCTGCAGCGAATGGCGTGCCAATAAATTACATGACATCAAAAAAAGCCCATAAAGGAGGCATAAATTACATCCCCTCAGAAAATTGTGACTATTACGACTGTTTTCACTAATAGTGCACTAAAAGATGGAAGGAGTTCCAAATCCATTCATTCCCTCCAAAGATTGTTGGGATTGTAAAAGTGATACTCCCCGTCACTTTAAAGGCAGAGGGAGTGCTCATGCTTCTGTTTGGAATATTTCATAAAATCTCATTATTTTTTATTGAACACAGGTTCCAGTGCAACACTCGGCCTACAAAGGCTCCACTTAGCAGACGGATTAGTATTGGCACAGGGAGAAAGATAACTTTACAAGCTTTTTTTTCAAGTCATATTACCTTTTTAACTGCACAGCAACGGTGAATAGAACAGTAAATTCATAGACAGCTAAAAGTGCTACATGTGGTCTGATTATATATTATATTTTTATACACAGATTTAATCGCTGTGATTTACTGTATATAGTATAAAGTATTCATGTTCTCAGTCTACGTAAGAAAGCCTGTTGAAAGTAACAACTTGAACATATTTCCATTATTTCCTTGGATTAGCATTAAAAAAAGATCCCTGTAGACGAGAAAATTCTGACACCTTTGAGGACACAACTAGTCATTTTTTTGCCATTAAAAAGTAGACAGAAATAATTAAATGAAGTTCAGTTTTTTTTCAAATTTTTGATGCAAATTAAAAAATTTCTCGTTTTTTTCCCCTCTACAGTTTATGCAGGGGTACAACACAATCATGTTAGTCATTATCTTGTACTCGTCCTGACACTCAAACATGCAGATAAACTCACAGACGTAAAACAAGATAAGAGTCTAGCGATGGATGATTGTAGTAGTTGTTATGGGTTTACAATTATTATGTAAGACAGTCCAAGCATCCTCCTCTGTCAAAGACAAATTCCTCTCTTAAGATCCAGATTGTGACACCGCTTCAGTGTTAGTTTTTACAAAAGTTCAACTGATTACAGAATGTGTAACTTTTGTTGAAACATTTACCTCTGTGTGGATCCAGAACTGGTAAAGAAGGTTTAACTGTATGTGAACAGCAAAGACTGCAGGAGGTGCAACCAGAGCCAACGGCAGGTAGAAAATCTGACGAGAGGGGAGAAAGGCGAACAGTTTACATGTGACAAATCTCCTTTGAATTATGAAAAGGCTGACATTTATCTGTTTTCTATTATAAGTCTGTTTTTATTAACATATTGCATGATGTAAGAACACAGGACAGGACGTTTCCAATCATAAATATTAACTTTAATATACAACCCCAGTAACATCAGGAGCATCTTCAGCACTGCAAATAAGATAATAATTTATAATTGTCTATGCTGCCTCCTCAGGGAAGTTTATGAGATTGTTTGTTGAGGTATAATCTGTTCATTCATAATGTGACTTCAGTGAGAAAATCACGTTATATCCTCTGTAAACATTCGACAACAGGTACAAACAAAAACTTTTGAGAGTTTTCCTGTTAAGCGTTACCATATCTTTGCTCATGAATGTTTGTGTAGCAGCAATAAAACATTTTAATGAGTTAGTTTCATTTCTTGATCATCGTCAACACCTGAGTTTTGCATGTTGTGTTTAACCCTAAAACACCTCATGAAATTTGACTGTCTTGATTTATTTTGAATTCTTAACCTTAAGTCTCCTATATAATTTGATGCAGGAGAACCTAACCAGCAGCCCAGCTGTCTTCACAGTAGAAAAGTAGCAGTTTCCAAGGCTGAGGAAGGTCAGGAGAACCAAGAGCATACTGGAGTTTTGTTGATATTTGCAACACTAAGTACTTCTGCAACATTCTGCAGAACATTCGGCACAAACGACGTAAACTGTGGCTCAGAGCGCATTAAAAAAAACATACACTCCACTCGCCCATAACAACTCAGTATTTTGCCCCCACTGTCCGAACTGGCTGAATTTATTTCTCCCTGCAACTTCTCCCTGTTACACAAAATGAAGTTTGGTCTCCAGGTTGCACCTTTACACCCAAGTTTCAATTTCATGGTGATATTGCATCTGTGCTCAAAACAGTGCTGATTTATCTTATGTTGAATAAAACTTGAAGGAACCTTAAGAACATGTTAACTGCTGATCTAATTTTAAACATTTAAAAAACACTTTAACTTAAAGAAGAAGAAGAAACCAGAAGCTCAACAATGCTAACTCATTTCAAGGTTTGAGGATTTATTGCTGCGGCATTGAGGCACAGATCGGTTTCTGGCTGCACAGACAATACTTGGCAGAAGAGGTAATGCATAAATTTATCTTATTTTGAATTGGGTCATGTTTACATTAGTAGTGAATAATATCTTACCCATGATGTGAATTGCTGAGTGAGGGACTGTCTGAGGGCGGTGGTGAGGTTGTAGTACTCTGAACTGTGGTGAACCTGGTGAGCAGCCCAAAGGATGGCAACCTCTGGAGAAGATCACGCATACACGCACACACACACACAAACAACACATAGCCGACATTAAACAAGAGTCCAGGAGTCTAAAAGTCATATGAGGTTATCACCTTTTTCACCTGCTCATTAATGTGTTACAGAAGTAACAGCAGCCTTTTTCTCGAATGCAAATCATGTACGGACCCTGAACCTTCGCACACATCCAGCTGCCTTTACATCACCGTGAGTGATTTATCTCAGAAAATCAACTCTGCTCCTTCCCCAGATGAGCAACCTGACACTTTCATCCCCAGAAGGAGTCATTTCATTTCAAAAGCCGAGGCTTGAGTGTAGCTGGCCATTTGACGGGAAGTTTTTTTTTGTGGAGGGGGGGGTTGTTCAGGTTATTATGATGGTTGGGGTATTCGGCTGCAGCTGGTTAGCGTCCAGCCTGACGTCCCAGTGCTCCAGTTTACATTCCTCTGCTGTGTTGTGATACTTGCTACATTAATATCTGTGTTACACTTCATTTTAACATCCAAAGGGAACATGCTTGTTAAGTTTCACTGGATCTCCGGGCCGTTTTTCCGGACCACCCCGTCTGGTCTGTGCTTTTTGGCACCTCCCGTCCACTCTGGCTTCTGCAGCCATACGTGAGAGAACAGTAACCTTCAAAATATCGTTGAACCACAAAGCCCCCGTATAGACTATGTATAGTAAAGTATTTGTTATGATAAATGCAGCCCAAGTTATTACGTGAGGTTTGAGCTTTACGAGCAGCCTTGATGTGTGATGGGATTAGCGATTAAGGGGAAAAATTACAAAATAATTAAACCTGAGTAAAAAAGAAGATACGGGGGGGGGTTGTACAAATGTGGTCACATTTGGGAGGCTGAGAAGCTAAAATTTCAGGGTTACAATCACACAACATGCTTTAATGAGTGTATCCCCACACGTGCATGTAAGCTTATATTTAAGATGATGCAGTGCAAATTTTAGTTTATCTAACCCTGAGATCTCACCGGGTTTTTTCCGCCCTCCACCTTCATACCCCAATAGCTCTATGTCAGTGTTTTGCCTAGTGATTTGCTCAGATTTTGTGGATTTGGTCTTTTTACGTGATTTTTGAACTTTAACAGCGGAAAAATAGGCCACAGAGTTAAATAATTGATTTTTTAGTATATTTTTTGATTTTTTTTTTTGATTTTTTTGATTTTTTTTTCAGTTATTGTCTGTTTAGTTACGTATTCTGATTGGAAATCTGCACAATGTCTTCTATTTTGAAAGTTCTCTATCCCATTCTGTGTTCAACTATACTAACTATCTGCAAAAGTTATATCTGCTCTGTGCAACTTCAAGCAGCCTTTTTCAAATTCAAACTTGCTGCATATTCTCATAAGAGCGGAGTGGAGAGCCAGTTTTGAGAATCTTTTGAAACATGTTGTAGCGACTTCACCAGCATTAGCTTTAGTGAGTGTGATCAGCACAGCCAAATCATGATGCAGCTATTCACGAAGGAGTCCGTGGGTAAACACTGTGCCTATTTTGGGGAAATTTGCTTATTCGATTTCTGGTGGAGAGATAAAAAAAAAAGAAATCAATACTTCTCTCATGTCAGCAGGGTAAATATGAAGCTATGGCCGATATACAGCTAGCTTAGCTTAGTGCAAAGAAAATAAGGGGTGATATAGCTGGTTCTGTACAAGCTAATGAAAACATGTTACATCCTGTTTGTTCAACTAGTATAAAAAATAAAAGAGAAAAAGCAACAAATAGATTTTTCCAGTAAATAACCTACAGTTAAAATGACAAGTTGTTGATTTTGGACAAAAAGCTGGCTAACGGTTTAACTGTGTCCAGTCTTTTTTGCCAAGCTAACTCTCTCCTAGGTGTAGCAATGTCCCCGTCTAACATCAGACTCCCCTCTAGAGAGTGAATAAGCACATTTTGCTAAATGTCAGACTTGACGTGTTCAAGCACTCACATCAAGGCATATACACACACATTAACAGCTCTGTGTAACGTGGGGTTACTCCTTTCTACCTTAAGAAAATCACACTGAAGCCACACCTTGAACTCTTCCTCTGTCACCATTTAATAAACTTGTGAATTGTATCGAGGTGCGTGGTCGTAAACTCCAATGGGTCGAGGGTCCGCTGCACCTGAACAAACACGCTGCTGAGAGCTGAAGGTGTGTTCGGTGTGAGCCGAGGAGCACCACGGTCTGTCCGGACTCACTTCCAATCCGGCAGAATTCCTCAGGCATTAGAGGTCAAGCAATTGGGGGAAACACTCAGGAGCTCCGGCAGAAAACTACTACTCCCAGGCAATACTCCACACCTCGCTTATTTAGCAGGGTTATTGCTGGTTTTTAGCAGGTGTGAGAGAATAAATGTCACAAGGAATGTTTTCGAAAGTGTCACATACAGTGTTAAATGGTGTATTTTGGATTGAGTCGAAATGGGAGCAACGGGGTTGGATTTTTATTTTAAACTTTATTTGCCCTCTCAATGACTCAACTGACAGACAGTCTGCAGGCAAGGCATGAGAGTGAGAGGAGAGAGGAAAGGAAAAGTAAAAGACCAACTGCATCTACAGCAGCCAAGCAAACAATTTCTGATGTGCCTTTCTCTCTGAATCATGTGGGATTCATAGATAAATTATCCTGCTAAGAAACACATTGAGAAGATAATCAAGCTTTTGTTTAATTCCAGCAGCCTGAGTCCTTTGCTTTATTTCTTCTCACTGGAATCGTTGCTTGGCAGCTTCCAGGACTACAGGCAGCTAAGATTGATGCTCGTTGTCATTGATAGGAAGTACGAACCGCTAGGCTTCACTGCAAGCCCATGTCCTCATCTCTCGGACTCGGCAGGACACTGCATAGTTTGGCAGGGCCTATTCAGGAGGGAAGCCCCGTTAATGGTGAGAACCAATGCCACAGATCCCACGTTCCCAGCAAGAGCAGAGGAACGCTGAGCACGGCGCTTCCATCTGGCCTCCAGCGAACTCCAACTCACAATTTCTCAGAAATAACAAGAACGAGTGTGCACACTTACCAGGTGAATGACAGTCATTATATTTTATGAGAATGTTCTCACAATAACAATGACAACATTGGTCATCTATTCAAATCTTTAAAACAGTATGCTTACATTTACCTATGAAAGATCTCCAGTGGCTGCATGAATTTGGACTGTAGAGTCCTGCCCACTACCTGTATATACATTTGCCTACCTATATATATCTCACTGAGCAACAAACTGCAAGTTTTCATAGCAGCTATACTTCCTACAGTTGCTAAGAGTGAATAGCTACGCTAACTTTCTCTGGTTCTCACAAACCTCTAATGGGAAAATTAACTTTGTAGATAGTTTTGGTTTTATGTGCCAAAGTTTTCAGTATATCTCTTTCACCTTCTCCGGTTCTGAAAAGCAGTAAATTAAATTTCCTTTGTACGGCTCAGAAGCTCAAACAAACTGTCGTTTTGTTTCACGTCACCTTTCAGCCGGACGCTGTGTTAATTTCAGAGACACTCGATGGGAAGGGAAGGGAATGCTTTGTTGGAGCCAATCAGGAGCAAGAAGTGACAGTTCTGTCCAACGAACGTTGTATATATTTGAAAAAGAAGGTGCAGTGGTGGGTTGATGGATGTAGTTTATGTTTTTTTCTTAAAACAATCCTAAAAAAATAATGAAAAGACAATTTAAAAGTAGTAGACTTGCTCCAATACACATTCTTTTCATCCACACTTGTTACCATCTCTGTGGCTAAAATAGCAAAGGTAGCTAACTGGAGGAAAAACAACTGTTTTCTGGTGCAGCATCACTTCATCTAAACAACTTAGCATACTTTTAATGTGTGTGATGATTAAACATCACTAACAGCCTTGATTAATTACTTTTAAAAATGATACACAGCTCATTTCTGGATGTAGAGTATCCAGAAAAATTGGGGAAAGAAATATTGCAGTTGACCTTTCTAAAAGTTATTTTTCCAAACAATCCATTAGTTTTGGTTGGACATTAAAATCTCACAAAGAATCTAAAAATCTCTGCTTGTGCAGATACCATTAATGGATGTAAGGGGGCAAAATGACAAAACAGACCCCCTAAAAATGGACATCAATCTTGTGGTAAGTGGAAATAGTATAAGCATGACATTACACTCTAATGTGCTCTAGAGTAGCCCATTGGCATGTGTGTCATGTAATACTAAACACTGTGCAACTAAAATAAGCTTTAATATATCGATATTCACCGCTGGGATCCACCAGTCTGCGAGAAAGAAGTCTGGCAGACGGGTGATGTAACTCTACGATTATTTGTTGAATTATATCATGACACATAATCAAGGCCTATAAGTCATAATCAGTCATGTTACGTGACTGAGTTAGATTTTAACAGAGTCTGTTTACGTCCACCTCCACCCTGTCAGGAGCAGTGCTTACATAACCAGAGTCATATAAACCTGAGGCCCAAAGTCTTATTGAGCTCCATAAATTCAGCTCCGGTAGAAGCATGCAGTCAATGCCAATAATTATCAAACTCTACCTTGATCATACTGCTGTAATATGAAAGTATGACTGGTGAAAAAGAAAAATAATCAGGGGAGAAGGAGGCCATAATCGACTCTTTAACCACCAAAACCTCGTGAAATGCTTTTACAGTTACATCAATCAGCTGCCTGATCATCACCCTCAGCGACAAACTCCTGGCACGAACAAGCGGCGTCCTTCACGGGCAGCACTGTGAGTGGTGGGCTGCGCTGTCAATCACAGGGGTAATGGCCTGTAAACGGCCCACCGGTGTTTGGATTGGAGGGCTTTTGGATGGGGTGCCAACTCAAACAGCGAGCAGTGGACTCTGTGGGACAGTCGGCCAACTCCCTCATGCCGCTGCCATACTTCATGCTGTCCACACGGCTCAGTCACACACACTAAGCTAAACACACTAACGCTGGTCAGGCCCACTTACAGCTCTCACAAACTGGGTGCAAAGACCTCATACAGAAAGTTAAGACTGAGGTAAAAAAAAAAACAAAAAACAGGATTTTCACTTTTATAAATCCAAACAAAATTAAAACTTACAATAAAATGTTTAATTTTTTGATCTCTGTTTTACATAACAAAGGATTAATCATGATTAGACAGGTGTTTGATACTATAAGATCACAGGATTTACAGTAGATTTCAGATATTTATAATAACTAAATCAAAAATTAAAGGGCAATTACTCTAATTATCTTTTTTTTT
>JAPZDV010000025.1:2969849-2996466 GCA_029814665.1 Acanthurus lineatus | reverse complement strand
ATTATCAGTTTTTTTTTTTATCAGAATGTGAATCATTCATGACAGCATTCAAATTCAAAGACAGAAAAAAAAGTGAAAAGGAATTCTGCATTTCAACACCTTTAATATTTCAGAGGCTTCCTCCATTATGAAAGTAAAATGCTCTGTTCATGCAAAAATGTGATTAAGACACAGTAAATGCATTCCTAAAACAGAAAACCATATAAGCTTGCATTGTATTTCTATGCTTACTTTGTTTTAATCTAGGTATTTAAAATCTTCCATAAGGGTAGGGTAGAAATTTATTTTCAGCCACAAAGTGATGTGTTTTAACGCTCTAGCAGAGGGGGACGGCCATAACATTGAAATATGTGCAGCACGAAAGACCAGGTGGTCAGTGTGAGCATTAAGCTCATCTGAACAGACACAAAAAACTACAGAAGCTCCACAAAATCAAGAAAAGGAAAGTCACAGTAAAGCTGTCAAACTACAAAGTGCTACTAAAAAAGTAAAGCTAAAAAGCACTTTGAAATTAGCGCACAGAAACCGTGAATTCACACCCAAACCTTTAACTGTAATTATACACAGCATCATTACATGTTCACATAATTACACTAAGTACAGAACCAGAAAGTAACTCTATAAAAATAATGATTAAAGTAAAAAAAAAAAAAAGAAAAAAAACCTTCAATCCCAAAATTAAAAACAGTTATCTTGTAAGGTATTAGCCCTCACATGCATCCTTCATATTCACACTTCATCCCTCCAATCAGGAGGTTTTGCCCTCAGCAGCGTCAGCAGTGGAAATCTCCTCATCTGTCAACACTTGACAGGGGGAAGTCTGTCCGAGCGGCGAGGGGAGCGCACGAGGACAGCAGACAGCCGGACTGTGGCCTCTGCTGAGCTCAGCGACCCTCAAATGATCATAACACACTTTTCTTTTCTACACTTTGTTTCAGCGCTGCACATACAGGCCCTGTGGACATTATCTCTCTGTGACGCTTTGGATCAGTCGCACCAGTTTCTCTCTCTCTCTCTCTGTAGACATCCCCTCTCTTTCTTTCATCGCACACACAGCAAACACAGAGTGAGAGCACAGTGACCTATAGATCACTGTTGATGTTATCTCTGCCTCCCATGAGGCCTTTCACTTGGTCTCTTCTGCTGCCGCTGTGAGCGAGACCCCCACATCCTGACCGAGCCATACCCACAGAAACCTGCAAACCGAGTGGGGGCCCGGATTCTTTTGCAGACCTACAACCTGCACCGGGCCAGGAACTCGCCGTCACGGTGAAGATTTATGGAGCCCAGGGGCGGGTTAACCCCCCCCCACCACCACCACCCGAACCCCCTCCACCCTGCCACACAGTCAGGAGGTGCTCCTCTTTAAACAATAACATCCACATCGCCTGCGTCTCCTCGGGGACGAAGGACAGCGGAGTGGAGTAGAGGAGTGCTGAGCACATCTGTTTGTCTTAACAACTGCTGCTGTGTGCAAGGCCGAAGGGGTGGAGGAGGTGTGGATGTACCAGCCAACAGATATGGAGGATGTAGTAGGTGCGAGGAGAGCGAAAGGAAAAAAAAAGATTAAAAAAAGCTGCAGGGACCTGAGTGAGCTGAAGGAAGTCTAACCAGGAAAAAGACTTGAATACATCACTCTGATTATATTTTTGTAGATTTCTATTTTTTCTGTCCCAGTTTCTTGGTGATATTTTTAGAAATTTTAACCCAGTTTTTACATTTCGCCTTGTTTCAACACATTTTTGTACTTTTGTACTTTTCAGGAAAACAAAATATAAACAAAATCTGGCTCTGAATAAAACAGGGCTGCAACAAAAGTCATTTTTCTTACATTCAAAGCTTCATACTGAGGTTTTGAAAGAAGCTTTATATATCTGTTGTCATATTTAAGACGTCACCCTCTCTTTTTTTTTTTTTTTGCTTTTTTCCCTCTCCTCTGACTTTAATCAAGAAGCAAAGTGAATATCTCTTTTAGAGAGCAATCACCAAAAAGATTTATTATTGCACAGGTCTCCAGAAACCAAAACCAAGTTCTTTACCAAGCTGGTTAGCTTAACTTTCCAAACCCAGAGTTTTTCTCTGTTTTGTTTTTAGCAGTAGAAATATGCTCACTTGCCAGTATATTCTGCATTACTTAATGTTTTATTCTGATTCATTAGTTTGAAAATATGTGTCCTAGCAGCTTTCACATTTGGTATTTAATGTATAAATACCACTATTTATTCCAAAGTCCCAAATCGAGTCATGTCAAAACATCTCACACCCACAATCAACCCTTCACTACCCTGGTAAAACTGGAAATACAAAACATTAAGGAAGTAATGAGACTATTTCTCAGGACCTTTGAGTAAATGTCAGATGTTTGTGAGCTATAAGTGCAACACAGAGCGGCAGAAAGCAGTGTGGTTAGAACTGCAGCGTAATCTATTACCTCACATATAATCAGAGTACAGACAGCTGACTTGCTGATTAATGGCTTCGGCCTGGCTGGCATGCCTGGATATAGATGCTGCCCAAGAGCAGAGCTGCTATTAGTGGGACCTGGATATGAGGTTAGAATAAACAGAATCAAGAGGCCTGTCAACAACATGGCCGCATCCGAACCAAGCAGGCCTCACACTCACCCAAAACCATCTGGTTCCAGGCGGGTTCAGTATAGAAAAGGTCTGGACATATATAGTCTGTCTGCTGGTGGAAGAGGGCCAGAGGGGGGAAAGTAGCAGGCACAAACATGGGGTAAATTGGATTCTCTTGTCTTTTTTGTAATATATTTGACAGGGTTATTGAACCGATGTGTTTATAAAAAAAAAAAGGACTCAGTGGAAGTTAATACTTAAACCAGCAGTTAAATCTGTATCAAGGGTCATATCGTTTCAGAGGATAGAGGAGATAAGCTTTCTAGAAATCTGTCAACAATTAAAAACCTGCATTTCTGCTTCATACAAAATACAACAACAAAAACAAAAAGTCATGGAGTTTAAGCAAATATTAATATGGAGTGACATATAACTCCCACATCCAGGTCTGTGTTTGCTCCAAGGTCAAACAGATGTTAGACTTTTTATATTTTCAAACTGAATCAAGAAAAAGAAACAAATGTACTCTACTTCCAGGCTTTTGCTAATATTTTTTAGAATGGAGAATCCTGGTCAATCTGTTGCTATCTCAAAGATCCCAGCATCTGGCAAAGCCCAGAGCCAAGCAATGTTTCCTTTGGTGAAGATGGCATCAGCTCAGACGACTGACGGCCTTTCAAAGTACTTTCCACTTAATTTTCTATGAGCTGTCCTCTCATGTGGAAGTCATAAGAGGGAAACTATGAAAAAAAGAGGCCATAAAACTGGTCAAATTGAAAATGATATTTTACGCTAAGGCTAATAAGGGGCTTGTATTTCCCAGCAGAGGATGTCACTTCTGTCTCTTTTTGCAGATTTCTATTGTGATCGTTCGCTTATTACGCAATATTACAATTTATAGCTCCTATGTCTTGACACAATGGGCTTACAGATGGAGTATTACTGCCCTTTTTTAAAAGCAAAAACCAGCAAGAATGTATAACTGTTCCAAGATATAAGTGCAATAAAATAAAGACAGGCCCCCTGAAATAGTGGTACATGACAATTTGACACTCATTAAACTGAAGAAAAATCCTTTCTACCCGCATCCTACATCTGTCTCATTCCTCAGTGCTTCATTATAGCCAACATCCATCCCACACACTGGAATATTTTGGTTGAACCTTGCTCTGGAAATCAAAATCTGGTTGACCGAGATGACCTCGGCTGACCGGAGTGAGGAGTGAGGACCGTGCCGGCCCCATCTTGCGGTCGGGAAGGACTTTGGTAACAAGGGAAAAAGCTTATATCCTGAGTGAGCGGTGCGGGCGCTCAGCACCAGACAATTATCTGCGACCCCACAATGTTCCATAATAACAACCCCTACATGCTGGAAGAAGAGGAAATGAAAGCAAGTGGAAAGTTTTTTTTTTCTTCTTTCATACATAAAAATGATTCTGCAGTTCAAAAATAAAAGAATTCCAACCAAATGAACCGAGCAGATATGTGATACTGTAGACGTCATTCCTCTGCATCGTCAGACAGTGAGGGCAACAGCGGGAACACACACATCATTAAAATCTCTTTAGGTTTCACTGAATATTACTCAGCAGACACATTACCACCGTACTTCTAAAAATAAGGTCACACACGTGGATCGCAAACCCTCGAAACATTAACGTGTGCTGCCTAACCTGGTTTCCTTCAGTCTGGAGATGGTTAACATGCTTATTCAGTGATTGTTTTAGTAAACAATTTCCAAAAAAACTGCAGAGGAGTCCTCATAAAGGGGAACAGAAGTGCACATTTTCAAGCAGCTTCTGGGTCACCAAAAATTACAACAAAAAAGCTTAAAAAAGAATTTAACATCCTCATAAAAACTAAGTTACTCATGTTATTTATGTTTACTGTAATCTACAACATGCACTGAACACAGCCCCTATCATATTAGTTTATTCCAGTTTACTTTTAGTTTCAGACAGACTTTGGATTTAATTATTTTGGTCTAAAGGGCTAACAAATAAAAACATTGATTTTTTATGCATTTGCACGTGTCTTATAAAGTGACTCCCACCGTCCTTGTTCTATTTGTGTAAATAAACACCAATCTGGTTTCTCCTACAGAGATCTTGCTCATCAAATTCTCTTCAGCAGATTTACAAAATTTTGTGTTGGAAACCGTCTTAATAAGCTGCTTTTATTTATGATAAATGGGCTGCGTTAATTATGTTTTTTGTAGTCCTCACACCACTCTAAGTGCATTACAACAAATGCCTCAATTAGGTCTTCACACACTCATTCATACACTGATGGTAGAAGCTGCCAATCTGCACATCTCAAACACATTTTTGGGCTTCACTGTGTTGCCAAAAATAACTTTGACACGCACACTGGTGGAGTCTAACAAAATAAACCATGTAAAAGAAGCTCAAACTGACTCAGAGAAACTGCTCTGAACATGATGAGAGTGAGACAAATCTGCAAATCTTAATGTCTTTCCTGCCGTCACCGATCTCATCTGTTGGATCTCAACCTTGGCAACATTTTGACATAAGCATCTGAACACTGCACCATTAATGCTGACTAGACGTGGAATAACTCGATCCAAAACTTGCACAGAAGTTTTTGTCCAATAAACATTAATGTGATACTGTGATACTTGAAGCTGCTTTACGCAACATCACACGTCACTGAAAAACCGTGGCAGAACGTGAGTTTGTAAAATAAAGGATGACAGGACCTGGAGCCATGCTGCTGGTGCTTTAAGCCCAGAATATGACAAAAAAATTAGATGAATGATGTGGCATTGCTAGGATTATTATTTGGCGAGTATTATGATAATGGACTCATATTCTAAGTAAATGGTCTCTGGATGCACTTTGTTCACTGTGAGGATTTGCTGCTTCCTCTGTTCCATACCCTTAAATACTTGCTATTTTTGTGCTTTTGGTTTAACACAAACAAGTCATTTGAGCATCTTAATTTTGAAACCTGCTGACTGATCAGCAGATTAATCGATGATGAAATTTTATTGTTGGTTGTAGCCCTAAAGGGATCTTGTGGTTTGTTTAAACCATCATTCGACATGATACAAGAAACTGTTTCTGGCTGTTATAATACTGTCTGTGACATAAACTGTCTTCAGGTCCACATCACTGTCTTTATATGAACATTAAAGCATATTAAATACATCTAATATAAAATTTAAAATAGCTTTCTGTCTTCACAACAGCAAGATATCCTCATGAATATGCAAACTGATGCAGCAAATGAGCCAAAATTCAAAGAAATTAGATGCAGGAGCTAAAAATACCTCCAGGGCATGTTAGAATTAGAGAAAGCAGAGTGGTGTAATAAAGTAAAAATGACCTCTAACAAACATCCTGAGGCGATGTTCTCAGTCACCTCAACATCATGTCGGGCAGCTTTTGGCGAGTTGAGGCAGACGGTTAAAAAAACAACCTCTGATTAGTCAGATTCAAACACCAACACAGTGGCATCGGACATTCATCCAAAAACTATGCGGACTAGACGGCGGGCAGCTTGATGTGCCACTGACACAAATAAATATCTCTTTTCTGGTGTCCCGTGTGCCAGCTGAACATCTGGCACCCGAATCAGCGAGCCAACACATGGAAAGATGTCGAGCCACTACTGTAGAAACACTGTATCCGGTATATATTTTATTTCTGTTTTTTATAGTGATGCTGCAGGACGTTTGCTGCTTTAGAGCCATGACTATATACAGCTTGTTGCTGTGAGAGCTCGGGGTTAAGCCCACAGCCCTCCAGGGACCACGGCCTCTCACATCTGCACAGCTCTAAACCAGCTGGATGTAACTCAGAAATAATTGCTTCCTCCACAACGTCCAGAGAAGCATGATGTGTGTGCTATCTTCATGACTCCTCCCTGCAGTGATGGCAACTAAATCAACATTTCACAACCGTTCATCATCGGCTCGCTTTGTAGTTTTTTTGTTTGTATCTGGGAGGACACTCAAAAGAGCAGAGGGAGAGATGGTTCTTCAGGATTATCCTGCTGGTTTACCTGCATTATAACATTTAAAACTTTTTCTTTAATCAAGAATATTGGTCACTATCCCAGTATACATTAAAATACCACAGATTCACAGCCACTGTGCTTCTTTTTCAGACAGGTGAGTGTTTCTATAGCCCTTTTCACACATGCACTCACTGCTGTCCTTAAATTTTGCAGACATCACAAGCTGTAAATTTGAGTATAAATGTCTGAATTATTTGGCCTGGACTTAATTCTTCCAGCTCCCAAGTCCTCAGTTAGCATAATGCACAATTCAAACCATGTGTGAACAGAGCAGGTCAGTGTCTAGGGAAGACTCAATAATCGAGGGGATGTGTTGGTATTGTCACTCTGCAGCTGAACTCAAAACGCTGCAGCTATTTCTTACTCTTTTCTGTTTACCTGCACAGTGCTTTTTGCTATTTTTGAAACTGTATATATTATATATGTGGTATATCTGTATACCTATGCTGTATTGAAACAACTGCAACAACAGTCATCATTACAGATAAGTTGGTAGCTCTACTGGCATCCTCAGTGTGCTGTAAACCAAACACATCATGTGTCCTTCATGCTCTACAGGTGTCATCTCTCACCGAAGCCCAACAGAGTATTTCCAGCATATGACAACAAGCAAGACGTGGACAATGCAGGGATCTGTTTCTGCAGACACTGTCCATATGTGAAAATGGCTTTGCTCAAAAATTTGGGGTGTATATCGGCAGCCCTAACAAAAGCTTAGAGGGTGCACACTTGTTATATTTTTCTTAGAAACTACACTTTATCAGCTGTAAAGCACAAAGCTTCTTTCGGGGCTGTGTATATCAGTGTCATACCGTGAGCGAAGCGGTGCACCCAGTAGTAGCAGAAGTCCACACCAAGGAAGGCGAACCACCAGGTCCAAGCAGAGTCCCAGGGAAGCTCCACCAGCCGGAAATGATCCCACACATACATGTAAGCAGTCAGCTCACAGCCTCTCATGAACAACCTGAGAAGGAGACGGTCAAAGATCTACTGTAAGTTCAAATTGTGTCCATGTAAGTACCATACTGCTTTACGTATATAATTTTTTCTTAGTGTGTGACATTTATTAAAATTATAAAGGGGTATCTTATGACAACTATCTATTCCTTTGAATATACTATATAGGATCTAATATCTAAATTTAATGCCACAGCTGCCACTAACTTTTAAATATAATTATGAGTCCATAATGGTAAGCTGACCTGTCTTTCTGATTTAACTCTTTAATAGTTCTACATTTTAAGGATTTCCACAGCCGAAATCCACATTTCCAGACAGAATATATAATAATGTGGTGAAACAGCTGTCCTCTTCCGAACACCCCTCCAAATTCAACACAGATATTTGCCAGTTTTTGGGACACATCCCTTATGTCTTTTTCAGCCTTCAAAACTCCAAAACTCCAGTACACATAATTAAAGGCAGAATAAAATTGGCTCATACTGTGACGTATTCACTGTGAATCATCCTTCACTTCTCTGACTGCCACACCTTTGAGTGTCATGTCTGCTTAAACAATGGTTTCGATTTTATGTCAGAAGCTAGGGACAAAAGTAATGTATGCTATTTCCTTCAAACATATACATCAATACATCAACATATACATCAACAATCAGTTTAGACATTAATTAAATTTTAAAGCATTCAAATAAACAGTGTAAATACATCTAAAATTTTAAAATAAGGTGTCTTGTTTCTCATATAGAACAAGAAGGGCAGATAAATGTCTAAATGTCTGATTATAATGATAAAACTCAAGACACTCTTTACTTTTTCTGGCACTAAAGTGTCATCTGTCATTTTTTAATACACTTCAAGCTCCCTGAACACTCACAGTGGGAGTCTGGTGACCATCCCAGCAGATATGGAGGTGAGTCCATCACTGACAGTGACCACTGAGCGTCCTGTCTTCAACACCCCCACCACCATCTCCAGCACCATCAACCCTATAAAGAAAGGAGTGGCCTGCACACACACACACACAAACACACACATACATACAGGGAGTCATGATTCAGCACTGTTACAGACTGTGAAAACAAGACAGTCTCAAGTCCAATGTTATTTTAGCAGTTGTGTTGAGCTTGAATATTTGCCTTGGCAGATGAGCTCAAAGCTTGCGGGACTTTCATGTCTTGTGATCTGTGATGAAGCACTGGGTCTGAAGCCACAATGTATTGGCAGATTGTAGATCACAAACATTTGTCTGAGCAGAGCTGCACTGGAGGTAACTGAGCTCACTGGTTGAGTTCAACATCAGCGCTGACAGACCTCATATTTTCATTTTTAGGGTTATCAAGTAGGAGCCAAGCAAAATAAAATAAGAACTGAGAGCAAAACACAATGAGATTTAATCATTTTCATGTTTACTGGTAAAACATAGCCACACAAAGTCATCAAGGTAACTTTAAGCTAGTTAGCCTGTTTGCCTTAGTCATGGCCACTTACGCTAACAGGCTAGTTGGGTTAACAGTTAACAGGCTAACTGGCTTGATCAGTAATTAGCAGGTGAAGTGAGTTAGCTAGCTTACCTTTAAAGAATAATTTTGTTTTTCAAATTCCAGAGGTATTTTTACCCTTTGTAAGTTCCCATTTTAAACAAAAAAGTAAAGACCAGGACGTTAGCTACAGTCTTTTTCTGCAAGCTGAAAATGGACAGTTACCCATGAGCCTCAGCTGCTGTTGCTATGGAAAAAATGGAAGCCCAAGAGGTGCTCCAAGTGTAAGCCTTCTGTTGTTTTCTATTTTGACTTAACGCTAGCTATTTTCCTAAAATTGCCGATTTCCCTTCTAAGTTTTATTTTAAATGTTTAAAATGAGTGTGATGGAAAAAGGGGGGGCTTCATATCATAGTAACCTCTAACTGCTGCTAACTTTACCGTTGCTCTCTTTAGCTAGCAACTTCCTTTAGCTTGTTAGCCAAGTTATGGGATAAGTGCTGGTATTTTTTGCTCATATTTTGAATGGTTTGGTAATCATTTCTGGATGTAAGGTACATATTGCTTTTTCTGAGGTAAAATTATTAGCTTCAGAGGCTACACTTAAATGTGGGTACAACATAAAAAAAGACCAAAACTTTTGTTTAAGCTACTGCACATTTTATGCCAAATAGTGTCTTGTGATAACAATTTGGGCTGCAGAAACATAAAATAATAATAAAAATGATCAATTATGAAATTGCTTAACTGTTTTCTTCATTTTATTTGATGGTGCAATAAGTGACTTTACTTAAGTGAACTAAATTAAATTATGAAGTTCATCCTTTTTTAGCTAATAATTTCTTCTGTTTATATATATAAATTTTTTTGTTAATAGTTTTTCCATTACTTCCAGCTTGAATCACATGTTGGAGTGATATGGCTGACAAACATGTAATGGATCAACACAATGAGCACTGAATGTATTATATGTCTATCAGCAGCCATCTCTGCACAAAATGGTGCCTGCTTTTTAAAATAACATTTAAGAGTAACAAATTTATAGTTTAGTTAAATACAAAGAATGGATTGCATTTAAAAACTAGCCATGACTGAACAAATGGAAAGCACCAACCAAACAGTCATTGACAGGGCTCTATTCTAACTGTGCTGGAAACATGTAATAACCTCTTAATAGGTCTGTCAAACATGGAACCAATTAGTGAGGGACGTAGTTAGCAAACAGGTCACGGCTGCGACTTCAGCGCCGTGTCAGACCTGCTGGTTAGCTTTAGCTTGAAGGCACTCATTGACCAAGTGACTGCAGTCGTAACATGGACACATGGGCCCGCCAAGAGCGAGGACTGAAGGGCGTGACGAAACCGCAGAGGAGCACATCTGCAGGTTGGAGGGGAGGAAGTGTGTGTTTGTGTGGATGGAAGTGAGAGTGGGTGTACATGTGTGTGCATATCCACATGTGAATGCTTCCACTTTAGCATGCAGGTGTGCGATGTGAGTGTGTGAATGCATGTGCACAAGCAGAGGCGAGAGCACCACCAGGGACCTGCGATCACACGCAACACTCCAACATCTGGCAGCAGACGGCAAAGCTGCAGCTAACAAATGGGCTCGCAGTGCAGGCAGACCTCCTCCAAACCCGCTGAGAGAAAGATTATCATTCTGGATGCAGGCCTCAAACCTTCCCTGCTTTATTCTCTCCTGTGTAGCAGATAGTTTTACCTCTGCAGCTCAGCATTCCTGACAGCTCAAGACAAAATTATTCAGCAGGGCAAGTTTATTCTCATGCTGTGTAAAAGAGAAGGCCATGAAAATAAAAGCATGTCTTTGTTTCTTTTTTTTATAGCTTTTTTAATTTTTGTTGTTTTTTCTTTTCTCCCTTAATTTGTTTTATGTAGTTTGTCCTCCATCTTTTTTTAAAGTTATGATAAAATAAATATACGGCCTTTTTTAATCTTACATAAGTTGTAATTATTTCTCTACATTCTTATCTTTCGACAAATAAAAAATTAAGCAGATTTTGTGCAACGGCATGCTCACATGCTGTGTGAACTCTATGTTGTGGTATCTAATAATTGGATTTTATTTTGTTTTGTATTCGACATTACATGGAACATGACATTTGTGAACCAGATGTCTGTATTTTCCCAAACAGCCTTTTTATGAGGTCATGGATGACTGATGTTGGCTAACGAAAATGCAGGCTGACAATACACTTTTATTACCACTGTCTGAGAAAAATATTGTGTTTGCATTCAGATCACTGAGTAGCTGAGAGACCTGGAAACTGCCCACAGACCCATAATTCCAAACAACTCCAAAATTAGAGGATCGTGTTTTGTTATTTTCTAATTAATTTGGCCTGTTGGGATCAGAGAACAACAGTTGTGCAGAATAATTAATGACACATCACAAACTGTAAACAGTGCTGAGTCACAAACTGCTCTCACACACACCCATGCAAATTTTTATCACCATCAAGCCCTGCAGCAATAACAAATTTGTTTAATCACGGCTGGTAGTGGATTATAAGGACTCCTGCTGTGGGGGTAATTGTTCTCCTCCCCTGATGTGCCCCATAAAACCTCATAACAAACATGTGCTGTTAAACCTGCACCAGACATTCGCCATAAAAAAGGCAACTGAGACGCTGTAAACTGACACGAAGAAGTAGAAGAAACCCCAAACTTTTATGTAAAACTCTGCATTCAGTACAGTGGAAAATTATCGAGTAGATTTCAACAGAATTTATGTGTCTATCTGAAGTCAGACTATTAGATTTAGGTCCAAGCTCAAAACTGACATGAGACCGGTTTGGAAGATTGGTTTCAGATACTATGCACTTTACAAGTAAATAAACTCTAGCACAATTTTAAGCACTTTTAACAGATTAAAGATTGCTTTCAAATTTTAGTTGAATGACAAGTTTGTGCGACTGGTCTTGCAATATGTTACGTTTGTGATTTGTTCTCTGGTCTGACACGCAAAAATACATCCTCCTTTCGGTGAGACGGAACAAATAAAAGTTTAACCTTCTTACTTTCAGATTGATGTAGAATAAGTTATTTAAAAAATGATCTTGTGTCTGCAAAACTTAACCATTAGAGTCTCTTTACAGGGAAAAAGAAAATATTCTTTTGCTTTGCTTGGTTACACAATGCTATTTAAACACTCCTTCATGAGTTTTGTGATGAGAAACAGGTTGGAAAACCTTCTTATACTGGAGAGAAGTTTGTTCATCTCCACATTTATTTTTTCTCATTTTCATTTCATTAACCAACCATTATATCATTATCAGCAGCTGTGTTTGGAAATACAAGGTGTTTCTACCTGTTCTCTATTAAATCGAATATGATATCACCTCCTGACTACATGACCATAAAAGTTCTTCCCAATTAGGTGTTGACATTTGGCTAGCAAAAAATATTTTTTGAACCTAACTTAATCAATAACTTTTTAAATACTCAATTAGACATTTGTCCAGAAAATGTCAGAAAATATTGAAAATCTCCTCTATAATTTTATATCTTTAAATTGAATTGCTTGTTTTATGTGACAGACAATCTTAAAGGGAAAAAAATATAAATTACATGACAGAAAATCAACAAATCTTAAGCAGCTTAAATTGTGCGGTTGTTTGATATATTGCTTGAAAAATTACAAAAACAATGAATGTATTATTTACTGACTAATCAAAACATCCACTTATCTTTGCAACACTATACTTGGTTCAATATATTAAAGAGAACTTTTAAAAAAACAACTTAAGCTTTTTTTTAAATGTGATTTTACTGCATCAGAGGATTTAACTTATTAAAGCTGTCAGTGATGTTCACCTGACGAGTTACCTGAACTTTACTCTCATCCAAGGCATCATCACCTCTCTAAAGTGAGCGAAAGCGAGGTTGTACCCACCTGTTGCACATACTGAGGAACATCTTCCACTTTCTCAAACGATGACTCGTTGTGTGTGAGCATGTAAAACATGGCACGGGCGCCCGTGTACACAGAGCCCTGCTCCACAGCTGCAGCCATGACGCACAGCACCACGCTGGTCCCAGGTGAGATTCCGCTTACCTGTGCAGGTATTAATTTTACACTTAAGGCTCAGCGGCACCTTCTGTGGAACCTTATTCGTGTTTCCTCCGCTTGACACACTTGTTTTTCTCTGTGGCAAGTTAAGTAGGTCAGTTACGAAACGGAGCGCACAGCAGCTGATGGGCAAACTTCTCACATGCAGGAAACTGGGCCGTGAGAGAAATGAGCTGCCGGTCGCTGCTTTGTGACTATTTACCTTCCAACCCTTGTTCATTCACGGGAGCAGAGTTCACCTTTGTTCAGGTTGACTCTACGAGGTGCAGCGCTCAGCATAAATTTGTCTCGCGAGAGTTTGTGAGGTTTACTGAAGCTTCCAAGAGTCTGTGCTGGTTGCCTGGCAACTGCTGGCAGCCCAGAAAAAAAGCGGCCCATCGTTTGTTTGTAAAAAAGATTATTTGTTTTTACACTATGGTTTTTGCATAAATGAAATAAATGAGATGTGACCACCTATTTGATGAGCTTTAGAGGCAGAAGGTCAGGTAATATGTTTTCTCCTGTATCAAGTCTCTGTGCTAAGCTAAGTTAAGCTAACCAGCTGCTAGCTGTAGTGTTCGGCTATTTTTAACTAACGGATGTGAGAGTAGACTCTGTACCCTCCACCAGGAAGGAAACACATATTTTGACCAAATGCTTAATGTTTACTTCAGATTGGAAAAAAAAAAATTTAATATCCACCAGGCAAATGGCACTTTTTAAAATATAAAGCTGTTAATTATTACCATAATTCACATATTTAGATGAGTGTACATTATATCAACAATACCATGATAACATATGCTGCAGATAATTACAACATGCTAATTAGCTTCACCTGTTTTTAGCTGGTTGTTATTAGCTTGCATGGGTTAGTTTGTGGCTGGTTTAACCCAATGCTGTCTGTACAAGCATAATCCTGATTAGCTTAGCATGTTAGATAACTAAGCTAGGCTGGTTAGCTTGGCCGTACAAGTTAAATGCTCAGCCATTTCAGGCGGTACTTTTGATATATTTATGAACTTGTAGAGTCTGGTCACTTGTTTTGGTGGCTGCTAGGTAGAAGCCTTGTGCTAGCATAAGTAGCATTTCATAGCAACTTCTGATAGCCAAACACTCAATACTTGTTTGAGAGGGCTATGTTAAGAGTGTGGATTGGTATAGGTAAAACGTGGGATTATCTTGTGACGCTGGGACACTGAGCCCGGTGAACAAGAACAGCGGCTGGACAACTGAGGGGGTCAGTCACTGTAGATTAGCCTGATCAGATACAATGCAGATATGAGCCTGGTTACATGAGAATTTACTCTTTACAAGTTCCAGGGTGGGATTCAAGGTCAGTTTAAAGGTAGTTCAGGTCAGAGTTATGAAATAATGTCATCTGATAGAGGGTTCAGCAGATTTATGATGGTACAGCCTGATACACTCCGTGGGGCCCAATGATATGCCCAAACAATATTTAACATTACAGTGCTTTTACGTGACCGCTAACCAGACTCTACGCACATTTTACAAGGAACTTTACAGCAGTGTCTCTCTCTTCACATGAGAAAATAAACTCACAAATTGAGGGTTTAAAGGCCAAGTGATTCACTTTTTTTGTGTGTTTTTTGTTACATAGCCAAGAATCAGTAGTGAGACAGCAGCTGGTTGCTAATGGCGAAGCTGGATAACCCTATCTGGAGGTCAGTGATACGTGTATATGAGTAACTCAATAGTCTGTCGTTACTGGGCTGATAATTGTGCACATGTTAGATTATTGAGGCCCAGTGGAGTTGATGGGCGTCCTCCATAATAGTGAGTACTTTGCACTGAATTGCAGTTGCACCCTGTAGATTTGTTTGAGAGGGAAGAAAAAAATACTGGAAGCCTCACATGCTGTGTGAGGTTCCTCCTTCAGCTAATTAGAATGCGCAATCACAATGTGGTGAAAGATGAGATCAAGTCATGAAATTATTTTCAACTGGATTTTGTAACAGAATCCGATCCTTTGCGGGTTCCCTCTCCGAGACTTGGCAGGCGTTGCGACCCTGCCCTGAGGCAAAGGTGAATATTCGCATGCACCCCCATCACCAGCTTTCTACACTCTCCTCAATGTTTAATTCATCGCAGCTTCATTCGGCCTGCATTCATAAGAGTGGGTGGCTGCATGGAGAGCAAAGAAATGTTATTAAATCATATAGAAATTCCTTTTACCACAGGTTAAATTTTATTCAATTTGCAACTCACCCTGAAAGGATTTAATAAAATACCTACTTCAGGTTTCAGATTTGTTTACAAAATGTCATCTCCAGGCAGAAAAGTGTTGACTAAAGAACTGTCAGTGTTTATTACTGTGTGAGCTGGATAGTGTGGGTATAAAATCGTTGTTAAGGTAAAACAATACTGAGAATTATTTACAGATCATTTATATTAGCTAGGCAAATTAGATTTCCTGGCACATGATTTGATCATCAACTCAATTACATCATAATTTACATTTTATACAGTATAAACTGACTGGAGTGCAGACTGTATGTTCAACAGTGCAAATCAAAGCCTCAGCCTGCTTCTCTTAAGGCACACAACATGGAATGTTTATAACATTTTGACTGAATATGATCTCCAAAATGCTAAGTAATAATATTTAGTGACTTTGTTTAGCCAAAACATCACAATTAAAATTTTATCTTATTCCATTTTTGGCATTTAGCAAAGAATTTTTTTTATTTTTAAATATGTCTTTTGAGTTCACTTCTTAAAATTTCCATTTTGCCTGCACGATGACTGCATTATGTAACACGTCATTCCTCTGTACATTTGTACACTTATTTAGCATCGTTGTATGACGATGACGAATCAGCAAACAGCAGTCCTTCTAAGGACGGTCCTGAGGCAGAGGCCGGGCCTGTACTCTGGGGGGAGGGCGGGGACGGATGTGTGTGTGCATCATAAGTGAGCGTGCTCGGAGCTCTGGTCGCTGTCATGACTGTCCTCATTGGCTAAGGAGTCCGTCGAGTGGTGGAGCGCTGCGATGCCAGAGAACTCTGACGGCAGCAACGTCCCCTTTTTCACATTCACCAGTTCTTTCTCTCGAGCTGCTGCCCCCTGCTGGCCG
Organism: Acanthurus lineatus; assembly: GCA_029814665.1. Classification (NCBI taxonomy): domain Eukaryota; kingdom Metazoa; phylum Chordata; class Actinopteri; order Acanthuriformes; family Acanthuridae; genus Acanthurus; species Acanthurus lineatus. The sequence goes on along the minus strand of JAPZDV010000025.1, from coordinate 2,980,246 downwards.
CCTTTGACTCTTTTCCACTTCATCCTTCTGTTCTGGAACCACACCTTCACCTACAGGGTGAAGTAGAGAGAAAATGTCAAATTCACTGCTCTTAAGGAGAGAGCAAATTGTCACAATAACAATCAAAAAGCAATTAGGAAGCCCTACAGCTTGAGAGCAACTTTCTTTGGCAGCTATTTCTACTGCGGCAATTATGTGTGGATGTAGTGTTCCATCTGCCACTTGGCGTCTACCTGTTTTTCCCTGACTCAACAGCTTCGACCGTATTTACGTCTCTCAGATTGATGATTAAGCTGTTGCTTAAAACGGTTTACACGTCAAGTAGCAGGAGAGGCCCTCTGAGTGTCGACACATGCTCCTGCAGGGAGGGGAGGAAGGGGGGAGGCTCGTTTCTGTCACGCAGGGTGGGTTTATTTTTGGGGAGTGTCATTCCGAGGGGAGCGAGTGGTCACATGGTCAGGAAGTTAGTTGACTGCACAAACGTTTGTCTTAAACATTAAGGGCGTACGCCATGCTGGGTGTCACCTCAGATTCTTTACAAGCCTCGGGGCCATTTCTGAGCGCAGGAGACAAAGGTGAGAGTCGAGCAAATGATCACTTCTATACCCAAGGCTCTGGTGTTCAACAAAGCATGATCCTCAAAGCTTATGTGCAAACACACTATTTCAGAAACACCAATACCTACACACCTACGGCGACATTCACAGTTAAATCACAACACATTGTATCAAAGAGTCCTGACCTCAACATCTATTTTAGCCTTTGATAGATCAGAACTGCAGCTCAACTAGTTTACAACAGCAAATTAAAGCATCTATACAGTGCTAATGGACTGCTTAACTCCTTTGCCTTCTAAGTATTAAACATTACAAAAAAAGCTCTGTTGATAATGCAAGAAATGCTTACAAGAACGAGCACTAAATCAGTGTGATTTGGTTTTCAAGTCAATAGATGTTGGTATGATTTCTACATTAAAACTTCCCTAACTATGCTGGAAAGTGGCACACATAAGCAGCATGTCAATAACTCTTACTGTATGTTAACTCCCCTTCACCCTGAAAATACAAGTTATTTCAATGCTGTTTAACAATAGTTTTATATTAATAACCGTTCCCAAAAAAACATTCACTTTTTACCCAAATTTAGCCTAGTTATAATCCAGATGTTTCCACATCTAAAAATGTATGCTTGCGAGGGAGAGTTTTTTTCTTCTCTCTACTGCTGGCGTAAACTCCAAACATGCAAGAAATTCAGCTCTGTAGCTCCACCTCTGCCATCTTCAAAAATATTCCTGCTTTCACAGACTATAACAGCATAAAACATCCATCAAATTTCTCCAAACAGCTCATGCAGCATAAATCAAGGGCCTTGGCCAGCTGTTTGCATTGCCAATATTTACATCACTATCTCCTGCTGTTTATTTCTCCTGACAAAACTGAGGTCACACACAACTAATGCTGCATGGAATGAGAAAATATCATGCACATTTTATGCTGCTTCGAGCCACAAAAAGATTAATTGCAGCAGTCTTGGAGACGGCTGATGTGGAATTACAATGGCAAACTGTGTGCTTGGTGGCCCTGTGGAGTTAAATGGAGTTTTGCTCGCCATGGTGGCATTCAAAAGTACTCTTTCAAAGTTTTTACACCTTTGTTATATAAAGTAAAAGAAGAGGGTTACTCACATAGTTTATGATTTACACTTATTATTTGCATGTCACAGTTTCCATATGTTTTCAGATTGAGGGCTATGAGCCTAAATGTGACTGTGTGGGATTACTGTTCTTGTTACTATAAAAAGCCCTCCACATACACCTGCAGGTATTTTTATTCACTCCTTTAGATGGACACTTTTATCTGAGGCATTATACAGCACTGTCAGTGCATATCAGGCATTTTTAGCACAAGAAACCAAACTACTGACACTGACAACAATACTGGCGTTCTCAGTTACAGCAAAATAGTCTACTGTGGTGTAAATAATGACAGGTTGCTCTCAGATGTTGATGTCATGTATTTCAAAACAGTCTCAGTTTCAGAGAAAAACTGATATTTCTGAGACACTGGAGGCCTGCAGACCTCTCTCGGGGCAGACATTTGAATATGTAACTGCAGGGAAAGCCAACACATTTTCACACCCTGCTCCACGCATGCAGAAGTTTGAACTCTGTGGCATCACCATTATTTCTCTGGGTAACCCTTTAGCGTCTGTGTGCCACATGCACAAAGTCTTACCAACTGAAAGCCTTTCTAATATGTGTTTAATGTTGTGCAGCAGTCTCACATCGGTTAGGCTTTGACACCGGCACTAATCCATCGGGTCCTCTGTTTTCCACACTGGGGATTTTCTCGCTCTCTCTACTTCGTTGGGTGGAGTCATTGCAATGAGCGTCAAATGTTGCCACGGTTGGGTTGACATTTAAGGTTAGTTAAAAGCTGGTGCATCAAATAGAGACGCTAATTGTATATTAAAAAGTGACGCCTAGAGATCAGCACCAAGCTTCTGTAAGTGAGAGTTGGGAGTTGAAACGGGTTGAAAAGCAGGTGTAACTAATAACATGGCTTTCCTATATTAATGTGTCCATGTAAGCTGTGTCATTGAACCGGCATGCACAATAAAAAGCAGGGCCCTGGTGCTAAATGGGACTGAGCCATTGCTTATGTTATTCATTTGCACCCTTTTAATCAAAATGTCCACTGTGAGAGTGTTGTTATTCTCCTTTAGAATATTTGTGTCACCTCATCAGCAAATTTTTGTAATTTTGCAGTGCATTTGGTTTATATGATCATTATATTTTTTTATTATGCATGATGCAAGACACATAAATCTTTGCGAACACTTGACATTTAAAGCTCACACATTTGCATCTTTGGGATATTAAATTTTAATTTGCGTCCACGGCATCCTTGTTACTCTATACTCGTTTCTGTCTCCGGTCTGTTTTTACATTCAATCTACACTGTATCACACTGCAAAATATCACCTCAAGGTGTCAACTAAGTGTGAGTTATAGCTTCCAAACGGGTGTCAGGGAACAACAGTCTGCACGACATTTCCTTCCCCCAACCATTTGTCTCCTGTTATTTATTTCATGTGCCTGCATTTTACAGCGAACGGCCCACGTTCAGAGACCAATTTGTGCTTGCAGAGGTAGTGGAAGAGAGGAAGTGACTTGCTAGACAGCACTTCCTTCAACCCGTCTCCCTGCCTTGAATGTGGACTGCTTGAAAGAATAGACAGGAACATCTGGAATATGATAGTCCCGTCACACATCCACATCTGGAGCACAATAGCCTGCGCACCGGAGTTACAAAAACACAGTAGCGAGCTGAAAAGCCTCCTCGTCGTCCCGAGGCCGAGTCTGTTTTCACAACATGGCATTAATGTGCTAATGGGGGGTTCAGTGATGTCTGAACCCAGGGGGAAACAAGCTGCGGTGGGTGGGAACGTACTTGTCTTTCAGTGAGGTCGAGGTTGACGGCGATCTCATAGCGCCTTAGTCTGGTTAGGTAGTTGTGGTGGGCAAACTCGGCCTCCAGCTCTCGGATCTGCTCCTTGGTGAACGCCGTCCTCTCCTTCCTGGGTTTGCTGCTCACGTCTGACTTGTAATTCCCATCTTGGGACTCTGAAACCAAACACCACACAGGTTTCTGTTCCACTCAGGGCAGATTTATATGCAACAAAAATAAAAATAAAGCAAATGTTATGTGGCAGGTGCAAGTCGGTAGGGGAAGAAAAGAGGCGAGGTTAAGAGAAACAATGGGAGCTGTCAATCACACTTTATTGTTCAGTCATTGTTTATGAAGACTTTAAGTGGCTGGAAGGACTCACAGACGGCTACTCGTGTGTCTGACTGAGGCAGCCGTGCAAATACAAAAGGCTGACTCTCATAATACAGCCAACATGGGTTTAATTTGTCTTAAAAAAAAATCTGATGCTACGACCTTTTTCTTAAATATGTGGAACAAAGCAGTTTTGCAGGTTACCAAAATATTTTTTTTATTTCTTTTTTTACTTGTGTACCACTATTTTCAACAGTTTTTTTCCTTTTTACAGCTTTTTATCTTTTAATGCGCATTTTTTTCCGCAGATTTCAAAATGCAGGTAAAACAATAAATTCCCTGCAATAAGGGATACACATATTACACACAACCTTATAATATTATTTACACAGTGCTTGGGAAAATGCAAAGATGTAATAGCCTTTAAGGAAGATGAAACAAATGTTAAATAAATTCATATGTTGCAAGGACTTGCCTTGCAGTTGGTGCCCAAATGTATTTTTTAAAGAAAAAATGTTGGATTTACATGTGAAAAAAATTAAAAGATAAAAAAAATGCTCAGCACATGTCATCTCCACTTTAAGTCATCAACCTAGAAAAACACTTTTTGTTTTGGTATTTCCCCAAACTTTCCATAGAAAACACGTATGGTTAATTTGCCCTCCAAAACTTTCCTATTGTGTGCAGCCTTTGTGGTTTTTCTGTTGGACACGCTTCAGTTGCACATTGCACATGAAGGCTGCAGTGATTGCATGCTAATTCATCTGCGGTCCTGTTCTGCCGTGTGTTAATGCAGCAGGCCTGTGTCAAGCCAGACTGTAAATAGTCCTGCAGCCCAGAGCCAGGCATTCGAATGGTGCGAAGCCTGAAGCCGCGTCAAAGCAACGAATGTCTCTTCACCTAAGACTTCCACCCGGGGAGACCCCTGTCGGTTCTGTTTTTCTGTCAGTAAGAGGATCTTCCTTCTAATTAACTGAATGTTTTTTCAGAACAAAATGACTCCCTTGAGAGGCTGAAGATGTGGGGTAAACTGAAACTGCTCCACAAAAGTTATATTTGTATAGCACTGTGCACTTTTAGAGCCAAGGACAAACAGATATATAAAATGCAGGAATTCCCACATGAATTTTATGAAATGAAACAGATCATTGCTTGACCCACAGCCTGGGTCCGGCTCCCCCCTTGACCTTGCTTTTCTCTCCCTGTAATTTCAAACCAGTGCTCCAAACAGTGTGTTGCTGATTGAAGCGGGCCTTAAATCGTATTTATCCGCTCTCTCCCTGGTAAACACAGACATTGTGTAAAAAGAAATAAAAGAATAACACAGCCAGCTGGTTCAGACCAGCAGGCCTGGAGTTAAAACGAGCGGCAGGCTTTTATGACACAGCCACTACACCACAGCAATTAGGTCCCCGCTGTAACTTTCATCTCTCCACAAAAAAGGAGGAATAATATGAGAAAAATACACGCACCCAGACAGGGCACGCCGTTCAGGGTTTCCAAATGAACCGAGCTTTCTGCAGAGGCGACCCTCTCAAAAATAATGTCTCAATCTTTAAAAACTGTCTGCAAAAATGTTGATTTGCCGAATTTTTTTCCATGTTGGAAAATTGTGTGCTGGTTGTTCTCCCTTATTGCGAGTTTATTGAGAGTAATTTTTTTATTTGCCTTTGGTAAAATATTATTGCAGCAGCACACACAAGGGTGTATGCAAATGCACCAGCACATCCGCAGTGTTTTTCTAAAGCTTTTTCTAAGAAAAAGCCTGCCAGTGAGAGGCGTTCAGACCCCTCAATCTTCCTTTTTACAACCCTGCCTCAACAAAATAAGACTTCAAGCACCTTTTATTGTTCCACACAAGAGAAAAAATCTTGTAACTTTTTAAAGAACGACCACTCCCATGACAGGACTGATGTATGCAAATATAACCCAGACTCTCAGCAAAGTGCAGCGACTGACACTCTACAGGGCTAAAAAACTCCAGCTTGGCCACAAAAAATGAGCAGGTTCCACAGAAACCAGACACCCAAAATACCAAGAAAGTGGCTCATCTCATTAGCCGACCCTGGGGCCTTTCTTGAGGAAACCATCAAAACCAAGTATTAGACACAGAAAGTTGAGATGCTTCATACTTGTGCGTAAGGGGTGAACCTAGCATGGAAATGAGCTCTCAGGTTTTGTTGTTATTTCTGTATCTAAATTCAGGTTTCTGGTCCAGATGGTGAAACCTAATCAGGGCTCTATCTCGTGCAACTGGCAGCAGTGTAATATTTAGACAGCTGATTGAGTCAGCAACCTAGTTAGACCCAATAATCAGCGTGATTGGTGTTAGCGTGGAGAGAATGCACAGCACATGTAATGAGTATGCAGTAACTATTGTTACAGGGGAAGTGGGATTTGGAGACCGAGGTTCGGTTTCCGTATGATTTGATGAAAGAGAAAAGGAAATAGGAGGTGGTGCACTGAATTTGTGGATTTAACATACAATTGCGATATTTTGCATGAATATAAAAGGATATATATGAAAAATAGAGCTCTGAAACTGAAAATTAAGCCATCTAGACTCTGAAAAACTTCTCTTTGTTACACAATTTTGGGCATTTTCTTATGTTGCATGGATCTAATTTTTCAGTGCACAACCATCACATCTGGAGTTGATGTTAAATCAGTGAGTGGTGTCAATTTTACCCTCTCTTTGAGTATTTGGCCCTATAACCAAAATAATTAAAAACATGTGTTTTCAGTGAAGTTACATTGTCTATTTATTACAACCAAACACTTTTATATTTTGCACACTTAAGTTTTGTAAACCTGCTTTAAATTGTAATAACAGCCGGTCTGTCAGAAGGACTGGACGCTCTTTGAGGTGACCACAAGCATCCTGAGCAAAAAACTGATCACACACGGGAATATCAGTCGGTGGTCAAGTGCAGGTGATACGCTGTGCATACAAAGAGGCCTTTAAAAGGACGCAGGATCAGAGCTGACGGCACGAAATCCTCAAATGGACAGAGAGCGACGAGCACGCTTTCCCTGGAAAACCAAGAGCTCACACTAATATCACGTTCCCCAGCAAGAACTCCCGTGACCCGAGCCAGCAATTTGTCATGCAGTGATTGATTATTGTGGTGACTGCAGGTTTGAAATGTCCTGCAGGTTATCAGAGAGGTGGCACCTATTTAAGTACAGTACTTAGAGAGAGATTTTTAAGCAGAAGAGGAGAGAAATTATTTATTTTTTTGCTTGGTATTTAATTTGGTGTTGGCGTGTATTATAATAATTAAAGTAAAGCTTATTTTAGGACTGTTTCCTTATTTCAGGATGTTTCAAAGCCTTAATAAAGTTTCATAATTTACAAATCAGCCTCAAAAACTTTACATGCTGGCTGGCTGGCAATTTTCAATAGATCAAGGTTCAAGAGCCTGAATCTGTTAAGTTGCCGAGTTACAAATTTTACAAACACACATTTCTTAAATCAAAAAAAGTTGCCGAGAAGCTCACAGCGCTGATGCACATAACTGCACAAAATATACAGTTGAATAAACACTTTGCAATGAATATAAATGTATTTAATAAACCTGTTTTTTATTTCTTTTAGTTATTTAGAGCAACAAGTATTAATAGCATAATTGAGGTTTACTTGAATAAATTCTTAATATTTATAATAAGAAAACTGAAAATAAATCAGTATTGCATCCTGTTATTAGATTGACACTTGAAATGTTTTATTTTGTTTCAATAAATCTGATTGTTGTGTGTTTTAACAACATGATTTAGACAAGAAAAAAGGGCCAAAGAGTCTGATAGTCTATCAGGGTGTTTGGTGTGGCACGAGGCGGTGTAGTCTTTTACAATCCGTGACATTAATTCTTTACTGTGTGCCTCATTTTCTGCCCTCCGAAGAGTGTCGCAACAAACCAGATGTGAATTTTTAAACAAAACACTGCAGTAGACAGATGTAGCCACACAGCTACGATGTGGCCTTTTCTCCACACTGAAGTCTCCCTGCATGTCGGCCGACACCTACAAACTGCTTTTCAGACAGTTTTCTGTTTTTCTATCAGAGCTGCAAAAAACTCAACATTTATGTGTTGAAAGATTTATGGTGACAGGAACAGATGTTTGTGTTATTCTTGAGCTCTGGTTGGAATTTCTTAAAATGCAGATATTTATGTGATGATGTTTAACTAACGATAAGATGGGAAAAAGAGACGTTGGAAACACCTCCAAAGAATTTTACATTTTTAGTCTTTAGTTGTATAATGTGTCACAAACAGCTCAGTTATTCATAATATTTAAGGAAAAATATCTGAGGAATGAAATCTCTGTAGTTTCAGTTGTTTCATTTTCCACCCGTGGCTTAAAAACCTGAAGTAGAAGCTCGACTCTTCTTACCTGAACTGTCACTTTTCCTTTTGCCATTTCTTTTCTCGGCCTCAGCAGGTGACAGAGTCTGTCTGCCAAAGTCTGCAGGCACACAGGAGGCCCCCGTAGGGGTGCTGCCGCTGCCCAGACTGGGAGTGCTGGCGCACATACTGGGCCCACCAGGGTGGCCCAGGTCTGGGGGTGTTGGCCCGTTGTCATGGGATGAGTGGGAGTGCGGGTGGCAAAGGTTGTGGCGCGCGTTACTGCCAGGTGACGGCATCTGTGGGATATGCCAAGTCGCATGGTGCTGAGGCGGGTGGTGATGCTGCTGGGAGGGCAGGTGGCCGCGGTGGGGGTGGTGGTGGTGGTGCTGCCCGGCAAACAGGCCGTCCTCCACCTGGTAGCTGGAGATAATGCAAGGAGATGGTGAGGAGGTGGAGGAGGAGGAAGACGAAGAGGCCAGGTCAGGGTAGGAGACGTGGTCCGAGCGTCCGTGCAGAGTCAGGGGAGACTGGGCGAAGGCGGGATGCAGGGCCTGCGCCGGGGCATGGGGGCTCCGCAGGCAGCCAAACAGTGTGTGATCCATCGCGTGCAAACACACACGGCCCTCCAGGAAAGGCGAGAAGGGCAAGTTAAAAAGGGTAAAGTTACTTAATCAAGCAAAATGAAAAAGATCACAAGCACATATCCAAGATGCTTCTCTTTTTCCCCTCTGACTATCCTCGAACTTTTTCCTTCAGTAAAAAAAAAAAATTCAAGTAGTCTTCTCTCTCAAAAAGTCACAGTAAAAAAATAAAGTATGTTTTGAAATGGGTGTCCTGTGATAATCCGGAGCATGCGGCCCGTTGCCAGGCTGTGCAGGATAAACAGTTAGCCCAGGATAAGCTGCAGCAGAGCCTCTCGGATGTCAGGAGGAACAGGGGACTGGAGCTCGAGGCTGGGAGCAGAAGGAGGTTCCTAGGAACTGCAGAACGAGGGGAGCTGGCGGAGGGGATGTTATAAATAGGGTGTAATGTGAGAGGGAGGCTGGGTCAGAGACTGCATACGCGCTACTGACCACATACATATGATCACCCTCCAAAAAGCACAGCACAATAAATCTGTACTATTAAAATGGCTGAGCCTCAGGAAAGAGGGCAATTTATTTTGGACTTGGATCTGACCTCCGGTGGCCATCTTTTTTTTTCCTTCAAGAAAACAGTCCTAATGGTTTATGGGTGGGGCTGAGGGGGGAGAGGGACTCGGGGGGTATTAGGGGAGGTGAGAGAGTGTGGGGGGATAGGGGGGCGAGGTGTCAGGGGTTAAATGAGCGTGTCACCCTGTCTTTGTCAGTTTTGACCCTTTAAAATACTGTTAGTGTTGAAGGCACGAACACTTGTTGCTTTCATCAGAGCTGAGGGTTTCCTTTGTCCAGCGGGTTTTCTGCTTGTGCACTGTAATAACCCTGCGCTATGGTTTGTCACTGTACCTTTGACTGTATTATTCTTTTAAAAGGAATATAAAAAATTTATTGCAAAATAATCATAAACAAAAAAATATTTATTGCAATACAAGAGGATCTGGTCTGAAAACAAGGTTTCTGTTTTTGTCATGCAAAAGCAACCACGGTTCATTTAAATTTATTGAAGCCAGTCGTTTTAGAGAAGTGTTTTTTAACATCATGTTTATCTTATTTTGAAATGAAACACCTCACGTCATCAAATCAATAAACACAGTAAAACTGATACAAGTTTGACCTTCAACTTGAGGTCATGAAATTGAGATATAATCTTGTTTTTTGCTTTTATTTTTAAAGAGCGTCCAAAATACAACATTTGTTGGCTTTACCATTAATTGCTACAACTATATTCAACACAGTGTTATTAACAAAACTGAATCTGTGACATTTTTCTCATTATGTTTTAAAAAGAACATGCAGGCAGAAAAAATACACTTGGCTCGTAGCAGTCAGAGCGATCAGAAACAAACCCTCTGAACTAGTTTTTATCAGATGAAATATTTCAACCACTTACAACCTCAAAAGCTTCACATCAAACACTCCTGTCATTCACTGTCAACACTCGTATCAATGTGTCACTCAATCATTTTGGCCATTAAAGTGTAATTTTCTAAAGTGAAGGAGGGATAAAACAGTCAGGGGTGAAAGATAGATGCCTTTTCTTTTGCTTCTCTTGTAGTATTATCTGTTATTGATATTGTAATGAGCTTAACCAAAACTCTAATTAAACTTAAACAGATTTAAGACTTTTA
>JAPZDV010000025.1:2947140-2969749 GCA_029814665.1 Acanthurus lineatus | reverse complement strand
AACTCATTTATATAACTTTTGCCAGAAAGACAAACAGTGTGAGATTTAAAATATGAGAAGTAATCCGGGTATACATGAGTATAAAGTTAATTTTAAAGGGGTTTTATAAAAAAATCATTCAAATCTGCTTTGAATCAGTGCAACTTAAATATTTTGGTTGAATCATTTATACAAACATACAGCATAATTAAGATAACGTCTATAAACATTTCATATGTCTCATGAAAAATTAAAGTAAGTAATCACACTTACGTATATTTCTGTCCTCTAAATCTCTAAAATTCATAGCAACAATCTGGCCGTCTGCAGTACCGTATACTGTATATGGCACAAATTTTAAATGTATACAGTTCAGATTTAAATATAATTATATAAAAAAAAAACTGATGTGCAATTGTTTCAGAGTTTTCTTGGCTCACGACGGGTTTTACAGACCAGTCAAAATAACTCCACACTCGGGGGATCCGGCTGGACGACACAGGCTGTGCCACAGGCGCTGTGGGCCGCCTGAGAAAGGAAATTAATTCCTCTTTGAGAGAAAATTACTTTAACAGATAGCATGGCGGAGGCAGGCTGTAACTTTGCCGCTGACGTCCCCCCCCCCCAACAGTCCCTCCAAAGCCTCGGAAGGCAGCAGAGGCAGCACAGCAGAGGAAAGGCACCTTAGGTGAGTGAGTGTCAAACTCTTCTACTGTTTACCTTACAAATTAAGGCTATTAGCAGGTTAGCTGAGGCTATATATTTGCTCAGGGCCTTGAGCAGGTATTAATTCACACGTGTTTCCAATCCTGTCGCGGCTCTCGCTGCATTGATGGCCTGTGGCGTGGGTGTTTTCAGTCAGTCCTAGTCTTCATCCCTCGTGGGCTATACGAGGCAAAGTCTCACACTGTGTGAATAAGTGTGTGTGTGTGTGTGTGTTATTGTGGAACTGGGTTACCCTCATAATTCAAGCCAATACTGGACTTTTATTGTGAAACTAAGAGGTATCACTCAGTCATGTTGTCCACTTCAGAAAGGATTGAGGTTGCAGGTATAATATATGAGTTAAATGTCATTTTCTTTTACATATTTTATTCATTTAAATTTGGGATTTTGTGTTTTATTTAAGTGTAACCTTGTATGTCTGCCCCACCACTGAACACATGTGGTTTTTTTAAGATCTGCTAGTTTCAGTGTCGCATAATGGTGTAAATGCTGTTTAAGACACTTTTCCAGCCTGAATCAAATATCCTTCCAAAAATCCATTTGGAAAGTTTTTACTCAGGCATTAAATTGGTCTAATTTTAAGATGTTGTTTTAGAAATTAATATCATAATTTAAAAACAACCTGTACTGACCTCAGAAAGCACATATTAATCCAAAACTTTAATGTGATAACGGGAAATAAAGAGAGCACAAAAAGGTCAAGAGGTTATCCCACAAGTCCTTGAAAGTTTGTGAAATTAAGGGGATAAAATCAAGGTACTTAAAGTTTTTGCAACACAGAAATGGATCATTGGAGGCACTGCAATTTATGTATTTTGTGGAAGAATAAAGATTTGGTTATTTTAATAAAAAATAATGACCAGGCTGCACTCTGCTGTCTATATGTGTGTCTGTTATATTTCACGCTCTTACTGTTTTGCTGTGCTGTGTTAGAGAAGGCAAGGGCTCATGTTGTCTGAGATCATTTTAACACTGCAGCACAAATGAAGTGTTCATATAAGCTTCTCTCTCATTTGAGATGATATCTTTTGGCTTCCTTAAAGCCTGCTAGCTCTCAGAATAAAAACCCTGTTGTAACAGTAATAACTTGGATATATGTCATTAATTATGCCAGGTTAGGTCTTTGAAATTAGGAGAATTGGGGATTGAAAGTTATTGAAAAGTCTTTGAAATTGGTGTTAAGAAGGTGAGGGAACCCCGTGTTATTACAGTGAGTAAGATCATCTGGTCTGGATGCCGTTGGGGGGCGGTGGGGTTGGGATGGTTTTCCCCGCAGTAGACAGAAACCGAAGGTAGACCTGCTGCTCAACCTGTGGCTGTCACTCATGCATTCAGGAAGGATTACAGCAAACACAGCAGAGTGCCACTGTCACCAAAACAAACATGCAACCACCACTTTAGTGCTTTTCTCACATGAAACTGAAGTTTACATGGTCATTTTCTGCATGCTTTGGGTTTGGTTTTCATTGGAAAATAAGCAACCTTCATCCTAGATAAAGTCTTGGTTTATGCAGAAATGTTATACTTTTATTCTGACTCATGTTTTTTGCTTGCATGTCTCTGTATTGTTTTGAACCATCTAATTTGTTGTGCACTACCTTTTTTAACTGCAAATGCAAATGCCTTTATTGCAAATGCCTTTATTACTGTAAACAGAAAGTTGATGCTCGCTCTTCATACTTAACTTGTTTATTTATCTTGTTTTAAATCTTGTTTTTAAAGCAGCAAACATGATTCATTGCATGCCCACAGAAACAGATAGTGTCTTCACTCTTACATCAGACAGTAGTGACTGTGGCTTTTGCAGAAGTAGTGCGGCCTTGGAATTTATGTGTCCCAGGAGTCGTGAAAGATGCTGTACGCAACATTTCAGCACCAATTACAGGACATTTTCTTGAAACTTTGGTAAATTTGTTCAAGTGTGACTAAAAAATCTGGTTAAATTCTGCTTCAAATTGCCTTAAGTGAAAGAAAAAGTTTTCACAAAAATGGAAGTGTTAACATTTTTCCTTAATTTTGTCTTTAAAGCAAAACAGCAAGGAACTATATTAAAGTGTACAATATTCCTTTTCTTTTGTCTTTATTTGCCTGTTTAATATTGAGGTAATCCAAATGTAAGAGCACGTAATCAAGTAACAATACTGTCTAATCTTGTGATACTTAGATAAGGTTATTGATTGCATTTTTTTAAAACAGGTAATTAGTTAAAATAGACTTTAAAATAGCCTCCCAATCCTTGTGATAAGTCCTGGTTGCATGTTAATTTACTTTTTAAAATTCTGAATTGGGTGCTAAAGAAATGTGTTTTGCAAAAAGACTTAGGTTGATTAAAATATTTTATGTGATGGGTCAATAAAAGCATTAATGACAATTATAACAAAACATTTTCTAGAGAATACACACTCGTAACAGTCTGTAGTTTTAGATTTTCAGTGTTCAACAGACTGAATGAAAGTATATGATTAAATTTCATTTCTTTAGCCGTTTTCTTTGCTAATCTCACTGCACTGACTTTCATAAATTTAACAGCCCATGATGTGTGATATGCTTTACAGCAGAGAGCTTTGATGCAGCTCTCGGCCTCAGACTATAATATGAGCGCTTAAAAAGACCCAGTGTGTGTGTAATTATTATTAGACATTTTCCTCTTTTTTCATTTTCCAGCTAATATGGAAACATTTCAGGGCTTATAACACTCAGTGAGCCTGTAAAGCACAACCAAGCACAGTAAGATTAGATTTGATATTTTCTGTAACAGCAGTAAAGCAAATTACACTATTTTGTAATAACATATGTCATCCTGGAAAATAAAAAAACAAACCAGCAGGATTTTGGCTTTCACTAAAACCTTTAAGAGCAGAGATTTCTGTCCTTAATGGAAACTTATGACTCTTTTCAGATAGTATTTCCACCTTTTTATAAGCCTGATGTCTGCTCTTGTAATGAGATTTGAGTCAACAAATGTCGGATGATTTAGATTCAGAGCAGCTGAAATTATTTTGTTTTAACCTTCTTTTCTTTTGCTTCATTTGTCTTCAGAGTTGCCAAACTCTGCATTTGACCCAATACTTAAAAAAAAAAATGTGATTCTTCATAATGTAAAGTATCTGGCCTAGACGACATGCTTCCTCGGCCTGATGCTTCGGCTAATGACAGAGCAGGGACCGTGACAAGCGTGTCAGCGTTGAGACGAACATCTGCAGGCGGCGAGGAAACTGTCGTCGCCGCTGGTTTCCTCTCATGACTTCAGCCGCAGATTTACAGCAGTTGTCAGGAATATTGTCCGTGCGTACGATAGCAGGGATGTCAGTGATATATGACGATGTGAGACAGTAAATGTTGTCTCCGTTTACAGCTCGATTACATGAAGAGAACAGCAGCCTTCTCAGGGAATGACAGCATGGAAGCATAAGGGAAAATGTTGACAGCTTTGAACGCGTCTGTTATTTTATAAATTGCTTCATGAGACTGGAGATGGACAAAATCATTTGTGTATTTAGTCCTCTAGAGTCTTCATGAGATTCAACTGTCTGCTGCTTTCATAAGAGTGAAAACTAAGATGTAAAACTGCAATGAAAGTTTTCCTTTTGTATAATTCTGTCTTCTTTTTAAATACACTTAAATAATGTCACATATTTTGCATTAAAACTGCAGTTTATTTTATTAAGTGCTGAAATTTTAAACATGAAATATGTATTTTTTTTAAGAAATATTATCGCTGTCATGCAAAACCTTGCTGTAATTTTTTTTTTTAATTTCTTGTGTTTTTATCAAAGTTAAAGCAATATTATGCTGCTATGGAAAGAGACATAGGTGGTCATTTCTTATCATAATTAAGATCTAATAAATTAATCCACAAAGAAGCTGATTTTCTCTCCAAAAAAAAAAATTGTCATTTTAGAGAAAAGAGCACTCTCAGCTGACACTGATGATGGCCTCGTGTCTTTTCAGTGTGATTTCGTGCTCTAATAGAGTCACGTTGAATGAGCAGTGCAGCTCTCTGGTGGCCATTTTCCGTGTCTGTAATGGTCGGGGTGAGATCATCATCTATAATGGGGGGCGGTTGGAGCTGCCTGGTGTGATAGTTCCCCTCCGCCTCCAGCTTTAAGGCACTGGAGCCTGAGTAGACGTGTGTGATGCTGTGCAGGGCCTCGCACCGAGTCAGACCACACCTCAAACGGCTCGGGGTCGCCGCACTAAAGCCTCCATTTAGATCTGGATCTGGGTACGACCGCCAAAACCAAAAGCGGCACCAGCTTCAGCCAGCCACAGTGCTAAGCCCGTTTCCTCCCCAGACTAAATTTGTAAACGTCCTCCTTCATTTCACCCCCTTCACACTCCTCGCCATCTCCAAGCGAGTGGGAGTGGGTGCCAGACTTCTCAATTTGTGCACGAGGCCATTAGGGATTTTTTATTTGTTCAATTGGATCGCTCGCCCACCTACCATCCAACCGAACCCACCCTGCATGCTAAACTTCCTGCTTCACACTGAAGCTCGTAACGTTGCAGGCTCAGTCCAATGGCTGTGGAAGAGCTCTGGCCATATTGCATCACTCCAACGTCCCTCTGATGGTCCAGCTTCAACATGTTGTTCCAATAAGGCAAATCATTCAGAAGAGTGAAGTCAACCTTTTATGATTTTACGGCTTCCTTCTCTCTTTATGTTCCTGAGAGTTTCTGGATGATTCCCAAAGCATTTATTCCGTTAAGTTAGTGTACGGAGGAGCGGCCTGTTTTCTGACTAATGTTAAGTCAACGTGTTGGGGCTGGTTATTCTTATTAACACTTAATTCAGACTCAGCACTATGAGTTTGATTTCTGGCAAGCATCGTCATGAAGCCATACTACATTGGGTCAGTAACTGTATTTGATTCGCAACCCTGTGTCCTAAAAATTATTTTAATTTTTCAAAGGAAACATTCAGCAACATCACCCGGATAACATTTTTTATCAACGAAATGGGGAAAAATTGCCAATTACATCAACAAAATGTAAAAATATCCACCTTAAAATGTCTAAAAACAAAGATATCTTTGTTTTGTATCATCAAACTAAATTTTTCTTTTCATTGTTTGATGGAGAGACATCTAGTGGCAAATATTTCATATCGTGCATGTCTCTGAAATGTTGATCCTTAACTTATCATTAAGTGACAGTTAAATTAATTTTTTTTTTTTTTGGCGCCAAAATATCAAATCTTTTGTCACTATATCTGCTCCTATTGATTACAGTATAATTTAACTTTTTATGGTTATGTTGCTTAAAATAAGGAAAGACAAACAGGTTTCTTCACAAAATTATATTTTTCCATAAATTTGTGCCTTAAATATTTGTGTTTGGACTTATGACACTGAATAATTTTACCTCTTCAGACTGTTATTTATTTAGATTGAACAAGCAAAAAGAATCAGGCGTTACCTAAAGTTCATAGTTTCCTGGTTTAACTAAGGGGAAAAAATTGACACTGACTGTGCACTTGGCGTTTTAGGTTGTCCTCAGTATGGTTCAGTGTTTTGTGTGGTGATAGCTGCAGGTTTATTTTAGAGAGACTGGAAATTTACCTCCCTTCCTTGTTTTAGGAAGTTGCTCAGTTATGTGGTCATTTGCAGGAAGTTAGGTTTTCCTCATCTGACTTATGCCACAAATTTGGAAAAATCAATTAAGACGTCAAAGTAAATCGGCTGTGACTAAGTATATGTACACTGATTTTTTTAAGGGCCTCTTGAGTGTGGCTCAAGATATAATTTATTTAAACCAAAACACACTGATTGTGCATCCTTGCACTGTGACAATATACACAAAGTTCTTGTCTACATATACAGTTTTCATCTATGTTGTTTGCTTGTCAGTCATGTAAAAAGATGGAGTCTTTCTTAATTTGACCTGGGAACAATCCAAGATGCATCTGGTTATAAGGCTTCACAAGCGGACATGGTGTCGTTCTAGGTTAGGAACAAACAGTCGAAACCTCACAAGGGACTCGGGATGTGAACCCCAGACTCTGGTGTCAAAGAGTCCACCATCCACCCCAGCTGCCTCCCTGCGGTTTGTAAATGTGGCTTCATTCACTTTAAAAAAAACTTTTCCTCTGGACAAAACCCAGTAGAAATTACACTTCTCATCACAGAGTAATTCAGAATAACAATTTAATATTATACAAACATAAATTCTAGGCGACAGGGTTGTGATTTGTTATGACTTTGCTTCAAGCTTCATCAAGCAGATCTGAAGGGAAAATCACAATAATGCTGTTGTGGTGTGATAACATGGAAACTGTTGTTTACGCCTGTTTGCCATTCTGCATGAGTTTTTTGTGCATCTGTATTTTTGCTTGGTAACATACTGTATATGAGGGTTAATGTTATCAGGGATTTTACCAACCAATTTTATGTCATAAGATGGCACATCAATAGCACGCTGCTTTTGGGAACATTTTGCATATTATATTCCACATTTTAAGTTTTCTCCTATCATTTAACATCACATGTTAAAAGTTATCAATGTGCAGGTGAGGCTAAAGTCAGGTGATTTTCATTATCAAAAAACACATAACCCTTGCAAATCTGAAAGCCCGCCTTTGGGCTGTTAGCTTAGCGTGAATAGTATTTTTAACATTTCTTTTAATGTCCACGAACTGCTAGAATAGGTACACATACAGGCCATTTTTAGAAATCTTAGCTTCTTATCAATCAGGAAAATTTGAGTGATTCGGACCATTTTGAAATACAATTAAAACAAGTTATTCAACAGGCAAAGTGAACAAAACTGGTCAACTTACCAAAGAAGTTTAAAGCATTCCACAGATCAAACATCCCATCAAAAATGGTCCCCTTACAAAAATATTCTCTCCAGATGATTAAATCCATAAAAATATTTAGTCCAAAATACATTATAACATCCATAAGCAAATAAAAATCCATCTTTCTTTACCTCATTTTAAACGTGGAAGCTTGTAAACACTGTGGATGATTGTTCAAGATGGCCGCCGAGTTCGTTCTTGATTGACACCTGAATTCACCAATCAGCAGCTTTCATGTTCCCTCCACAGCCTGCAACAGCCAATGAGAGTCTCGCTGAAGGAAGAGCCTGCCTGTGTTTCCTGTGGAGAGCTAGTTGCAATCTTTTCTTGAAAAATGCTTTGTATCACAATATAAACCTCTGAAAATTTTAATTTAATGGACAGACAGAAGAAAAAATGACCCTTACAAAAAATTTTAATCATATCTTAATGAATTGTTGTAAATGACTCAAATATAAATATGAATTGCCTATATATTAATATACTTAAATATATATTGTCAGTTATCAATGGAATGAGTGTAAATATTTATCATGTTGTAATTTCTTATTAATTTTTTGGTTTAGTAATGGCTAAATGGTATGGTATCATTGTGTTTTGTAGCTAATAATTATTTTTTCAACTCTGTTTGTTGAGGCCAGGCTGCTTTTTAACACCCACAATCCATTCCCACAGGTGTTTCTTCGCTTATTTTCTTTAATTAAACCTCTTTTAAAGATTTTGTGGGCATGACTGTGCTTCACTGATACCTTTCTTATCTTCTTTTTCCTCTTAATATATGTAGTATTATTCAAGATTTAGACAAACTGACTGTATTTACCGCTTGATTTTAAAAAAAGTTGTTTTTTATTTTTATTTTCTCTCTAAAACAGAAATGCCTATTAGATTTCTGGTTGTATCTTTACCATGGTGAAACATCTGATACATAATATTGTTTGTCATTATGGATGTAAATTGCAGTAAACACTGTAGCAATGTCAATTTTTGGATAGTCAACATGTTTTAGCAAGCAAGCTTGCTAATTACAGAGTGAATTGAGTTTGCGTCCAATTTTGTTGCATTTCAGATGTATTTTTGGAAGTTTTTTTGATTAGGGTTAGGGGATTGTGTTAAACCTTCTCACTGATGGACTTATAAGCACTTTGAGATGAATGACTGTGGAAATTAAATGGGCGTTTTTTCAACACAGTTAACTTAAGCTTGTAGGAAACTTTAATGGAAACTCTCAAATTTGATTATTGGCTTAATGCAATAATAACTGGATCATAAATAAAAAGAAATGCTGAATTAGTATTTTGTCAAACTCAAAAAATATCATCAAAAAGTATTTTCAGGATCAGAAATTTAACCCATAGCTTCAGCCCTTTAAACCTGTATATAATTCTCTTGCTTTCAACATCCAAAGCCTAATTTTCTGTTATTATAAACTCAGTTGTAACGTTGCCTGTTGTCACTCGGTCTGGTCTTGTTGCTGTGTTACACAGGTGTTTGTTATAACCTGTATAATCTTGCAGTGTTTTCTGAGGTTGCAGCAGATGCAGTGAACCTGGTCTCTCCTGCTGAAGTTCTCCACCTTGTGACCTCGAGCTTGAAAAGGTGCTGCTGCTGCCGCCACCCTGTCTGAGGTCACAGGAGGTGCAGAGTGCAGCAGGAGAACAGTGACCTCTACTGGAAGGGGACGAAATGAAAGTGTGAATGTATATTATACATGTGTGTCTATGTGTGTGTGTAGGCACGCCCGTAAATGCGGCAATAACTTATGTTTTATATGGTCGACTTTTAATGTGCTGCACATACCCATGATCAATCAATGTAAATGCAAATATATATATACACACACATTAATAGTCAGCTTTGAAACTGCATACATTTACTCAAGAACTGTACCTAAGGAATTCAAGGTACGTGTACTCTACTCAAATATTTCTGTTCTATTTAACTTTATACTGCATTTATATGACAGCTTTAGTCACAAGTAATTTGAAATTTTTGAAACTTTTACTTGATGAAAGGATCTGAGCACATTTGGTTGTCACTTTATCTATAAAAAAAGCTCAATGCTTAAGGTGAAAATCAGCATTAATCTCATGATAAAAGAAGCTTGTGAACCAAAATTGCATAAAATAAGAAACTTAAGCAAGCCGGTGATGGGAGCCAGCAGTGATGTACAGACACAATAAGTTTTAAAATAACATCCCAAATGAAAGGACAAAAAAAATCTGTCTTTTCTTACATTATTGGTTCAGTTCGGTCTAATGAAAGAGTTTAAATGCAAGTGCTCGGATGTAATTTCGTGACATTAGGGAGTTGTGAAATGGTCCCAACAGATAAAAGATGCAAATAAGGATGTAGACCGGTAGTTATCTTATTTTGCCACCAAAGTGCAGCATTAAAAAAATGTGGCTTTAAGATCTTATTACAAGTTTATTTTCATTGATTTTATGGTGACAAATGCAAATAAAAAGTTACAATATAGAGAAGCAATAATGAAACTAAAAATGCATAATCTTTGCTTCGTACTGTGCTCTTACTCTTCCTCAGAACAGTCAGGATATTCCAGCAGAGGTTGCAGAAATGTATTTATTTCTTTATGTATTTATTTTATCAGTGGTGGTGTAGTTTATAAAATGCACCCATGAAAATAAAAAGTTAATATCATCAGACGTGCTGGGTTGAGGCCTCCATGTTGAGGTAGTGGCGGATATCAGTCAGCTGTGGTGATGTAAAACAGGGACACAATAAAACATGAACCTTACAGTCAGAATAAAGATACAGATGGATGAGCTGAGCTCCACCACACACTTCTTCTTTTTATTGTTTGTTTTAACTTGTTTTATAGCTGTTCTGATTGAGCTGAGATTCCTCTTCTCCTCAGTTTACGTCCCGGGGAGTTTTCTACCGAGGCATGTTTGAAATTCTGAGCTGTTTGCTTGACATTTATCTGCCTGCAAATAAATAGCGTGTCTCCTCAGCAGCTCTGGAGTCAAGGGTTATTGCTGCTCGGTGTCAGTCATATTTAGCTCTTGCCCAATAGGAATCCGGTGACCTTTGCATATTTGGCACTCAGCGGGGTCATCGGGTGCGCCTCCGGGGAGCCGTTCTGCTCTCCGTCTCCTCTCACGCTGGGAAGTGGAGTTCCCAAGCATTTCCCCCAACTGTGGTCCAGAACAATCCCATGTCGTCGCCCAATCAGGGGACTGGTTTCACCCCCCCTGCTTCGTGTGGACATGACGCATGGCCGGGACAATAGGAGGATACAGAGGCATGCTGTATGGGTGCAAATAACTCCCCCCCCTCCTCATCTTTGTCATGACGACAGGGTTAGATAGGTTGTTATACAGTGTAGTGTCAATTTCCTGAATTTTATGTTGTGACACCTTATTCCAGCTGTTTAGCCTTGTTAAAAAAAATGACGACCCGTGCTGCAGAAAGGGCTGCGGCGCTCCGTCCGTGATAATAGATAAAATGTGTTGCCTGTGGATCAGATCCGCGGACAGTCACGCTAGAAGCTGACCAGAGCCGAAGCCTCCTCTGTTGCCTTTTGTGCCGTGACATCTGCTGAAATCATAGCCACGGGTTTTTCAGCGGGACCCCCGTTCCCCCTGTTCCTGTTTTCAGTTGCCGTGGCGACGGGGCAGTGTGCAGGAGGCAGAGCAGGGTTTGGTCCAAGCTCGCTGGGACTGAAGAGGAGGCGGCGGTTTGGACGGATGGACTGCATTCAGTTCCAGGGCTTTCCAGAACCTCCCAGGGGCTTCATTAAAACAAAAGGAGGAGGAGGAGGAGGTGGAACTTCCTGTTGGAATGTTGCAGGCCAGCCACGACCCCATAGGAGCCGCAACTTTTACTGTGGACAGAAGGTCTGCAGTCACACTGCAGTAATGTTATGTATGTGTGTCTCTTACAGAGGTTCTTCATCGTGCAACAGCAACAGCCTGGTGGTGCAAATCTGAGCAATTTATTGCAACACAAACCTGCTTTCAGATTATCCTCTGCACAAGTAACCCATGATGACCTCTAATGGTGAGCAAAAGAAACTGCATTAACATGGATTAAACTTAATTTTTTGTCTTTGTGTGGCATCGAGAGCCGTCCATCTTGTCCATCTTGTCCATCTTGGTTTCGGTTAAAATGTGAGGCAAACTTTCACAGAGTTTACAAAGAATCAACAAAGGAAAGTGTGAATTTCTGCACACTTATATCCACTAGAGATTATTAATCAAGATAAACAGAAGATAAATCAATTAGAAGAGCTTCAGTCAAATCTTGAAAGGTGGACCAAAGATTTTAATATCATGGTTTTATTTGGAAGTTTACAGCGTCTTTGCCACTTCACCCAAATCTGATGTTTTCCTTTGTTGACATTTCTCATCTCCCAGTGGAGACGCAGCCTCCGTGGACGCTTACGTCAGAAGTTATTTTCACTCTCTGGGTCTTTTTTCATCCCAGTTTGTCGCACTTTGCTTGTATCGATACACAAACTCGTCCACCTCAGCCAAACATACAAACACTCTCCAGCTTTTTAGTCTTCTCATTTATTTCAATGAAAAAATGGATTGAGACGTTGGGTAAGATTCTAGCTTTAGATTGTGTGTTCAGTAATAAAGATGGTGGAAAGAGACTCAGCCTTGGCTTTTACACTTTCACACGCAAGGTTATCAGACACTGAGCAACATTATCCTCCATTCAGAATCATATATCTATCCATATGATGAATGCAAATCTATATTCACATTTCTCTTAGCTATGGTTTTATCTCCATGAAAACTTTAGAAAAATATCTTTCTCCTTAACTACTAAATGCTCCCTTATGTTCACCAGCTTGTCTTTGCCTGATCTGTCTGCTGTTCGGTGCTGAGAGGAAATTGGGTTTATTTATAATTTTACATAAAAACAGCTTCCTGTTGCTGTTGGAAAAAAACTGATCAGAATTAATGAAAACCCTAAACAAAAAGTTAGCTGATAGGCACTAAAACGCATCTTTGAGCTGAGTGGAACAGTCGGTTCTCTTATAGCAAGTCTGATAATCAGTGTCATAACTACGTTAGCTTAAAACCGTGCAATAAACCATTTCTGCTGATGGTGGACAAACAAAGACACTCTTAGTTCAGAAATCCATGTTTTAAAGTCACAGTGGCTTCACAGCTGCCATGTGCACATTTTTCTACAATCTACACTTGCAGCTTTGGTTATGCCCTTCAATGCATGTAAACTGGATAATGAGTAGCTTGTGGGAGGATTGGAAAACATCTCAATCCTGCTTTTTTTCCTTTTTTTTTAACAAAGTAAGAGCCAGAAATATCAACACATGAAAACAATCCATGAGTCATTGGTGATAATAAACAGTCGTATTAACTGTTTGCAGAAATTCTGTCATATTTAGTCACAAAAATGTTACCTGCTGCAGCGCAGAAAGCTGAAATGATTCAGCATAAAACGACTCTGCATCAAAATGCAAGAAATTAACACCTGGGTTCTGACTTGAAACCAGTTCGTTCAGTTTGTGCACGTAATTTTAAACCACTAGGAGCCTGTCGACCAAAATGAAATTAGTTTGGAACCTGAAAAGTTGGTTTCCAACAGGAATCAAGTGATAGCTGGTTTAACTTGTGAACTGAAGTGGACTTGTCGAATTCGACAAGTCGTTGTGCTTTGTGCAGCGCCCCCTGTTGAAACGCTGGCACCTTTGCTTCACAACATGGAGGTTCCAAGTGTCCTCAACAGAACCCGTTCAAGCAGCAGAAAAAACGCCAGTGTTGCACATGTGCAGTTCATCGTACAGCAGGAAATAATCAACAGGCGAAGACTCGCTCAGGAACCAGCGTGGGACAACTGCCACTTGGATCAGAGAGACTCATCCATAAAACTGATTCACATTTCCATTTGTAAGTGTTTCAGATGAACCCTCTTATCCTGTAAAACAAACATAAAAAAAATAAAAGTAGGAAGTGTTTGAGTTTCTGTGACCTGGTAACAACCCTGTGAACTGAGAATAAACACAGCAAACAGAAAAGAACAAGAATAAATCAGGAGGAAGAGAGGAAACA
Organism: Acanthurus lineatus; assembly: GCA_029814665.1. Taxonomy (NCBI): domain Eukaryota; kingdom Metazoa; phylum Chordata; class Actinopteri; order Acanthuriformes; family Acanthuridae; genus Acanthurus; species Acanthurus lineatus. Next base: position 2,956,201 of record JAPZDV010000025.1, on the reverse strand, counting down.
CATTGACAGGCGTTCGCTTATTAATATAGGAATTAAATGTAGTAAATTCATGATATTAAATTTTAGCCACAATCCCGCAGATTACATCATTTATGGAAACATTCTCTAATTTTTATATCTTTAGCGAGGCTATGATTGATCTTTTTAAAAAGAGATTTCATGTAAGATTCGTAAAATCTACTTCTCTGTAGCTGTTTCGTATTAAACACAAGTGAGGAAACTGAATTAAATATCAGCGGTACAATGATGTTTTTTCAGTAAGAAAAACTTTGGATATAAAGTGCAGAAATTGGAAGAAATTGGGCCGAATCAATAGAAGAAAAAAACAGATTTAAAAGCATTTTGTGCCTCTGCTGCATGTTCGGAGCCCTTTGCCACGTTTTCAAACAACAGCAGGAGATGTTTGTTGTCAATAAAACAAATCTCTGCACAATTTTTCCAAATTTCCTCGAAGTCGTTCAAACACTCAATACTTCAAACTAAGACACGACCTGAGAGGGAGAAATGACAGAGGATCTTAAACTTACAATATGTAACAATTTAACATTAAAACTTCTGAAATCGACAATATCTTGTTTGTTTGTTGAGTTGAGAATTAAAACTGACATTGTTCCAAATTTTTCCTTCAATGTTCAAACTCAGAGAAATACCAGAAATTCGTATTCATCTTTACCAGAAACTCCTTTTTTTTTTTCCAAATTCCAAGGCAACACAAATCAGAGAGTGAGCACAGAAATCAACAAAAGTGACTAAAAGTAACATTAAAACAAACTTTAATTCATCACCTCGTCTTTGAACATTTCTGAGTCAATCACAGAGATTTTCATCTGCAAAAGAGGCTGTTTAACAAATCCCATAATCCTACACTGCTTCATGGGGTCAACAAAATATGTGTTATGTTGTCATTGTTTTGATAGTTAGCCCCCTAGTGGCAGAATGATACATTGTGTGTTTAATTGAAACAGATTTCTTTGTGAAAACTTTCATTAACAAGGAAATGAAGTGATCTATATTTGTGATGAAATATTTTAAAATCCATGTACTTTAACTCTTGAATGACTTTTGGATAACTTTATTATAAAACCTGGATGTTTCAGATGTCTATGAAGCTGTGTTGCACATGTTTGGATTGAAGCTCAGAGAAGATAATCAGATTGAATATTTATGCTATTAAATAAATATGTCCTCCTTATTGAAGTTATGCACGCACACAAATTTAAATTCAAATAATCTGTCTCTCTTTCAACCTGTCTGATGGTGTGACTGCCTGTTTTTTTTCCTCATCCTGATAAATTTTGTTCTAAAAACTAATTGCTTGTTATTTTTTTTAGAGTGTAAAAGCTGAATAATCTTTAATGAAGACATGAAAAGTATTAAAAATCGCAGACGTTGGTGTAAATATTGTAACAATGTTCTGTAATCACACAGACCCATTTTCCCTCCTAATGAAGTGTGTTACACAACCAGGCCGTGTTTATCTTCCACCTGATTGATCCTTTATAAGGCGCTGATTACAAGCGACTAATTACAGAATGCTGAGTGGGAGGCTGCACACACACACACACACACACACACACACACACAAACACGTAGGAACACACACAGAGTTTAAAAGCTACACACCATTTAGAAAAACATGGGAAGTAAGTAAGAAGCTGTTATAAGTGAGAATGTATAAATTAGCACAAACACGTGTTTTCAAATGCATGAACATAAACATACACACAGTGTCTACACCAATGCAAAGACACACACACATGCATACACACACTCTCAGGCGTGGGTATAAATACACAGATTGAATGCCTCATTCTCACACCCGCACAAACACTAACACACACATTCCTGGATTCCAGCTCGTGTCGGGTGTGTTTACATGCCGCCATCACTTCGTGGTCTGGCGTGAGGCATCGAAAGTGATCAGAAGCCGGACCAACAAAAAGCCGGGCCGAGCCGGAGAGTAAATAAGTAATAAATCTATCCCACATCAGCGGAACGTTTCACTGTAAACACGCTCTTAAAAACCAGTGTGTTGTGGCGTCCCGTGCGGGTGGGAAGATGGCTGACATTCCTGCTGCTCTCCACAAGAAAGGGCGGCAATAGAAAAAGAGCTGTGAGTTTACAGGGTTTTGGCCAGTTTCTCCGGAGCATCTGGTGGCTTTAATCACAACAAAGCATAATTATTCAACGTCAGAGGGATGCAGAGGAGGCGAGATGGAGGGTTCAACGTGGGACTCAAAGCGTGTGAGAAGGACAGCGAGTGTTGTGCCACAGCTTGTATAACAATACAAATGTGTTTCCTTCGGGGGAGCCTGTGCAATGAAATTATAATGAGGGAAATTTGTTCACTAAATAACCAGTTCATTAATGTCCAGAAAACTGTAGCACAGCAGTTTCCTCACAGGATCGATGGATGTGTGGTTAATAAGATCTGAAACGCCGTGTTTCATCCTGAGAGTCGCCGTAATGACTTAAAAGTTTGTGATATTTTTTTGAATATTCCCTTCAGCGTGAAAATCAGTGAATGCAAGAAGAGGAATGTTTCAGACAAAACAATAGAAACCTTTGTGGTTTCGTTTCTCGCTTTGATGTGATTAAAGCGCAAGCGATTCGAGTGAAACTGAGATTTGGAAGAAATGCACTTTGATGCAGTTGATAAACACAATGAAAGCTGTTAATTTTGACCAAAACATTCACAGTTATATTCCATTTATATCAAACCTGCATTCACTGATTTTGTCATTTTTGGAAGCAGGAGGAAACTGAACAGTTTCACCGTTTTCATTCAACAGAAAGAGCGACATTTGCATTTATATTGCAAAGGAGCATCTACAAGATTACACATAAAGGCTTTAACTCTGTTTTTGGTCTCAACCAGCTGAAGGAAATATCAGCCTCTTTAGCAACTAAATTCATTCCTGTGTTCACCAGCTTGTCGCCAACTGTGTGTGTCTGTCGTTTGGTGCTAAGCATTGTAATGAACAGCTGGTTTATCAAAGCTGTAGCACATCTGCATGCCGTGTCTGGAGAGTAGCTGATAAATCAGAGTTTACAGGCCTGAAAATAAAAACAATGAGCCAAAAAAGGCCATAAAAGCACCTTTATTTGATATGTTATTAACAAATAACATCTATTTTGTGATTAGCAACAACCTCTGGGGCTAAAGAGAGCAGCTAACATGGAAGTGACTGCAGTTCCTCAAATGGCCACTTGAGGCTGACTCCAACAACCGAACAATCCCCAAAGATGTTAAAAAGCTCAACTTTACAGGAGAAATTAACTCGTTTACCGCCTGATTCAAAAAAAAATTTGGTCTCTTTTGCTAATTTACTTGTTTATGAAAATTGAACAAAGGATGACTTTTTATATAACTCACTTGTTTAAATTATATGAAGGCTTAAAGTAACGTACACTGTATTTAAAGTGGGTTAAACTTTGAGACCCAGAGAAGCACTTTGCAGATCATCTCAACTTGTTTTAACTATTTATTTTTTCATGCTCTTATGACTCTGACACTGTTTTATTTTGTAAATTTTGTGTTTTGTTCATAATATCCTGTATTGTTTATCTCTCTTTATTCCTCTCTTTGCTTCAGTCTTTTGAGCTCTCGCGGTTGTAAAACGTGCTTCAGGTTTCTTTCATCCTGCAGTTTCACAAACAAACGTTGTCTCGGTTCGTCCTTTCAACAGATTCAAGACGTCTCACAAAAGCTCGGTGATCATTTTACTGGTCGACATCAGGTCGGTTTAATGGAGATGGAAAGACGCTGGGATTTCTGGGGGAGTTTGAAACTGATCCTTCGCTCCCTTGTAAAAGTTGCACACTCGACTGGACGCATGTGAGGAGGTGAAATTGATCGTAGCAGAGTGGGTGTGAAATAAAGGCGCAGCTCTGAGCCACCTGGAGGTGCACGTGTGTGTGTGTGTGTGTGTGTGTTTGTGTGTGTGTGTGTGACATCTAAGACACCACACAGGTCCCACGCACCTCTGAGAGCTGGAGGTAAAGCGAGGAGCAATAACCCCCCCAATAACTTCTACGGCTCAAATTAGCGGCGCTTTATTAAAGGGGCCTCCCACGCAGCCGTCACCACGTTCGCCGCCGAGGGCCCTAATTATCAGCTCCGAGAGCCCCCAGTTCACTCCGAAGACCGAACCTCAGATGTCATCGACAGACGGGACAAACAGCCACGCCCACCCCAACCCCACCCAACCCCACTTCAGAATGGGAACACTATCATAAAAGTCCTTGATGACATAAAACAACGTGATTGGCTTTGACATGGGAGGAGATTTTAGCTCATTTGGGGTTTTACAAAAAAGGGAACCAGCGCTGAATTGATCCTGTGCTTTATGGCCTGCTTCCCCCTCTGCGCCAGGTCGCTGGATTTATTTCTGCGTCTGCACAGCAGGACATAAATCATCCTCGGACTCTCTTTCTTCTGCTCCCTCTTTTTTTTCTTTTCTCCGCTTCCCCCCTCTCTTCCCTCTCTTTCTCCTCCTCCGAAGCGAGGGATGTGGCTGTCTGCAGGACAGAGTCCGACTCTCTCCCCTCCGGAAGAATTAGGCCCGCAGACATTACCACATTGTATTTTGTGGTGCATAGTTTTTCAAAAGGGGGAACCAGTCCTGGCTTCACCACAGTCCAACTCCTGCGGGCCCCTCGGGCCTCTTTCCCTCACTCTCTAATTAGATTAGCCGGGTCCCCAATCTGGCAACCCAGGGCTCCAATCTGGCAATCCGGCTACCTTTGCGGCAGCGCAATATCTGGTCTTAAGAGGAGGAAATGACCTAAATGTTGGTCAGTATGGTATTCTGTTACGCTCAATGGTGTGCTGACAAAACGGCCTCAGTAATGAAGACGTTTGTGGAGAAGGAGAGAGAGAAGGGAAAAAGAAAAAGAGGATTTACAGCCGAGCTCTATGAAAAGTGCTGGGCCAACCGAAGACTTGCGGTCGGGGCAGCCATTTTGGGAGGAGAGCTGGCAGCTGAGGGAGCCATCGCAGGTCGGGTCATTTCCAAAACAGCCAATTAGGCGCTCAGGGGCTGTTGCATCTCAATAAATATCAGCCATGCGTGGCGCTACTTGGAGGACTGCAGTTAGTTTGCAAATAAAAAGCAAAAGTGGATCTTTCAGTCAGGACGAATGTTGAAGTCACTGAATTATTACCGACCACTTTATGTCTCTCGCTTCTGTCCACTCTGAGTGTTTCAGCATCTTCAAGCGTCTGAGCAGAAGGCCGTAAAATATCAGCGACATCGGAAAAGGACGTCGTCAAAGCCAGCTGATGGGGCCAAATCCTGAGCCAGAGGTCTGAGGAATTTATAAGCCTGAGAGTCTTACAGGACACTTTATCTGACAGTATTAATGCTTTACTGACTGCCAGAGAGATGATTAAGAAATCACAAAGAAAACACAAAGTGAGTCTGTGCATGAAGGAGTAAAAAAAAAAAAAAAAAAAAAAAGCAGTTAAAACCGAACAAGGACGGTCAAACGGTACAAAACTTCCCGCAGCGAAACACATGTGCAGACAAGACTAATCCAGGCGTGCACTAAATTCCACAGCCAGCCATCTAGATGGGACGTGACAGTATAAAACAGAAGACGACGTCTGGAGATTTCACTGACAGGAAGTGAGTGCTGTGAATGATTCGGCCTCATAAATCATTTTTCAGGGGAAAAGATGCGGGGAGCTTCCAAAAAACCCGGAGTTTATCCCTCAAAGGGTGCTGCTGAGAGCGCTGATGTGTGTGTGTGTGTGTGTGTGTGTGTGTGTGTGTATCGCAGCTCCCACGCTATAACACAAATCAAGATGTTATGACAGGTCGCGATGACTAACTTGCTGTTGTTGTGTTTGAGGTTTTTCTTTGCCGAGAAAATAGTTACAATCCTTCACCGTGGCCCAGAGGGAGCTGAGGCTCTGAGCTCGGGCCTGGTGAAGGGGGAGAGTCCTGAGTCAGGGAGACATGTTCATGGGAAAGATCAACTTGGGATTTGTCTCTACGGTGTACTTAGTCTGTGCATGTGTGTGTGTGTGTGTGTGTGTGTGTGCAGCTGAGTTTGAACCTACGTTCACAGTGATTCAGATAAATTTGTTTTGGCGTTCACGTTAAAAACTTAGATTCCTTTTTCTGCCCCTCGTTAACTTATCTCTTTATAAAAATTTGCTCTCTAAACAAGTTTGTCTCATTTTAAATTTTATTGGTTCGTGATGAGAGCTGGTTACTTCCTGAAAGAGCTAAAAGACAGGAAATGTATCCTGCAAAATCCCCTTATCGCACCAAGCTTCATGATCCTGCATGCTGACCAACAACAGCGAAGACGACGAATGCAAACGTGCACAAAAAACACAAAAAGCTTGTAAATCAAGTGCTGAAGGTGATTAACTTATTGATGAAAGTTATAGTTTGCAAATGCTACATGCATGTTTCTCTGCAGTGCTCCATTCATGCAATAACAGTAGCAGTCTTGCATTTTTTTTATTGTAAAAAAATAAAAATGTAAATGCAAAAATGCACTAAAATGCAACATTTACTTTAATCCAGCAGCAATATTAATCCAAAACTATCAGATTTAATTTTTTAAACACTAATAGAAACCAGTTCACAGCACAACAGCTGTTACTTTTGATACGCTAAGTACACTTGTTCACTAATATCAAAACATTTTTGCCTCATTAAGACGTTAAATGCAGGATTTTAACTTGAAGTGGAGTATTTTCAAAGTGTCTTCCATGTTTCTACAGAAGCCCAGAAAGGACAAACCAAACACTGGCTCCAAAGACGGCTATTTGCATTTTAGAGAGATTCAGAGGACGGATATCAGTTGCAGTTTTCAACTTCACCACTAGAGGCCACTAAATCGAACATACTGGAGCTTTAAGAGCTTCAATATTTCTCTACCAATGCTGATGACAAAACTTTTTTAAATGTTTCTACTTGTGCTTCTTTCTTGTGCCGGTGGATTTTCCACAGCTGATAAAAATAAATAATGGGACGTTAACTAACGCAGAAATGTTGTAGATCAGAACTTTACGGTCTGTTTGTTTGTGTGGGCGTGAGCTGGGATGGATGGACGTCCTGTCTGGCCTGCTGGAGGCGGGTTTGACCGAGCGGCGCCAGAGGAGCCGAGGAGTGAAGAAAGCGGCGAGGACGGACGGCGAGGTCTGCTGATATTTCATCCGTCTGAATCGCGAAGCAGAGCTGCAACATGGCTGTCAGCATGATGGAGGTCCTATCGAGGAGCGAGACGCAACAGCACAGCTGCTTCCAACTAAACGTCAGGACTCGGCTCTCCGTTTCAGCTCCATTCAATTAACTTTATTGGCATCGAAGTAAAAAAAGAAATATTCCACAACAGGAGATAAGACTTCAGAGTTTTTGCACTAAATCTTATTTTCCTTTAAATCATCTTCGGTCAATCAGTAGCTGAGAGGTGGAGGACCTTCTTTCTCTCCTTTTTCTTTCTTTCTTTACATTTTGTTTCCTCCTGTTCTTTCTTCTCCTGTTTTTTTCCTTCTCGCTGTTTTTGTTGTCCTTTCATTTTCTTCTTCTTCTGTCTTTCCATTTTCTCTCTCTTTTCCTTTCCTCCTCTCCTCTTCCTCTCCATTTTCAGTCCACTTACTTCCTTTTTTTCTTCTTTCCATTCTTACTTCCTTGCCATTTTTCCATTATCTTTCCCTCCATTTTTTGCGTCTTCTTCTGTCCTCTAATTTTTACTTTCTTTATCCTCTCTCTCCTTCTATCTTTACTGTCTTCCTTTTTTCGTTCTTCCTCCTTGTTTATCTTTTTCCTCACTTCCTTAACCTTATTCTGTCTTTCTTTATTTCCATTTTTTCAGTTCTTTTTATCTCTTCGCAATCAGTTTTTGTTTTCCTTCCAATTATTTTTGATTTCATTCCTTCCTTCTCGCTTTCTCATTGTATCATTTATTATCATCCATCTTTCTTTCTTGTTGTTTATTTCCTCACTTCCTTTATTTTTCTTCCTTCCTTATTTCTTATATTCCTATTTCTTTTTTTAAGTTTGTTTCATCCGTTCTTTCTTCCTCTTATTTCCTTTCTTCCATCCTTTTGCTCTCTGCTGCTTTTTTAAAAATTTGTTTTAATCCTTTTTCTGTTTCTCACATCAGTTTTCTTCCTCTTTCCTCAGCCTCTACCTGTCTTATTTTATTTCTTTCTTCTCATGTTTTTCCCATCCTTCCTTTGCTTTAATCCCTTCTTCCTCCTTCTCTTGTTCCTCCTCATAAATAAATGTTTATCTCTCTCTGTCTTTCCTTCATCTTACATCAGGACACTTTAACTCTCTGTTCTCTCTCCGGTGTATTTTGGGACGTCCTCATTTATGGAGACGATCACAGCAAAAAAACAAATGAAAAGACACAGACACACTCGTTCGTTCATTCGTTCGTGTCCTCAGCAGATGAGTCATTCCCTCCTCTTCTTCTCCCCCCTCCCCCAATGATGATGGAGCACCCATTAACCTACAGCACCCAGCCGCCTCCTAACACAAATAATCAGCTCTGATGTGCCATCGCGTCCTCCCACCGCCATAATTGTAGAAAATTGTTGGACCTAATTTGGAACAATTCGTCCTTTTACCAAACTCTCTCTCTCTCTTACGTCTGATCCGGTGCTTTGGCAGCTGTAATGTAGACAAGGTTTGGATCTCCGTCCTGCAGAGAGAAGAAGTCAAAGATTACTTCAACACTTTAAATCTGACGTTAAATGTGAAGGTAAAAGGAGTTTTAAATAAGAACATTAATCGGGTGTGTTTTTTAAAAATACACTTTCTAGGCTTTTTTAATGCAGGTGTTTGTCCAGTTTGTTTTTTCTCTCCATTAGCTGAAAATTAAGTTTTTTTTCTTTTAAATTATATGTCTTTATCAAAAAAATGTGTTGTTTAAAATTAGTTGAACCTTTTTTCTTCAGATCACACTGAATAAACTGAATAAATTCATCAAACTCAGCCAGTATCAATTATTTTTGTAAGTCTGATTATTATCATTTTTTCTGTTAATCTATGCTTAATTGTTTGTTGTCACATTTTAAACACGTAAATGAACT
>JAPZDV010000025.1:2918330-2945860 GCA_029814665.1 Acanthurus lineatus | reverse complement strand
ATTAGTCTTCAGATCACACTGAATAAACTGAATAAATTCATCAAACTTAGCAAGTGTCAATTATTTTTGTAAGTCTGATTATTATCATTTTTTCTGTTAATCTATGCTTAATTGTTTGTTGTCACATTTCACACACATGAATGAACTAACAGTGACCGAGCTTTGGTAAACTAACCATATACATCCTGTTCAATAGCAGAGGGACAAAATGAGCCGCTAAGCGGTGAGCAAAGTAAAAATTTAAGAGCTAAAAAACCTAAAGTTTCCCTCAGAAGTTGGTGGAGACCAAAAACAGAGCTGAAAAAGGAAATATTGGCCACAAATAACTTAAAATGAGAGCTATTGTCTTTCTGTAACTGCTGAATTTGTGTGGAGGCAAATGTTTGCTAGATTCTTAGCTACTTACTACTGTTTCCTGTATATCACTGAAGATCTGCTGCCCCCTAGAGGCCATAAATTATTTACTGCAGCTTGAAGTAAGATATTAATACAGCAGAGACTTTCTACTTTCTACTTCCTCACTGTAATGAACAAGAAGGGAAATCAGTTTTACTAATTACGTGGCTGACCTTTTTAATTAATAGTACTTATTATTATTACTACATGATTTTGGTGCTGTTTTGATTAAATTGTAAGACAAAATATTTTTATATTTCTTCTGTCCTGCCAGTGTCATTGTTTACCTGATCCGGAAGAGTAAAATCCACCAAAATGGACAAAAGTTTTTAATCCAAATGCAAAAAAACCCTCCTGTTGTTGGTTTTTAATTGCATCTTACTGTGAAATTTAACTTCAGTAAAACAATGAATGCAAGACATTTAGGTTTACGAGAGTCTTTGTTCTGAGTGTCTCCTCCACCACTGATAATTTAATGTTAAACAATATATTAAATTCTGGATCTCTGTGACTTTTTCTTTCTTCTCCACACTGGATTTGAGTCTTTCTGCTTCTCTTTACCTCTGCAGCAAAGAAAAACCTTTATTTTAGACCGACGGACTGAAACCCTGCCTCGAACTGCGGCGGTCCTTCACAACATTGCCACTCAACACCGGGTAGCTCGTCACACGGTTGTGGTTCACCACAGCGCCACCACCGCCGTAGGGGCCCCGGGGCCTGTCCACATGTCCACATGTGCAGAGGCCACAGCGGGCAGATGAAGCTCCGCAGTGACCGAAATGTTCGTTTTCCTGCAGGTTGTTTCAGACCTGGCTGTCAGCGAGAGATCCCACATCCTGCTGAGTCTCATTTATAAGGCGAACCTCAGCTGTGTGCGGACCAGTGACGGCTCAGGAGGGGAGAAAATGTGGAATTCATTTGGCCCTCAGGAGCGGTCAGCTCGTGGGGGCGGAGGAAATATGTGGGAGTGGGTACGGGGGCCGGAGGAGAAGGAACAATAAAACATATAACAGAGAGTTGAATGAGTTTTGAACAGCAGCAGGAAAGACAGAATGAAAGTTATTTCCACATTAGTGTTGATGTGTCTTATCTTTCCCTCATGTTGGATTTATCTGCTAACATTAACTTCTGTTGCCTTCTAGTGCTGTGGGAAATTTTACGGTTATGCAATAAAAGCATGACAAAGACACACTCCTTGATTTTATTATAGAGGCCAAAAAGTGCCAAATTACTCTTACTACTCTTACAAATCGCTCTAAATGCTATTTTGCAATTTCTTTTAAATGAAATTTTATAAGATTTTTGCATATTTTTATAAAAAATAAGCTACTTCAATTGGTTAATCATATGGTATAAGGGAAAAACAATGCAAAAAAAGCCCATTCAAACACACAGACAAAAAAAAGGAAGAATGTGTCCTGATATATTGCATGAGAAGATTGGAAAAATGCGTCCTAAAATGTCCTTTTCATATAAAGTTTGTAGGTCTTTCTCCCATTTTTCCATCACTGTATCAACATTGTTTGGAGTGTTTTGAAACCTAACTGTGGAGAAAATCAATGACTGCACACTGAAGCTTCATCAGCATTAAAAGTAGATAAGTAATATTAAATGCAGCTGCAATAATAAATAATTTTTGTTATATTTTATTTCTATTTTTTACTGTTATGACCAAATCACGAATAACATCTAATTATTAACCAAACAGCCATTTTTGTCTTTAACTAAAACAGTAGATCAGAGGGTAAAGTGCATCCAGACCTGTTTGGGGTGGCCTGTGTGTGGGGGGCAGGTTGTGTGTGTCTGGTGTGTGTGTGTGTGTGTGTGTGTGTGTGTGTGTGTGTGTGTGTGTGTGTGTGTGTGATCGTAGTGAAGTGAAGACCACATGTTCGTCTTAAAACACAGGAGATGTAAAATGCTTATTTGTAAGAGACTGTAAATGTAAACAAAAAAAAAATCTGCCGACACTGACAGCCGTGAACGTCGCACTCAGCTGGAGTCAAAGAGTCCAAACTAAAGCTGTTTTCTGATCACTAGCGCCCCCTACAGGCCCTACAGGGTGAGACGAGTGAGGAATCAGCAGTCAATAAGACATTAGTCTCAAAAACTGTGAATCATTTCAACCATGAGAGAATTAGCAAAACAAAACATATGAGGCTGCCACACGTAGGCACACGCAAACACACACACACACACACACACACACACACGTGACTCACACACAAACACACACAAAACGGCAAAATGCTTCATCTCCTTTGGGATTACCTCTGGCAGAGTTACTTCCAAATTACAAAACACCGGGCTTGTAGACAAAACAATGCACACATGGAAAAGGGTTTAAACGTGAGGTGACTTTCTCATAGTTTTGCTGCAAAGAAGAAAACTCACAAAAACTAAAAAAAACATCTCATTTATATGTGTGTCAACCTGCAGGTGCATCATTAAAATAAGGATAAATCAATTAAAAGTTGCTAGCATCATACATTTTTTGAGTTTTTTTGCATTTATATCAGAGCCGGAATCAGGTTAATTACTTAATCATCAGCACTTTAACACACAAAACAGCTTTTACATTAATAATATATTAAGTTTGATTCTTGTGCACATCAGCAGAAACAACAGCAGTAGGAAAACACAAAGAAACTCAAAGAAAAGCACTCAAGTTTGCAGAATGTGACATGAGATTAATCTTGTTTATGTGTTAATCCTTTTGATCCTCAATGTCCAAAATCCATAAAATCAACAATATATCAGGAGGAAATACATAAGCTGCCTTTTTCATTAAATATTGGGAAAGCTGCAAACTCATAACTCGGATAACTCGAGGACAGGTGTTACGAATGAAATACACATCAGTGCAAATCTCCCTTGTCTTATTTGAGTAAAATACGTCTTAATTTCTGTTGTTTGTTCTGTGTTTTTCTTGTTTGTGATGGTTGATTTTTCCTGTGTTTGTCTCCATCTGATCTGTAAAAATCTAATCTCTTGCAGATCACTTTTTGGACTTTTTCGGTGCTTTTCTGGGTGGCATCACAGCGTTTTAGAGCATGTGTCATTAAGTTTTCCCCAACTCTTGGATTTTCCCAGGCTCACTCAGTCTCTAAACCTCCTCCAGACCACCAAAATCACCACGTTGCCCCCCAAAAATTCTGTGTAAACTCGTTTCTCCATCACCGCCAGCATGTTTACACCGCGGCCTCTCTGCTTTGTGAACTCACAGACGTTATTTCAGCTCAAATCATCTGCTTCAGTTTGATGAGTCTTCACTGGAAGCCTCATCTGAATAAATTTCACCACCTTCTCGCCGTAAATGTTGTTACGAGACGGCAAACTTGCGTGCATTTGTTGAGATGTTTGCGGTTAACACTGATGAGTTTTTTTACACCATGAAATTCCAATGGAAAATGTCCACCAGATGGCGGTGTTGAGCACAAATCCATTAAAATCCAACCTTGATCTGCATCTGTGTTACAGTTTTTTTGAGTTTTTGACTGCAGCAACACAAACAGATGCTGAATCCAACTGATGTCCAACAAATCAGAGTGAGTTTCATACCAGACTTTGTGGTTTTGCAGCAACTTCGTGAGGTCAAATTCCTGAACACCTTCCCTCCTGTATTCATGGATGTGTTATTGTACTTGGCATCCCACCTCCCGAAGCTTCCTGACCCGTCCGGAGTCCTCGTATTCTTAGTCTGCCCCTTTGACCCTATGGCTCTGTTTGTTTTGTAGTCTCCAGGAAGACGCTCTTTCTTGTGGTTTTCTTTCTCTCTGTGCCCCCCCCCACCCCCCATGTGAAGAGCGAGCGCCGGCGTGGACGTGCTGCTTTTATTGTGATCCAGATTTGGGAATTTTTTCAGCCAGGAAGAACTTGGACTCAGGAATCCAAATTTAGGGTCGTCTCATTAATTTCAAAACACACACACACAGAAAACCTGCAGGAAATGTGTTTGCATGGGAAAGCACACACACCGAGTGGTTAGTGCAGGACTAACACTCGAGTACTGTACTCAAGTACTGTACTTAAGTACAAATTCAGTGTACTTCTACCTTATGCAAACATACAGCTGTCACCTGACTGGCATTGAAATCAACTTAAGAAGCTGTTATCAGTGGAAGAATCTTACATTTAATGATGTACAGATACTCAAGTACTCAATCTGTAGGTACTTTACTTGAGTATTTTAGTAATTTACAACTTTATATTTCAACCAAACTCTTAGAGGTAAACAAGTTCTTCACTTAATTATTTTCAATTTATACAACTTAAGACTTAAGACAAATATTTTAATTATTCTACTAGTAATTTAGTTACTAGTTACTTTTAAGATTACAATTTTTTTTAAACCTTTTATGTCCGATGAAAACCATGTATCACTAAATTTTGAGATTCTGAATTTAAATGTTTCTGATAAGTGAGAGATGACATGTTGCATTTATACAATATGGCTAAAACTGAATAAAATACTCATAAAATATGTTTTCAATAGTGTTCAATCACCTGAAAATGAGATGCATTGTGTTTTTGCTACTGAACCTTTTACAGGGAGCAGGTTCTCCTTTACCGAGTCGACCATGTTGTCCAAAATGGACAAACTAAACGGCGGCTCTAAAGAGGATCCTATGTATTTTTTTCAAGAGTTTCGTGACTTAAGTAAGTTTTCCTTCCCACTCAAAAGGGGAAATTGAGCAAAGGGGTACTCAGTTGAGTGCAATCTGCAACTTCACCACTAGATGGCTCTAAATCCTGCACGCTGGACCAAATTAATGATTGAAAAAGACTCTTGTCTTCAAAGCCGAGAAAAAGTTCTTCCAAGCTTTTAAAAAGTTGACTTTTCAGGGTTTCCAACAAAGCTACAAACACATGATGTTTTTATAGAATATGATGCATTGATGCAGATTAAAGTGGCAAATAGTAAATAAAACTGTTAATATTAGCAACAAAATGCCACATTACTACACATTAATGCATCAGCGCTGTTAATGCAAATCCAAAAACACCGATAGGGACAATTTCACTCCATAATAAGTATTTTTACTTTAAATAGGCCTTAACTTCGCTGATAATGTTGGTACTGAATGCAGGACTTTCATTTCTAACAGAGTACTTGTTTTTCTGTGTCTGGTGTTTGTGTTTTTTGCTCCAGGATCTCAGCACTTCTTCCACAGCTGAATATCAGGGCCGTAATCAGAGCTGTGGTTGGCTGTTTGGGGTGAAGACGTGCTCTCTGAGCCTGGCACACCTACAGACGGTCAAACTGTGCCATCTGGCTTCGGTCTCTCCTCCCTGCAGCTCTCTGCACAAACAGGACCTGGTCCGAGGCATCAGCCAAGGCCTGTGGCTCTGGTTAGCATTAAGCTAGCTCGGTTCAGACAGAAGCACACTGCAGTAGCTACAAAAACCACTCCAAAAACTAAATAATTACATGTGTTTCCAAAGGGAAAAAAGGAAAAAAATACATGAAAAGCTGCTGACCAACTTTGTCTGTGAGGGATGACAATCATAGGTCTGAGTGTTTTTAATACTTTTATTAGAGATTTGACTGGAGAGAGATGACAGGAAGAGAAAAAAGATGGAGAATGACATGCAAGAAGGATTTTCATACAGACTCAGACGGCAGACATGTGGCTCATGGTTGAAGTCTTAAACCCTTTGGTCAATGTGGTAACCCATGTCAGGGGTTTGAAAAGATCTAGTTCCCTTGTTGGCACTTAAATCCAAGACTTTTCCTTTTTCCTTTGCAGAGTGTCATCTAAAAGCTGAATGTGAATAATCGTATTTAACATTGCTACCTTAATCTGTTTTTCTAATCTGTTTCTTATTTGCAGCTTTTTCTGTGGCTTAAATCAGCAGTAAATATAAACATATATGGAGATGCTGTGATTTTATACTCAAATTAAACTCACATACAAAGTAAAAATGAGAGTGTATGAAGCCTAATTGACCTTTTATTTCCTACATCGGCTCCAAATATATTTAAGAGACAGTTAAAAGTTTGTTTTTTTAAGAGACTGATCACATGTGGACTCTGAAGGGGTGCAGTTCCTTACAAATACAATAATCAATGCATTTTACACAATTAAATGAAGAAATTAATCAAGTTATGATTCAGAATCACCAAGGTCGCAGGTCCATCTGCAAAATCCGTGTAGACAAGTCCAACAAGGCCCCCTAGTGGAGACAGAATGACTAACAATCTCCTCGTATGAGACTCATTAACCATGATGTCCACCAGGTGTCACTATACACAAAGAAATTCATTATGAGCAACAAACCTTCATCCTTGCAGTCTGACATGAGATCAGGCTGACAATATTGATACTGCTCTGTAATTTCATAAAAGATCTAAACAGCATTAAAATTAAATTTAAAAAAAAACATGTCAAAAAAAGATAAGAAAAAGGAGACAAGTATTGTGTGTGTATCTCAGCCTGATGTGTCTTCTTCCTCTGCCTCTCCATCGTCGTCCAAAAACTATTTAAAACACATTAAGAAGCTGCACTGATGCAACTGCTGACATGTTCTGTCATTATCATCAGCACACACACTGAAGTTTGTTTTGACTCAATCCCACAAACACCATCCTGCAGCAACACACGAAAACTTGGGCTCCAAATGTGTAGTAATCCACCACTGAAAATAGTCCCTAACAAATGCATTTTGTATTTTTTATAGATCAACAAAACTAGCTGCTCTTAGAAAACTGTAAGAGTCTTATTTTTTAATGATGCGATACAGATAATTTCCTGAATATTTAAGATTTAAAAATTGCACTGACTTGATGATATTAAGAGAAATAAATAAGTCAAGCCTTCTCCTTTATTGAAGAAAACCCAGAAAAAAAACACTAAGTTAACAAAATAAGAGAAAAGTCCTGAATGAATAAATAAAAATGACAAAAACAAACCTTTTATTTGTGGCTCACAGCTCTCATCACTTGTCACTGTTGGTTAAAATCTCCAGAGAAAACCTGAATATACAAGCGAGTGTTGTGAGGGTTCGTTACAGGAACCTGAAGACGGAGATTTGTGGCCTGAGGCGACTCTCTATCAACAGGAATTCCAGCGAGCTGCAAGAGACGGAGAAATGCAGGAAACTGGAGATGCCCTGGAAGTGTGAGAGGCGACGAGGCCTTTGTGGCCCTCTGAGGAATGTTTCAGCATCAACACTTTTAAAGAGGCTTTGATGTGCAGCGCTGCTTTCTCTCCTTCATGTCACAAATACGAGATCCAGAGGACCGCTGCAGGACTGGACAAAGTTTATTATTTATTAATATTCCTGGTCTTTTTTATATTAATATACTGACATTTTGTAATGCCTCATCACATATTACACATTTCTAAGCACATTTACTTGAATAAAGTACCTTGGTGAAGTTTTTTCCTTCTCCTCTATCATAAAAACATTGCACTTTTTACTTCACTTCTTTATAGTTATTCTGCAAATTACGATTTAACTATGAGCAGACAGGTGAGTCAGGTGAGTTTATGGACAAAGATGAGATCAGAAAAGTCAAAGGACTAGTTTCCCAAAAACATTTTAAGGCAAATATGTTAGTAAAATCCATTTACTGCCTTTTAGTTCTCATTTGTCTCTCTCTCTATATAAATTCCCATCTATTTTTTTGTAAACAAATCAGTTAATTTAAGCTGAATTTTATGCAACACCCTTTATTTGCCTTGATCTACTCAGCCAGTTAAGACACTAATGAATACCTTAAATATTTAAACAATTAAAGCAGGTTTTAAATTGATTGAATCAGTTAAAAAAAACTTTTAGTTTTTATTGAGTTCATCTATTCAGTGCTATAAGGCCTACCTGTAATTTTCAAGGAAAAACTGGAAAAATTTCAGAGTTTCAAAGCCATCTCAGTGTTGGACCTGATGTTTGATATAAAGGAAGTAATAAAAAGTTGGAATCTTTTACCACTTTGACTGAGAGGAGGATAAAATGTTCCCATGATCCCCCGCTTATATTCAGGCCTGATGATATCAAAAGTGTATTTGACAGAAGCTTCATACCTTAACTTGTGTAATAAATCATGAGACACTTTTCTCTCTTCCCATCTTCAACCTCTGCAGCGTAAAAATGCAGCAGATTCAGCTGGTATTAAAGCTGGTGCCTCTACAAAGCTGCTTCATGAAGGGCTTCACTGATGCAATAAGAGCTGCTCAGACGACCAGACCTGCAGGAACTTTGCAGCTATTCAGTCAACAAATTAATTTTTCTGAAAAACAGCTTGAAAAGGAATTGTTTCCCTCAGAAAACCTGAACGCAGAGCACATCTGTTGCTGCTGTTGCTGCTGCTGATCTGTAGCTTTAAGGTTGATGGTGAAGACCTTAATATTTTGTGAGAAAGATTTCCAAACAAATCTGAAAAAACATGATGGTATATGAAAAAAACATCTTTATTTTGCCATTAATTGTTTTTAAATAAGCAGTTTTAATGACATACAAATATATGAGCACCCTCTTATCAGATTACAGTGTTTCAGTCACTTTTCCACCTCTGACAGCAGGAGTTATGACACAATACAGCAGTGTAACTGTTATCAACAGAGACCCAGATGCTCCTCAGTCACTTACTTACGTGGTCAATTTAGCAATAAACCATGTGACAGCATTTTGAGTTTTTGGCCCAAATCGAGTCTTAGATTTGGGATATTTTGACAATTATTTCAAGTCGGGCTCCTGAAAGTCACTTTAAGGAATGCAACAATCAATCGTTTGAGTGTCACTTCACGTTTGGTGTAACAGATAAAGAGATGGTTTTAGAGCAGAAAAAACAAAACCTTCACATTCCTGCAGTGTTTGCGTGAAAGTTGAAAGGGTTTTTCTGTTGGCGAAGCTTCCCTTCATGCCTGCAGAAGTTGTCCTACCAGAGCAGGGCTCCTCTCCCGAATGAGGGCCGAGGTGATCTCAGCAACTTTCAACACTGACCTCTCCCAACGCTCAGCATCCTGGCAGCAAAGAAGAAGGAGGAGGAGGAGAAAATAAACATAAAATTACAGACAGACACGCTACGAACACACCACCTCACTCAGTAGTACGATCCTGCAATAACAATCAAAGAGATCCCCATGCAGATTCACATTTGTTCGTGCTTATCTTTTCTCTCAATAGTCACGACTCTGTTTGCTTCGGCCAAATGTTTGCATACCAGAGTTTCAGGTTAAAGGACTCAGCAGCAAAAGTCAAACCGTTTGCATGTATTTTTTGATCAAACAGACATGTCAGGAAGGAAATACAACACAGATAACTTGACAAAAGGTAAAAAAAAAAAAAGAAGTCAGGAAGGTTACAAATTTAGCACAAGAGGCTATTTTCTTCCAAAAATGACGACACTCGTAAAAATATACTCGACTATAAACTTCCCACAAGGATGCTCCTCATGAGAGAAAACTCATGTGCTGCTTTTTCCTCTTTCAGGCAACTTCAAGGTCACATAAACAAAGCAAACAGAGGGACGGCAAACTGAATTCACCACATTTAATTTAATTCTAAGAATTACAAATTCTGGTGGAGGATTTTCGTGACTCCCATGTTATTTTATGGCTTTTTCAATCAACAGACGGAAGCAATTTTCCAAAAGAGAGAGGGGAAAGAAAAAAGGCCACAAAATTAAGACACTTTCTTTTTTTTTTTAATTTGCGTTAATGTCAATTCCTCTGAAGCTTGTGAACAAATAAGACCAGCTCTGAGATTTATGTTGCATGATATTGGACAGATCTACGCTAAAACCACAAGCAAGACAAAAGGAGACCACTCATTCTCTCATTTTGCTTTTTTTATGGAAAACTTCACTGTTGTGGTTGTTTTGCTTTCGTGATTTCTCTCTTCTGTATCTCTTTCTTCTTCTTTTATCCTCCACAGAGCGCCTGCACAATGCACTTTTAATAGTTTTCACTCCCCTGACTTCATTCCTTAGGCTTCGACTCCCTACTTTGATTTAGTTTCTTGATGAGGCCCAAGAATGACCTGTTTTCCATCTTTCAAAGGGGCTGCAGTTCAAGGAGCTTTACTTTGTTTTAACCACAAGCTTGTTCCTCGCATAGATTTATGCTTCATGCTCTACCTGGACTTTTTCAGAAATGGATCATGGACTTTAATAAGGCTTTTGATGTAGCAGCATGCATTAGGAAGAAAATCTGAAAAAGATTTTTATTTTCGTTTCTTAAACTGCAGAAAATACTACTGAGAACATAAAGGAGGACCTGTATCATAGAGAGGGAAGAAAGGCCTGGGATAGATTTTTGTTTCTGCGATGATCAAATAGTTTCACTTTTGCTTGGCTCTGTACTCAAATGGCTAAGACATCATGCTTACATGTAAAGTTAAAAGGATAAGTCTTAAATCTTGGATTTTACTTTCACAGTTTTGGATGGATAATTGTTTGCTAAGCCCCAAACATTTTTGCTACAGTTGCTACACCTGTCAAGCTTTTAGCTCTTGTTAGCTGAGGCTTATAGAAAGTTTACTAAAATTAGAAGATTTACCTTTAAATTCATTGTAAGTTTTGTAAAAACAGGTTGTTGTTTCATGAATTGGTCGAAAACAATCTTCCTCTGTCTTTTTTAATGTTTTCAGCTGAGTTGATTAAAAGGGAACCTTGAAAAAAGGCCTAAATAAGTATTTGTTGGCTGCAAGCACAATGTAATGCTGGAAGAGGTTTAAGCTACATGTGCAAAAACATAAGATTAAATTCTTGTTTCCTCACTTGGCTGGTAACTCTAGTATGTATATATTTATTTTTTACATTATGAATTTAAAAAAAAAAAAACCTTCTAGCATGAGAATTTAAATGTAATATTTATATCCTAAAACTAATATTATGATGTGCCCCTTTACCTTGCAGGGCTACTTTTACGGGAGCTAAGCTAGTTAGCCGTGTATGCTAACAATGGCTTGCAAGCACACTGCATTAAAGCATCCTTCAGCTTTTGTCTTGCTTCTTTTGTTTTGTTTTACTAGAAGGAGTTTAAATGCTCACATGATCAGAAGCAATTCAGCCAATTTATCTCCCACTTTGGAGGTAAAAGTGAGACAGATTAAGGCAGGAAAAGCACAGGTATAACTAATTACATTAATTATGGCTCTGTTCCCTTTGGATGTTCTAGTAAGCCAGTGCAGACAACAACAGAGACCTGGAACGGCTTTTATTATCGTTATTAGCTCCAACTGTGCTTCCCCTAAAATTAGATTTCAGAAAATGTTTCTCTTGGCAAGTACAGTGTCATTGAGCAGTCCAAAAAGTTAGCAAAACATGAGAAAACTTAATCCAAGTTGTGATAAATCATAATTATCCATTCAGGTGTCTGATTTGTATCACTCCAACAGGAAAACAACCAAACTGACACTTTCTCTTCTAGTTCTATTTCTAATTTTATATGCCATTCTTTAAAAAATGCATTTCCTAAGAGTAACATAAAACAATTTATAAACTATACTTTTTTACAAAACTTTCTATTCTCTATCATCCACAGGGAGGAACTTGAAAAATATCTCCTTCATAAAATGACATAACAGCAATGATTCGTGATCAGGAATGTCCCTTTTTTTTTTTCCATTACAACTATGTGTCAGCAATGTAACACACTTGTATGATCAACAGGGGTAAAATAACCTCATCGGCGATCTCCTAAGAACGCAGTTTGAGCAGCGACCGGACGGGAATGTGACGAGGTGTGAGAGCGATGAGCGTGGAATCGGGCCTGACCGTGGTTAACAGGCAGCGAGGGACCCGGGATCCAGAACTCCCAGAGCACGGCTCCCTAATCAGAACCAGCGGAGAGGGAATCGGATGACACGAATTTTCCACACCAGCCAACTGAAAGGAGGTGGGGGGGGGATGGAGGCACTGGAGTGAAAATCAGCGACTCCAGCTTTTCATTGATTAAAGCAACAAAGGGGGGGATGAAAAAAAAAAGATGGAATCAAAATATGATAGCTTTGAATGGGATCCAGAAGCAGACTGTGTCAGGATCAACAGTCTCTTCTTGGTATAAATTTAGATTTACAGTTGGCCGGAGCTTTGAAGAATCAAAGGAAACAGGGTGAAGAAAGAACAGTGAGGTTTTCCTGTTTTCACTACGACGTGGACATCACAGTTCTGTAGCTTAATCACTGATAGAAGACGGTGAGGAGATGGGCCACAACATCTGTAAACGGTCAACATTGAAGCTTGTAGCACAACGTTGTTCATGTACCATCAAACACACGCACAGGTTCATATGCAATCACTCTGCAGCTTTGAGCAAGAAATCCAAGTGTTCTTGGAAAAATCTGATTGCATCTTATCATTGTTTACACCAGAAGTAATCAGAATAAAGCATTCCTTTGATCATCTAAAGAAAGTACATCTTTTTATGGAACATATTTCAGATGTTTCATGTGTTTGACGGAGCTTAAAGGTCCATAGGGATGATCAATGTGACGAGCACGATCATTGGCTGATCACAAAGCAGGTGCAATGATGAGGACAATGGGGACCTTACAAGAAATCTCGGTGTCTCTGCCATTAAACCAAAGCTAATGATTCTATAATAGAGATCTGTTTTCTTGCAGGCAAAAAAAAGAAAGAAAAGTGTGTGCACAAGGAAATTTAAAAAAAAAAAAGCAAAAGGCAAATCAAGATCACCAAGGAGGATCAAAGTTTGAAACCCGTCTGAGCCGAACGCTGAATTATTTCCACTCCAGATATACAGCCTTTGAAATATGAATCACGCTTCATAAAACAGCGTTATTAAATCAAGTAGTTGCTTGCAAAATGAAACACAAATAGGACTTGGGCTCTTCGTGGTATTGACTCGTGGCACAGCTTTAAGCAGTCACAACTGCCACACAGGCTTCAAAATGTGGTCGAGAAAAGAACATGATAAAAGGGTAGAATTACTTAATAGCGACGAACTCAGCAGTTTCAGGGACATTTGCATATCTAACTGCTTTCAAGCTGAAATCTATATGACTTGGGCGAACTGGATGAGCTGCAGTGGATGTTCTTGACAAACAGAGCTGGTACCTCTCCTGACCCGGGTTTCGGGGTGGCGCTCGGTTCGTCTCGTGTCTCCTCTTTCCACTGAGGACCATCCAGGGCGAATAAAGCAGCTCGCTAACGAGCAGCTCGCTGGCTTGTTGTTATGGGCACGCAAACATAAGTGAGAAGGAGTGCATGCGTCGGGTCACACAAGTCAGCATGCACGCATATGAAACACAGACCGGGGAGACACTTCATAAACACATGTGCTCATACTCCCCCCTCCCCCGACACACACATATATATAAACACAAAGAGGTGGAATGCGATCCTGCAGGGATTTGCATGTCTCCAGATCTTCATTATCATCAGAGCCAATGTCCTCCAGCGTCGACTGAGATGGTTTTCTACTGTCTCTTCCAGCAGATTATGGAGATGGAGATTCTGGTTAGCGAACGCTCGAGGCTGAATATTTCTCACTGAGACAAAGAGAGGAGAAGTGGTGTATTTGGACAGACAAGTGATAAAACCTAAAGTGAAAGAGAAACTGAGCCCTTGAGATGAAAAACCACAACTGGATTAGTCTGATTGATGGAGCTATTTGAGCTGATAGGTGCTTCTCACCTGTTTATAGTGTGAAGTTAATCCTCAGATGTTCAAAAGACAGAAATTTTTCTGTGTGAGCCAAAGTCTAAGTGCAGTCAGCAGGAGGGGTTTCTCATTTTATTTTATTTCAAAAGTGCTTGTTTTTACGAGATTCACTTCACTATTATAAGCCGTGAGGGAACCTCACTTTCCACTTCATAATGATTAACGGCCGCAAATCCTCACTTCTCGGCCAAAAGTATCATCATTTATTCGCATTAGTGGAAGGGCTATCACCAGTGATGTATGCCATATTAAAGCGGAAAGCGTCACTTTTACATTTGAAACATCACACTTTTTTTTTTTTCCACCGACAGCGGAGCTTCTGCTACATCGATTACTGACACATCCATCCAATCCCTTGGTGGCCTTGATGGCATTTATAGTTCCTCTTGACAGATTTCACATTTTAAAAATAGAGCCTGTTAGCTGAGGATATATGAACTGGTATAATGGGGAAAATACCACTAGACAGGAGTCATAGATGGAGAGAGTCATGGAGACTTTAGGGGTGTTCGTTTTTTTTATTTTTACCTCATTCTCCAGGAACCTAGATTCCAGTCCAAGAGATTATGAAATTAAGTGACAGCATTGTTTTAATATATAAACAATGCAATATATAACCATCTGACTGGGCAGTAACTAAAAAGTAAAATGATCTTAATCGCTCCCATGTGTATGAATGCACAAACACATGCAACGGTCTTGTTATTCCAAACTGCGACCGCAAGTTTATGGAATGGAACTTCAATCATTAGCTTCTATTTTTTGCTTACTGTTTAAAAGGGGGGACTTTGACAAGCCGTGAGGCGACAGGTCTTTGAAACACAGAGCAAAAGGGGGGGTGGGAGAAAGCATCGACGGACCACACAATAAGCAATCCTCAAACTCTCTCTACTGTCGAATGCCACAGTTGCAATCAACCTTTCCATCCAAGAGGAGTGCATAGCAGAGCTTCTGCCACACAAGAAGAGCCTGCTTTGAAGCTTAAAGGTTTCAGGCAATTAGGACCTTTAAAAGTGACAATTTGTATTCCTCTGTCATTTTCCCGACATCCCCAGCCCCGAGGACTGCGACTGCTGCTGCTGCTGCTGCTTCAGTTCCCTTTATGAAATGCCAAGAGCACTGGGTCCTAATTGAAAAACAGCTTATGGAAAAAGCTTGGCGCAGGGCCGGAGCCGAGGGAAACTGGAAAGAGTTGTTAGAGTCACACCAGCTACCATAACCAAGGTGGCCAAGAACATTAAGAAAGTTTTTACGGCCTCTTTTCATCATCCTAACGTTTTACTGTCACTGTATTTTTGCCTCTGACATGAGGGTGCTATAGTAATAATAGTTGGAACATCCACTTGGGGGCAGTATCATTACTCGCATTAAGCCGGGCAACATTCTTCACACTGGGAGTCTTAAAAGCTTTAAAGCACCACCTAACATGAACTTCACCGAGCACAACTCTGACTTCTGCTCTTTCATAGATAAAGTAATTTCTCAGAAAATACTCTCCCCAAATGACCTGCATGATGAATCCCAGTGATACAATACAGTGAAAATCACCCGCTGCTTTGGTATGACAGAGGATCGAGTTTCAGGGTTCTTGACAGCTCGTCCCACAGTGGGTATTGTGGTCCTGCCGCCTTTACTCCCCTTCTGTGTATCATTGAAGACAGGCAGTAGCTTGGGGCTAAACCATGAAGAGAGAAAGGGGGTAACAGGTCCAATTACTGGCAAGTCCAGAAGTCTGATTAGAGCCCCAAGTTTTACACAGCTACAACCCTGAAGAGACTCGTTTGAAAACATGGCGGCAGACTGACTTGAATTCCTTAGTAAATGTAGAAATACCACAAGGGAGAAAATACACCATTACAAGTAAAAATCCTGCATTTCAATCTTTTACTTTTTGACATCCTCTTTATATCCCCTCAGCAGCTTTAAGGCTGGAAAAACATCCACGTCTGTCATTCCTATCTGTCTGTGTCAGTATCATACAGATTATCTACCCACAAAGGGAAATATTTAAGCCAAGACTCTGTGTTTTTTATGGCTAGAGATGCCTCATGCATCATGTTATACATAACCATCCCCAAGATTCAGATTGACATGTTAAAACTCTTTGGAAATGTTGAGTTCTTTGCTAGAATTTTAAATGAAGATCTGTGGATTTGAACCAAAAATTGGCTGCACAGCACAACTTTGTGGAAACTGAGCCGCCAGCAGGTAGAAGTAAACAACTATTAGCAGTAAAATTTATCCTTAGATATCACAAGTAAAAGCATTTGAGAGGTACTTTGTGAGGAGAAGTGTTGAAGTTAAATGTCAACCCTAACGGTGACACTACAGAAACCGTCAGATTCACCAAAGTCATTGACCTTGAATGTTTGTTTCAAGTTTTGTGCCACTTCTTGTGGCGGATGTAAAAGTTAAGCTCTAGTGTCTAAAGTTTCTAGTCGAAGGACTTAAATGCTTTTAGTTCAGGAACAAAGAAAAAACATAAAAAGAACATATTAATGGAATATAAAGATAGAAAAGATTTCCTTAAAATTACACATAATTAGGTTTGGACTTTGTTGTTTTTTCACGACTAATTTAGAGTAATCATTACAAAGAACAGTAATTTTAGTTTAGTTTGGCTGCTAAGTGAAAACATTAGGTTTTTTTTGAGGATAACTATTATTTCAAACCAGTTTAAAAAATGAAAAGAAAAATGGAAAATATGAAAGAACAAAATATAATGAGTACGGAAATAAAGAATAGCTCAAAGTGTACTTATTCCTTACAGCACAGTGGTCAGAAACTGACATGAGTACAGAATACCACAAAAGGACGGAGGATCAATGATTGGCTGAGATACCTGTGCTGTTCCCACTCCGCCTCGCTTCACCTGAAAGGGACTGTAATGTAAGAAATGAATAAGTCCGTATCCCACCCTACTTTTGTGCAGCTCCGAGTTCCCCCTGACTTTCCATAGATAAAGCAAACTTTTGTCTTCATAACTGCTTTTCAGGCCTCTTTGAGGGAACAACTGCTGCCTTACAACCTTTTTACGGTACACTGGTAAAGCTCTTTCAACACAGGTTTCCAAAATATCCTGTCTAGGGGCGTCCATTGGGCAAACATAGGAATTTGTTAGTCTGTTTAATGTACGACTTCTCTTTCTGTGTCACCTCTTCAGAGAAGACAAACTCTGCTAATAATGGGACACTGAGGGGGTCTGTAGTTCCACTGCATCCCTTCAGCAAGAACTTTATCAACAAGCTCCGGTGAAAGACAACTTTGTTTGGATTCAACTCACCGAAAGACATACCTCAAAACAGCAAGCAGAACAATGGATCTTTAGTTGAGGAGGTATGAAAGCATGAAGGCAGGGTGGGATTTATGAACTGGGACATACTGAAATCCCACATCCGGTGAGAAAGTTCCGAAAAAGCACACACACCCTCCGCGGATGCCTCATTTACTTATCACACTGTATCACTTACACCAAACCAGGGAAGCCAAAAACAGACTATATCCCAGGCCATCTGAGGTCAGGCGCAGGTGCAGGAATATTTCACAAAACAAGACATTTATTACGGCCCGGTTTTCAGCAGCATACATCCTGGCCAAGGCTTAGTGCCCTCACTTCCACCCTTAATACAAGCATGAGACTGTTATCACAGTAGGCCATAAGCCAAACACACAAACATAGGTGCAACACTGTATTTTTGTACTGCTGTAAAAATATTGATGCACTACAGACTAAACATTAAGGGGATATTGCCCAACGTGCAGACTGACAGATGCAGTGTGAGAACAATAAGGGATTGCTACAAGAAACTGGTAAGAAAAATCATTTCGGTGTCTGTGAGATTCATTTTCGAACACTGAATACAAGACCAGATATAAGTCCTTGAATACCACCTTGAAATCTGGTTATTTATAACTTCATAAACTTTCAATTTCCATCAGAGCAGGAAATTTTAATTTTAGCAAATCCCAAATAACAGCTGTTTTTAACTTTTCAACAGCCCACTGAACCTTCCTGCTGTTGACCTTCAGACAACTTAGTTGGTCGTTACCTCCACTTAAGTTGTACTTTCAGTCTCATTCAGTTTTCCAAAATTTTGTGGAAAGTGGAGCCATGAGCCAACAAACAAGAGCTTGATATATGGATGAGCATTAAGAGGATTCATTGTAGCTACAACAGTTAAATGCCGCTTATGTTTTATTCCCATTATGTATAATACACCAGTCTAAAGGTGCGGTTTTTGTGTCAGTGCTTAAAATCAGATGCCAAAGTATAAACTTTGATCCCTTGTGTGAAGTGTAACCATCAACTTAATGATTTTGGCTTAGTGGGAGCCAATAGCTTCACCATGTGGCCACTTTTTCTGTCTTAATTTATTTGTTTTTTGTAATTTTTAAACAATGCAAATGTCATCAAACCAGATTTTGCAGATAACAAATTATTGGTGAGCTTTTAAAGGCACATGAACATGGCAAGTCTGAGCAATTCAACAAGAAGTAATGTGACTTCAATTGTGTGTGAAGCTAGAGCAATGTGACAAATTCAGCTGGTAATGTCTCAATTTGTGGCTCTAAATCTTAAACTCTAAGTACCTGTCACATTTAAAGATGTAATAGTGTCATCAAAGATTGAGGTAGGTCCCAAAAAATCATGACCATGAGCAGCAAATAAGCACAATCATCCATTTTGATTTTGGATCTGAATGAGAAATTCATTTTATTATTTCATTAAGATAATTTCCTCTAGCTTCGTCAGAGGTACATGCCCTCTCAGTGTTTTCTCCTTGCCAGATAAATTTACCAGCCTCAGCTGAGGTTTTATCAGCACTTTGAGCCATCTGGTGGTACTTTCCCTGTTCTAAATACACTGTGTGCTATTCCACAGCTATTTTCCACCGCACCCAACCAGACAAGCATGTGTACCGAGAGGTCCCTGCAAATAAAAGCAAAAAGCAGAGCAGGAAGGTGAGCACCACAAAAACAATCTTTGATGAGGCCTGTTAAATGAAAGCATAATCCCTGGGAAAAAAAACCCTCCAAAACCAGGACTACTGTGGGTGGTCAGAAACAGCTCAAAACCAAGTGGCAAAACAAACACACGCAAGTTTTGCTCTTGGTCTGACTGACTGACTGTTTACAAACTAATTGTGAAGAGCTGGCTTACATTAATCTTCCATAAGATCGAACCGTCTGTTTGCAACACTAATTTTCTTTTGGAACGTCATTTCCAAATTGTCTGTAAGAGCCTGCGTCAAGTCACATCAGCCCAAGACAGAGCGCTTGCTGGTCTTTTTAATCTAAGAAATCAAAGCTGAGTAAACAGGGCTTTGGTATGTCTAATTCCTTGAGCCAAACTCAGGCGGTCAAGTTTCACACATACCGACACACATCTGGAGCACTCTCACCACGAAAGATCAAGCTTGATATCCTGCACATGTTGCGGGAGTTTGAGTCTCTCCGAGGCTCTGACCCTAACACTCTACAAATATATCACCGGGGAGGGGAGCGATCCGTGGGCTTCCGTCTGTATGGAGATGTCAGGATTCCAACGATGGTAGCCAAGTGCTCTCATTCATATTTCCACAGGGATATGAGATAAAGTTTAAAGACATCATTGTAAGATAAAGATACATAGTTTGGCGAACAGCAGGGGAAAATTGTGTGAAGGGGCAGGGAGGATACTGGACTTTTATTCTGACTTTTAGGTGCAGTGGATCAAGAGGAAGACGTAACAAATCTGTCGGCTCTCCAGGAAAAGTTGTTTGGAAAACCAAAAACAGCTTTAAAAGAAATTGTTTTTTTATCTGGCCCGTTTTCCATGATGTTTAATTTAATTATCTATTCAGAGAAGCATCACTTAAGACAGCAACTTAATATCAATAGTTTTTTCTTCTTTATACTTTAAATGTCTCCTCAGCTGTCAATCCTCCAAGACAAGCAATAGAGGCAAATAAATGTGATTTTAACAATCGCATCTGTCTCCTAATGGAGACAGCTCCTCATTTGAGAAAGGGGGATTATGATGGGATTTTTAGTACATTAAAGGTTCCAGCACTCTTTCATCATCGGAAAATACAACACCAGTCACATATTCATCAGGACAATTGTTGGATTTACTTCGGGAAAAGGTCGGAGTGTGCTGAGAAAGCAGAGACGGCAGCCATTCCTGATCTCCCTTGACCCTGCCAGGCTGTGAATACAAAGGTGTCACAGCACTGCAGCTCTGTTGCTTGTGTAGGGTTTCAACCGTCTACCTTGGACCAAAACAGGATAAGCAGCGTCTGTCCGCCTGACAGATACAGTGCGGACAAATACCTCTGGAGAAATCATTTTCCCTTAGCGCTTCATTTAGAAAATTCTCCATGAGTGCGTAATTCATTTTTTAGGGAATTAATTAAAAGACCAGGTTCCAGTTATGGAACTTTGCAGTGAAGCCTGATTGTTTATGACTTCATAGACTTTGGCTCACTTGAAGACTCTTTTTAGCAGCGCTAGTTCAGTTTAAAGATGGCAATGTCAGACCAGTTCACCGCTTCGGTTTCGAGTGAAGTATCTCAACAACTATTCCATGGATTCGTTATGTTCCCCAAAAGACAAATTCCACTGACTCCATCTAGGGTCACCATAAGATTGAGGTTTTCACTTAAACACTGAAATATCTCAACTAAGAATTGGCATAAAGTTTGAAACAGACATTCAAGGTAAATGACTTTGGTGAATCTGACCTTTTCTTTAGAGATTCACATTTGAGACTTTGAAAAAAAAAAGCCTTTGGTACAAAATTTAAATTCCTTCTTGGTGGATTTTTGAATATTTTCAACCCTTTTTTGGTGTTAATTAGCATGCTAAGGGGCTAAACTAAACTGTCAAAAATACACCTGATTAATATCAGCATACTGACACTGTAAAAGTATGTTGGGCATCCTTATGTTAGCTTATAGCTTAAAACACCAGTGTGTCAAAATACAACCACACAGAGGTTAACATGGTTTTAGAGTTTTAGTCCTTTTTAAACAGATATTTCCATCTTGAAATTGATGGTTTACCAACTTTTTGGCTTGTGACGCCTTAAAATTAGAAAGTGCTAGATGAATCAGATAATCTTTGCCACAGTATTTTGAACCAATTTCTCACCAATGTTTCTTTTTATGCAGCGCTGTGGCTCTCCAGCAAGACCACACGTTTATTCAGCAGAGGACAACTGTTGGATTTAGCTTTAGAAAAGTCTAAGTAAGCGCGTTGAAACGATTTTTCTCGATCTCCCTTGACCTCGGCGAGGGTGCAACTCCAGGGATGTCACAGCAAGAGCCTCACAGGGTCGTGTATGGTTTCACCTGTCTGCCTTTCAGACCTAGATCTAAACAGGTAGAGGAGAATAGACCTATAGAGTCCTCTCCCTTTCTTCCTCCCTCCCCTCCTCCTTCTCTTTTCTCTCCCTCTCTTTTATTCCCGGCCTGCTAATCTCTTTCTCAGGTTTAGGATTCCTGTGCTGGGCCCTTTGAGGAGGAGGAAATATGGGGTTGGGTAAACATCAGGGCTCTCACTGCGGGGATTACAACACCCATATATCACCGTGACAACTCCCTTTTCAGCAGATGACAAGTCGCCAGGACCCTGTGCGAGGAGGGATCCAATGACACTTCCTATCGCCACTGCAGACACTGATAGCGTATACCGTCACCGTTTTCACAACATCTTGTCAGTTTTATGGGGATCCGGTGTCGGCATATTCTCAGCCAACATCTTAAGATCAGTTTGAGGTTTTCACACATTATCGCACCTGATGTTTGGCTTGTGGGCATCTTCAGAGAGGTAACAACACAACGGAAAAAGACTCTAGAGAAGTGCTTTGATCACATGTCCTTTGAGAGAGACTGCTGTTCATTGTCCGTGATCCATTTCACTCTCTCCTCTTGACGAAGTGAAGTAGCACGCATGGCGACACGCTGCTGGATGCATTGTGCCTCTGAAGGCTGGGTGTTAACTCTGAATAATGCAAAACCAGAGTCAGGCCTCGTTTGAGAAAATCCACCCTTTATCCAAAAGACCAAAAAGGAAAAAAAACATCACTAAAAGGTCAATGAGGTCGATTATTTTCCCAGCCTTTTTTGGGATAGATTTAATTCCATGTACTCATGTATTTTTAACTGTCAAAGGACGAAATTCAATTAGCCAAATAGCTGTTCTTTTTCAGAGAGGCGGGTGCGTCCAGTAATTCCACAGAGTGATATTTTATGAGGCAAAGGACACTTAAATGTACTGCATGGTTGTTCTCACCGGTTTGCAGGAGGAACAAAGGAAACTCTTCATGGTGATTTTTAAATGTTTTAAAAGGAGTTTTTTAAATGGCATTTTTTAAATCGATTACATTTTATTCTGAAATAGAAATATTTGAAGAATTATTTTGTCTGACACTGTAATGACTTTATCTTCAAACCTTATCTCAGAAAACCAAACACACACAAACTATGATTAAACACGATCCCATGAGTTTGGTTCACATGCAGCTAAACTTACTCAAATTATTTTAGATGTTAGTTAGAATGTGTGCTTAGTATGGACCTGGAATCTATTAGTTTAGCCTTATATGACACATTTTTAAAAGTATTAATTTGCTCACATTTCTGCTTTTTATTTTCGACAGAGACAGCTGAAGATAAACAGAAGAGGTAGGAGATAGAGGAGGGATGAAAAGCAGCCAAAGGATTGAACTGAGCTGAACTCAGTCTTAAAACGTGGGAGAGGTGCTACGAAGTGAGATACCCAGACACCTCAAGCAGGGCATATAACTCACTGATACAACGACTTGACTCACATTTTTTCTTCTATATGGCTTAAATAAACCAAATTATGTTTTTGTTTTTTTAGCCTGGCTACCTTGTTTCTCCTGTTCTCAGTTGTTATGCTAAGCCACGCTGACTGACTCCAGACATACGCTTCTATTTCATATGCAAAGACACGAGTTTAGTATCAATCCTATTATCTGATGCCTGGGAAGAAAATGAGTGTCCAAAAATGCATACCTTTTGTTGCTACATGTGTTAATAATTTAGAAAAGTTTGCAAGTTCTCTCATAAGACTGTAATTTTTTCTAAGAACTTTTTAAAATCAGGGTCACTATTGACGCCTGTTCCCCACTGTATGCATTTCAATACATTCACACTGTAGGTTGAACATAAATTATGCTTCTGGTAAGAGAGATCTCAGCTATTATTGTTCAACGTTCAAGAAACTGAACCCCAGAAAATAATTCCACTCTTTGTTTTGCTTAAAATGGAGCATCATTTAAGATTATATCTATGCAGATGTGATTGCAGTCAGTTTGGTTCGAGGCTGTTCCTGAATCAGGATGTCTGGTTGTTTAGCTGATTTCACTGACAGTCCAAGCCAGAGACAAGACACTTTCTCTGTCTCCATCACAGTAAGTTTGAGTCTCAGTCATTTTAAGAAGTGACTTGGTTTGTAAAGTTTACAGGCTGCCATGTTGTTGCCCCTGTGCTGTCTCTGAGAAAAATGATATGGAAAAAAAACAAAAAGTGCAGAGACTGTTGATGTTTAGGGGGCTATCCTTAAACTTTCTGCAAAAGTCATTTTGCTGCGTCAGATGAAAAGTCAAAGACTGATTGAGGATTTTTTCATATCATTCTCAGTGGTCACATGTTCACAAACTTGCATGAAGATGGATAAATATCTATTTTAAGCAAAATAGCTAAACCGCTATATTTTGAAGCTAACCCTTAAAAAAAATGAACTGAGTGAATGTTTATGATTCAAAGTGAAGCTTCAAAGATGCTTTTGAGAGTCTTTTAACGGAACAGAAATTGTAATCTGGTCTGTTTTGTTGAAAGGAAAACTCAAAATGTCAGCCTTCATGTGATCAAGATGAAAATCAACCTCTAAATGCTGAAAACGCAAATTCTGATGGCAAACGATCCTGCATATTGTCTAGTGCTCAGTTACGCAATCACTCATAAGTTACATCTTTCAAGTTTATGGCTTTCATAAGGCGGTTTTTCCTTCATGTCTTCATTGAAACCAAAAACACTGAGGATAAAAATAAAACTGAAGGAAAAATGCATTTTTATGTACAAACCTTCCACAAAGGCTTGAAGCATCTCTCTGTAATCAGACTGCCTGCCTAAAAAATTGAGACAATGAGTGCATTATTGCCTGCTGTCAGATCTTTTTTTTTAAAGTCAAAGAAATAAAACAAACTTAGAATTTGTGAGCATTATTTACATACGCTGTAGAGCTGACAGTTAGTGTTGCCAGGCATCTCGACATATAGGAATAAGGACATCTGGGAAAAATTATCCTCATTAGGACGAAAAGCTAACAGTGATTTATACACTGTTGTATTCCACTGTTCCACTATCTCATAACGATAAGCATTTTATCATAGTGAAACATGCATTATCTCCGTTCACTCCCTTCCCTTTTTCTCTGTTCTCTCCAAGGAGTTAAAGCAGGATAACTAATTAACAGCATTAGTCTCCATAATTCAGGGGAAAACCATGATGTCCAACATCTGATAGCTAAATCAAACTCATATGTGGGCCAGCAGCGTATTGCATGCCTCCCTATGAAGAATACAAAGCATTTTGTTTTAATTAGGCGGCTCTGTGACGTCAAGGCCGACGCGTGGTGCCGAATCACAGACCACAGAAGACCAGGTTTCCTCCTTCAGCTCATCGCTCACGCTCGTTCTTTGTGCAGGGGAGAGAAAAAACCTCGACCTGCTTGAACATCCCCTCGCCCGAGGCACAGACAAATGATTTGTGAAGTGATGCTGCTGCCAAGGAACCTCATTTATCACACTGCTGCAGTCAGTCATGAACATAAATCATGATGGATGTCATATTTAAGTCCAACAACAGCATGACTATTTAACATTTGTCTTAGGCTTTACCCTGCACATCTGGCGCAAAAAATTGTGATTTGACTTGACGGCTTTGGTAGCATGTATACCGACATTTCTCACTGCGCTGAATGAATAATTCCATTTTATATAATCCTGTAATTACTGAGCAGTCAGTTATGGATTTCAGGTCAACCACATCCACCCTGATGACTCCAGTGCACGCTTGGCGGGCCTCGCAGTGGATTCCCATGACATGCAGCCTAACAGTGGAGGTTCAGCCTCCACGTGCGGTGGTTGAGCTGCACTGTGCTTAAGACTTGAAGCTTGTCTGCGGCCTTTTTTTATCCCTCTGACATTCAGGTAAAACAATACTGCACACCACACGTAGTGGAAGGTGAAAAGTTGACATCCTGCCCTCTCGATTAAATTCTTGCTTGCTAATTAAAAAAAAGGACACACCTGCCAAAAGGTGCACAAACATTTACTGATAAAGATGTGTTATAAAAGACAGCAACCTTGCTCGAAGCATAAAAGCATGACAAGATACCAAGAAAAGACACTTTTAAGACATTTTTGGTTTTGTTTGGCCCTCATTAAATTTGAATAAACAGCACAGGAACTCTGAGGTAACTCCAGGAAGAAGTTTAAGAATAGCATAGAGAAGACTGGTTTACCTTAGACTGATGAAGCTGGACGCCGTACAGGAGAATATTTCGGAGTTTGGCTGCTGAGGCCAGGTCCATGATAGCTGCTGGCTCTACTGCTCCCCTGCTGATGGACAGATCATCTGAGTCGTTCAAATGCACCTATCAAAATAAAGGCCACCATGCCAAATCAGAGAAACGCCTGCCAACCTGGAGGATCTCTTACCTGCAGCAATTATGCCCCCTTTTTTGGAGCAATTACAGCTCCTTGTTCAAGCATTTGTTTAAACATGTTGCAACTCTATAGGCCTGTTTATTTAAGGCTGTGTTCACCAAAGACTGGAGCTCTGCCGTGCCGAGAAAAGACAAATGTTGGTTGATCCTCAGTCCTGTCTGATGTAATGATTCTTTAATTTAGCTGTAAATCTTTAGAGCCTTTAGGGTTCATTCTCTCCAGTTTATCCAGACATATTGGTTCCCATTACTGTGTCATCCTACAGAACATGTAAAGTTCAGCAGATTTCCACAACCGTCACACTCACAGAGGCTCATTGAAATGTTTTTTCACAGCAATTATTTGGTCATATATCCTTAGAAACTGTGGCAGTGAGATGCAGGAGTTGAGAGAATAATTGAGAAATCTGCTCTGAACCTGCAATTATTACATTTTTACTTTAAAATTAATCTGATCTTTGCCGTCATTTGAAGCCAATTGTTCAACTTGCTGGTGACAGATTCTCATGAAACACTGAAGACACTTTGAAAAAGGCTCCGGATGATGTGGAGTATTTTGAACTGGGTGGCAGACATTACGTCAAATCAATTATATAGACACGACTACAGACACGACAACAGAAAATGTTTTGAGAAATCTGAAGCCTCAACAGTCAGTGTGGGGTTAGTTGTAAAACAGTAAATTGATCAAAAGAAAATCAGTCAACAACCATTTTGATTTAATTGGTTTGGTAATAAATGAAGTCATTTATAAAACAAAAATGTGAAAAAGCTGCTTCTTTCAGACTCTCAGATGTGAAGACTTGCTGCTTTTCTCTCTAAATTGTCTGCCATTGGAGGTCGGACTGTTGGTTCTTTCAACATTTTTACACTGAATTATTAACTTCCTGCAAATATTTTTAATAAATCCATAAATTCCTACAACACATGATGTAAATTATATTTAACAAAGAAACTCTATAAAAGCAAAAAGCATCTTAAAGAGGTAAAATAATCCATTACTTTAAGGAATTACAAAGTTTACCTTTCCCTCCTTGTCTAACGTGATTTCGCGGTCACGTCAGAATGTGTGTGAACCTGAAGGTTGTGACTACGAAAAAACGTGAAGCAGACTCTGAGGTTTCACGGCTGTTAGCGAAGAAATTTAGTTTGACACCAAAGCTTTTTGTCATTCTTCTTTTCCGCAGGCGGCTGCTTTTAGATCGCACACATACTTTGTTATTTCTCACAGGTTTGATCACATGGTATTGATTAGAGGAGGGATGATGGAGTTTAAAGTGGAGGTGGAGGCCTCGAGGCCAGAGAGGCCGATGAGTTAATGAAGGTCACTGTTTAAAACGGAAAGAAAACAACGTGCTCTGGTCTTCTTGTCATGTGTTGTTGAGTACCATTCATCTGTAAATAATGTTTTCTATAGTTGGTTTTTAGCAGTTTAGCAGTTCATAATATATTTATCAGAGAAAGTGCTTTCTTTTTGACTGGCAGGTAAAAAAAATCAGATGTCGGGACACTTCAAACATATTTCAAATCAGTAGCTTAACCATCATTCATTGCATAAGGTGCACCAACTACAAAGTAAAGCATTAAAGAAAGAAACTAAAAGAAAGACAAT
The DNA here is from genome assembly GCA_029814665.1 of Acanthurus lineatus. Taxonomy (NCBI): domain Eukaryota; kingdom Metazoa; phylum Chordata; class Actinopteri; order Acanthuriformes; family Acanthuridae; genus Acanthurus; species Acanthurus lineatus. Next base: position 2,918,489 of record JAPZDV010000025.1, on the reverse strand, counting down.
TTAAACATAAATAGTACTTTACAATGATAAATGGCCACTGTATTAATGCACTGTGTTGTGTATCATCAGCTGAACTACCGTAATTTCCGGACTATAAGCCGCTACTTTTTTCCGACGCTTTGAACCTTCCGGCTTAAACTCTGATGCGGCTAATTTACG
>JAPZDV010000025.1:2888886-2915573 GCA_029814665.1 Acanthurus lineatus | reverse complement strand
CCCTGACTCCATCAAACCCCCCCCTCCCCCCCCGTCACGGTCGGCTGCATGGAAAGCTCGGAGGCAACAACCAGAGGCTTCCTGTTCACAGCGGAGCGCCTCCATCCCGGCTGCACCGACACCCAGTCAGCTACTCGCCCCATCACATCCTGACCGGGACATCCAGCCAGATGTGTTTTACAGAGGTTGTTTCCTCAGCTCGCTGTGGTGATGGGGAGGGAAGCAACATCTGCTGGGAGTCACAGCTACAACCGCAGAGCCACTATATGATCTTAAGTGGGATTTTATGCAACAACATGAGACATTTTTTATATTATAACTACAGCAACATGACTGCTTGATATCTGTGCTGGGCTACTCAAGTTTACCGTGATGTTACTTTATATTTATTTACTATCTAACAAGTGCAGGGTTTAGTTTTATTTTAAAGTGTTTTGATGATATCTTTCACCTACAATCTCTTTTTTGTCTGTGCAGGTTTGTGTAAATGATGATGAGATTAAGTTTCTGATTAAAGGGTTTTTTTTTTTCTTTTAAGATGTAAATTTAACGACTTTGATTCTCAAACCTGAAGGTTATCAAGATCATTTGGCTGCCTGCACACTTGAATGAAGAAGAGAGGAGATATCAGGCAAAGAGGAAGGTAATAAATGGGTCTTGGAAGTGAAAGCGGTTGGGGGATTTCATTTGTTTGCCAGCTCTGTTGTCTCATCTGTTACTAATGTTCTCTGGGCCACACAAACTACTAACAGAAGATGATTGGACCACACTGTTAACATCATAAAAGTCAGCCCTGATTAGAAACAACATGGGATAAAAGGAAAATAACCTGAAAGGACGAAAAGAATCACATTATTGAGGAACAGTGTCCTAAAAGAGTCGTTTGTTAAATAATAAGGTAATTGTACCTCATTTAATATCAAACTTTAAATATCACCTACAGCCAGCATGTGTTACTAACCCCCCCAGCAGCATCCGCCGCTCCTCCGCGGCAGGACGCGTCCTCACTCACCGCCTCTCTCGTGCGCCGCGCCGCCCGCTCCTCTGCCTCCGTTCCGCGCGCGGTTCAGCGTCACGTTGCTCTGCACCTCCGGCACCGGCGCCGGCGCGCTCACACGCGAGAACAGGAGCTCCGTGGCGTCGTTTTTGAAGGCTTGGCAACTCCTCAAGAGGATGCAAAGTACGACCAAGGAGTGAAACGGCTCGCACGCGCTCAGGTGCATGGCTGCTCCTGGGAAAAGGGGGGGAGTCTGGAGGAGGGGGAGATGTAGGTCCGACTGGAAGCAGACTGATGCTGGGTAAAGTTCATGTGAGACCCGTGGCTTTTATACAGCCGGTCCTCCCCTGGCTTTGGCAGATACCCAGGTGCGTGTCTGTCGGGAGGCTCTGATAGGTCGTTACGAATGCACGCTCGTAAAATAGACCCCGCCCACAGCTTTTGATTTGGATGGTTTTAAGTTTCATCCTGGATGCTGGACAGGATGCCTCCATCCATGATGATGATGATGATGATGATGATGATGATGATGATGGTGATGGTGATGGGATTACATGCCTGAGTCACCGGCTCATTAGCACGTGGTGTTTGGTTTGGTTCATTTTCAACATGCTGACATGTTTTTGAGATACAACATGTGAGATTTGGTCACGGATGATAAACATGCAAAACATTTGCAGTCACTAGAAAATGAATGTAAAGCTAACATGAGATTTCCACCATCAGTCACTGCAGATTAATTCCCTTTTATACATATTCATTATTATATCTGAATGTATTAATTGAAAAATGAGAGCGATGTTTGGAATAATACGCTTTTCCAAACTGTAGAAAAGGCAGAAAAAAGTAGAAAAATGTTGGCAAACATACAAAGAAGGCTTGCTATGTTTGGGAATGCTGCAGTTTTTTAATTTAAATGAGACGGAAACAGTGTTTTTTTGCAGTCTTAAGTCAAAATAAATAAAGTCAAATTGTTTTCTCCAGAAATAAAATAGTTTTACGGCTTTTAAGTTGCTTTTAAGTTGCTTTTAAGTTGTGAAACTGTGTAACCTTCTTACCTTCATTTTAAAAAATAACAACAAAGATCTGGATCTGCATTGAAATAGCTGAGTTTCTGTGACCACAGAGTTTCAGCTTGTTTAAATCCCTGCAGTAATTAGTTCAGTTTGAGGGGAAAGTCCACGAGGAAATGTTCCCTCCTTCACTTAAAAACTCTAAATCAAAGCTGCAGCTGCTCGAGCTCAAAGGTGTGAAAGTGTGAGTGAAGCTGTTTCCCCTTTTTTTTTTTTTTTTATTTAACACTCCGGCAGCACTTTGGAAAACCAGTAGGAAGCCTGACAAACCCTTTCTACACACTTGTGACCCTGAATAATCACATTTTAAATTACAGAAGGATCCAAATGAAGCTGGGTTTGCCTGACTCTGATTACAGGCTGCAAGAAAGCGAATATTTTGTGGTATCACTCTTAAAAATGACTGAAAAGTGGTGAAGTTTCTCTGTCAAAACGCTAAACCTCCAGATTTGATTCAGATGTTTTCTAAACAGATGATGAGTGAGGAAAGAAGGTTGAAAAATTGAAATAAAGAAGGATGAAAATAACTGGAAAACAACATAAAACTTTACAGATTCACGCCACGTCTCCATCAACATGCTGAGCAATAAACGCTCGGATCCAAAGCTGGACTTTGTTGTATTTTATCTGCTAAATATACAAAGATGTTCAACAAACATGCTCTAAAATAGACAAATATTGCAAAAAATAATCTGATTTAGGCCATGTTTGTTTGTTTGTTTCGTGTTTGTCTGCTTTTGTGACTCTTTTGGACCTGAGATGTCAAATTTGTTCCATCAAACACTGGATTCCTCGATCTATTTAGAAAAAAAAAAGGCAGTTCGATTTTGAAAACATCAGAAACAAACAGGTTTCGGATGTTTCTGTTCTGTTTTTTTAAACAACCTGTTGAGTTTAACTTTCATTGAACCAAAATCACCCAAGTTTGAACACCAGATGTAGAAACACTCAGATGAGTTCGGTATAATGGGTCAATTTTGCTCATTTTCCTCTGAAATGGGTCAAACTCGGAGCTGACATCTGCAGTGTCGTCCTGTAGGAACTTTGGCAAACATCATATGACCCTGATCTGCTGCACAGCTGCTCCTAATTAACCACCGTCTTCAGCCGTGATGCAGCATTAATCACACACGTGTTCGCAGCTGATGCTTTAAGACACAAACTCATGTTTTACCTGCCGGTTAGCCGCTCACGTCGGCTGCTCTCCGTGTTGTGACTCGCCTCTTTTCTTTGATTCGAGACAGAAAACTGATCTCGTCTGTGTGTAATCCGCCGTCCTGCCTCTGCTCACCTCTCAATCCCTGTCAGTTTCACGTCTAATGACTCGAGCGCTCAGACTAACTGGAGTCTTTGTGCGTCCGCAGCACAAAACAAGAACAGATATAATTACTTTTGTGTGTGTTTGGGGAGGTGAGGGGGGGGCTCGTCTTACTGATTTGAAAAGAGGCGTCATGCAGAGACACTAATTGTTGCTTGTGAGAATGAAAGATGATACGAGGATCATTTGTTTGGTTTCATCATCTCAAGAGCAGTTTTTTTTTTCAGGGCTGTGGTCTCTTTTCAGGAGGATCCGTCTTTCTTCTCCTCAGTGAAAGGTTATCGAACCTGTGGTGGAACATACAAATGAAACAATACAACAATGTTTATCATAAATACTACACCAATGATAGTTTTGGGGGAAAAAAGTACACAAATATTTGCAAATTTGCAAATAGAAACCGGTAGATAAAGGTCATTTTTGCCTAAACTACGCAGACATACCTGTCAACTTACTGAATGACTTAGAAAATAATGTTTTTTGCAGCTATTAGTATTTGTTTGCCCCCTTAACATGATGATATTTACGTGCAATACGTCAACTTATAGGGAAAAAAAACTGTGCATATCTCAGAAACTTTTAAATGTTACTCATAAGTCTATAAATTAATGTAGTTGCATATTTTAAGCTTGTTAGCCACACATGCTAATGATTGCATCTTACATTATGGCAGATATACAGCTTAAATTGTTTGTTTTTGGTTTTAAAAATGAAAAAAAAGACACCAGCCTTAAACTTTTAAAGGCTGAGTACAACTATGTATGTGTTTTAGTGTGGAAATATCCAATCAGGTGTACAGGTTTGCTGTGCTAAGCTGTGATTAGCTGTTTTCTGAACATTCAGAGTAATGAGTAACTACAGCTGTGAGATGAAATATTCAAGTATCAGAGCCCTTTTAACTGTAATAATTTATTCTGTTCGGTTCCTGTTTTTAAGTCTCCTCGGCAGGTGAACCCAACCTGTCATTAAACTTCGCCCCTCAGTGTCTGTTTTTGTTTCCTCCCTCTTTTGTTCTCCGTCAAACACCACAGACTCATTCACTCCACTTCCGACAGAAAATAAAGGACAACATGGCCGACTCTTCTCAGAGGTCTGTTTACACTCCGACGCCCCCCGTGAGCTCCTCATTGGCTCAGGTTGAATTGAACTGCTGAAAGGTGAACATGATAGCCCCCCCACCCCCCGCTTTTGTGAACAGAAAGCGGCGGTAAAGCAGGAACTCAGCTGCCCCAAGCCCTCATGGGAAAACGAGAGGTGGCTGGGTTAATGGCATACTGACAAGCAGCGAGGTGAGAGTGTGTGCACGATCAGGAAGCACCCACATGAAGCAACGGGAGGAGTGACAAGGGTGACCGGCGGTGGGGGGGGGGCAACAGGAACAACACCTGGAAAAATGCCAGGAGGGAGGGGTCACCGTGGCAACAGAGCCCAGCAAAGAGCCCAATTCAAGAAGGGCTGTGATTCGTTGATTTCTGGTATCACCTGAGATTCATCCTGCATGAGAATCAGCAGTAGAAGAGTATATTTACTCGAGTACTGTACTTAGATACACTTTCAACTTTACTATTAAGTCTATTTTAATGCATATTACACTTTAGATTCACTACATTTCATCAGGAAACACTTCTTTTCTATTCAGCTACATTTATTTGATATGACACCTTTACTTTCTAGTTACTTTTATGATTCAGATTATTCATATAGTGAATAAAACTAAATATTCATAAATGAAATATTTGTTTTTATAGATAAAGATACACAGAAGGAGCCAGGTTAAAGAGAGGAGGGTTAGTTACAAACAAGATACTCACATGCAAAGTTACTGGATGTTCTTCCAGTCCCGTTTGTGTAGAACGTACAACTAATCTAATAATTACAAAGACTAGACATAAAGTTCAAAGAACACATTCATAACAAGAGTCAAATAGTTCTGTGTATAGCGTGGGAACACAAACCCCCCCATTAGGGGGCCCCCCAGCGGGGCCCGGTCCCTCTGATTGTTTGAAGACTTGACTTGACTTGAGGAAGAGGCTCTGAAATATATAAAGACAAAATAAGAACAATTCACACAGTCACTCTGTTGCTTACTGAACAGAAGAGGACGTAAGAGATGAGGCAACGTGAAGTGAGAGGATGAAACAAGAGGTGAGGACGTGACGTGGCGTGAGAGGATGATATGAGATGTGACGAAACATGACGTGAGAAGATGTGATACGAGATGAGACAGGAAGTGAGAGGTCGAGACGTAAGAGGACATATGAGACAAGACGAGACATAGGTGACGTGAGGTGACGTGAGGACGAGACGTAAGAGGACACATGAAATGTAAGAGGATGCGAGGAGATATGATGTTAGAGGACGTGTTGAACAGACTTACCTGCCAGAAGAAACTCTGCAGCATTTAGTGGCAAAAAAAACTTCACACTGTTGCTCGGCTGCTTCTCTCAAATGTGCAAAAAAGTAACAATGACAATTAAGACGAAAGAAAAAACAAAAACAGAAACAGAATCAAAAGAATTTATTCATTAAAAAAAAAACACTTTCAAACAACAAAAAAAGTTTCAAGTGTTCCTTTAAGTTAGAACAAAGAAATAAACTCTTTCACAAACAAAGCAAACTATTAGCAGATATATTCACCAAAATGTCACAAGCCTGTTTTGCAGACAGAAACCTCAGATAAAGGGAGAAATAACACTTCACTCAGTGTCGTTCTGTTGCTTTAATATAGACTGAATATTATGAGTCAAAGTGTTGTACTTTTCAAGTTTTGTTATCCTGGTTTCCACTGAAAATGTTAAAAAAATGTTTAATGTCTTTGAAATAATCTCTGGTTAATATCACTTTGGACGTAACTGTCGTGTTGGAGATAATGGATGTATTACTGTTTTTATTTTAGATCAATTATGTGAAGCAGCGCCCTCTTGTGGTTGGGTTTTTCCTGGGGAGAGATGGGTACATTATAAATGTATTTGTTGGAAGAGCAGTCATCATAACTGTGGTCGTGTCAGAGTCTATAGACATTAAAAACTTTGCTTGGCGCTAACAAAGAGAGGCCACTGTGAGAAACAAGAGAATTAGCAAGAAAACTGACATCAGATAATTAATCTTTACCCCACAAACATCAAATCAAAAAGTTTCAAAGCTGTGCAGAAAGTTTCATTAAAGCTGTAAAAAAATGAAGCTACAAAAAAAGGTCAATCTTATTGACATCTCACATTGAATAAACACCTGTAAGGTGTAAACAACAGGTGAGGGGGGGGTGTTGGGGGCGGAGTTACAGGTACAAACTTAAATGAAGGTTGACACAAGATGTTTGTTGCACTGTGAATATAAAATAATCAATCTGAGCCATTTTTGTAGGGAAGTGGTGGGCTGACACGCATTCACTCTATTTATTTTTAAACATGGTGGCCTTGCAATAGCCTAGCTTAGCCTAGCTTAGCCTAGCTTAGCATAAACACTGGAGAAACCATTATTCTGACCCTGTCCAAGGTTAACACTATGCCTATTAATGCAGCACTTCTAAAGCTTAAATAACATCAAGTATCTCACTTGAAAACTGTATAAAAAGGAAAAAAATCTGCCGTACCAGAGGATTATGGGCTTCACCCACAGTTGCTACGCAGATGTGCAGGTTTTATTGATAAACTGTGGTTCATCAGGAAATTGTTACAGCACGTAACTCCCTCTAAAACCACAAATTGTTATTGTTACATTTCTGTTTGTGTATAGATTTAACAATCCACGTACGACGTGTTTATTAGTGAAATGTCATGTTTGAACTCGGGGAAAGTCAGACCAGCTGTTTCATCAAACCGAGCTAAGCTACCTGCCTCGTTGTTATAGCTCCTCGGACACAGAAGTAAGTGTGGTATCTTCTCACCTCAAACAAACATAATAAAATATATTCCCCAAATATGCACTATTTAATTATCAAACAGGTAGTAACAAGTGTACTGTGGTCGTTATGTATATTAGGAAAAAATAAAGAACAATATTGTTATTTTCCTCTCATATGTTGTGGAAGAAAAGCAAAAAGTCTTCAAATCACCTGCTTACATTATAATAAATACAGTTATTATATATCAAATTACTTTACATCACTGTAGGCTTCACCTATGTGATAATGACAGGGATAACCGTTTCTCTTTGGATTAATCTCATAAACTGCAGCATCAACTGTTTATTCTCATGTTTTTAGCCACTTAAGGTTAAAAGTCAGTCTGTGAAATCAGTTGTTTGATGTGAATGCATTGAATCTCCTGGATATCAGTAGGAAGGTGGATGTTAATAAACCTCAAAAACTAAAAAAATACAATTTTTGGAGAAACACTGCCCTCTGCTGGGTATTTACTTCACCTGCAGATGAATTATTAAGACATTTAATCACTAATGTCTACCATACTTAACAATAAAATAAAGTAAAGCTACCACTGTCCATGCTTTAAAGACAAAACCATAGAACTTACATATGAACTGACATACTAATAGAAATATTTCTTTTTGTTTGTTGTGATTCAAGCACAACAGCAGTTTCCTGGCAACATGTATGACTCGTGAAAATTCAAAAGTGACAGAAAATGGAGGTGGCCAAGGTAGACAGCTTCATTTTAAACACTGATACTTTTAAAACACAATAATGTAAAAGTATGTTTATGTAATTTTTGCTTATTTTGTATCTGTATTTGCTTCCTTTCACCGTAAACACAGGACATTAAGGACTCTCTCCAGAAATGTGGAATAAGGAGGGATGTTGATGTTTGCAAAATCAATCTTGCCGCAAAGTAAGAACATTTTGAACTTTTCTTTTTCAGTAGTTTTTAGTGCATCTAAAAAAATTTGATTCATTCTGCTAAAAAATTCACAAACAAGAGCAAATTTAGACAGAAGCTCCTTTTTTTTTCTCTTTTACTGAACAGAAAACTCACCAGTGTCCCCGACTTATCAAGATTTCGCTTTCTGAGGCAGTTGTGGCTGAACAACAACAAGGTGAAACTGTATTTTTAGCAACATGATGATTTTTAAAGTTTGAATCGCAAACAAGAGAAATTCACTTTTATGTTGAATCTTTCAGATCAGAGAGCTCAGCTGTCGTTCCCTCAACTGCTGCTTGACTGAACTTTACCTCCAAAATAACAACATCAAGTCTATTTCAGGTGAATTTCTTTTTCATTTCTCTTCTAAATGTGATGATAGTTTTAATCCTAAGAGAGATGCACAAAACATCAGTTAAGAAAATAAAGTTTTAAAACACCTCAGTGGCTCCGGAGGCTAAAAAATGCTTTTGATCTAAAGTATTTAATATTTTTTGAGCAACTTATGAAATCCATATCCTTAAAAAAGTCAAGTAATGCATAGTCTCTAAGCCTTTCAGTCGTATTACAAATGTTTTTTTGTTTATTACCTATTTTCTCTGAATTTATCCCCTCTGCTCTCACTCAGGAGCTTTAAATCATCTGACCTGCCTGCGACTTCTTTTCCTCCACAACAACCAGATCAGAGGTCTGGAGGACACAGTGCACGAGCTCAGGAAGATGCAGCAGCTGCAAACTGCGAGTAAGTGACAAAACTCCAAAAAAGCCAAACGCTGATATCCACCAGATCACCACAGCAGACTGAGAATATGTCTGTAATTTGTTAGATTATCTTCTCTGCAGCTTTTTCCCTCAATCCCATCTCCCATGAGCCTGGGTATCGCCACTATGTGATCCACTGCCAGCCTTCTATCAAGGTTTTAGATGGAAAAGGTGAGATCAGAGACACAAATTTGACTTGTTTCGCTCGTATTTTGCTTCATTTATCTGTTGTTGTTTTGTCAGAGGTGAACTCAGCAGAAAGGATGAGGTCTTTGCAGATGTTCAACCCGGAGCGTCATCGTGTTCTGCGGTCTGTGGGCTTCTGCAGACGGGTACCGTGATGCACAAGCTGCAAAGGATATTTGTCATTAATTTGACAAAAAAAATCAAAACATTACACAGTACCAACATGTGTTTGCAGTGTTTTCGTACCTGTCGTCTGCTCAAAGTGTTTTATAATATCAGCCGAATACATTCAGAGGGAAACTACGATTTTTCACATTAAAGTCTGTTTACAGGCGCTAAGGAGGGACTTCTGCATTGGTGAAAAAAGTTGTAGGAAGCCTTTCATGAACGCAAAATCTGTTAAAAGCCTGAAAAGATGAAAAATGAAAATATCTGGGAGTGTAAAGTTAGACAGAAGTGAGCTTACTGAACCCATCTTCTCATCACTGCTTGAGTTTCTTTATATGTGATAAGAGAAGATCAGAGACACTAATTATTCCAGCTGTGAGTTACAGAGGATGAAACATGAGGCAAAGATGCGGCATGAGGGGGATTTAAAAGCTGCAATACATTGTACAAGTGTAGGTTATTAACAGGTAACTGAAGCTTTTTGAGCCATGAGAGGTCATCAATCTAACTCAAAGACTATAAAGATTTCAGATGTAGAAAAAGGAGAATGATCAGTATGATGAATGGGCACTTTGATGAAGTTGGTCTTTATTTAATGAGATTAAGCTCAAGACATATTGGAAATGATGTTTTCAGGACAATCAAAATTCTGTTGGACCCGTTCAAGAGCGTCTGTCCTTTCAGGCTGCACAATAAATGAGAGAACATTAAAAAACAAACTACTTTAATTTCGTCAAAACAAAGTGTTTCTCCTTTGTCTTCCTGGAGTTCTTGTGCTGAGTTCATGATGCTTGATACACAAATGATGCGTCATTTCGTTACAGTTTGGAAAATCCTGAGCATTAACATCACCCTTCACCACACACCAAAAATAAACGTGTTTATGTTGTTTATATTTAAAAATATACATTTTTTTGGTCAATATTGTGCAGCCGTGCTGTTCGATCACAAGGTTTCAATACAAAACAAGCGTACTGCAAACGAACAAAGAGCTCTGATTGGCTACACAGTCACGTCTGTCCTGCACAGGTTGCTACAGTTTCTTTAAGGCAGAATTGCTTTTACATCATCGATGTGAACCACTAGCTCATCACAGAATACCCATAATTCCTCCCAGCGACCTCTACCACAAACACACCAGCCTATTAAATTATCACATTCACTTAAGACAATATCATTTTGACAAGTTAACATATAAAAAAAGACAAAAAGATGACCGCTGTGGCACAAACCGTCCCGGTGAGCTTTAGTGTCTCGCTGCCCATGTGACAGTCTCGTGTCGGTAATAAATTAATGTTCTTCTCTCCTGTCGGATCAGTTCTCGTCTGGCTTTCAGCCTCGCTGCCAGTCTGCTCTCTGTCTGTGGTGTATGGATGTATTCTGGTGTATCTGACTGTTGCTTCCTCAGTTGTCAGCAGCTGAAATGGAGGCGGAGTTTGAGGCTTCGGCTGCAGAGTCCGAGGGGGCGACCTCGCTGTTGTTCTCCACTGAGAGCTCCTGCAGGGAGTCTGAGGCCTCCTGCACGGCTTTACTCTCCTCTGAAACACAGAGACAATGTGGTTAGAGATATTTGATGGTTAATAGTGCCTTCTCATGAAAAACGCTTATTTTTTAATGCTTTTTATTGTGTAAATTTGTCACTTCTTACCATGTAGCATTTAAGACGTTTTTTTTTGTAAAACTGAGGAAGTTACTTAAAATTTCACAATTTCATGAACCTTGTTTGATCAAATACTTTCAATATGCATAAAAAAAAATTGATATAAACTTTAGATCAGTGAAGTACCTTTGCTCTGCTGCATCCTCAGTTTGGCCGATTCTGCCTCCTGCTTCTCTCTCTGCACTTGGAGCAGCTTGCAAACTTTCTTGTGAGTGAACCAGTGCATCTTTTGGCAGGCTTGGTCACAGTAAATCACCTGGTGCCAAAAAAGATGTAGTTATTATCTTGTTTAACCATGTAGCTCAATAAAAGTAACAAAAAAGTAGACAAAAAGATAATGAGACAGCTTTAAAATGACAGTTTATGCATTCTGCAACATTTAATTCTTTGTCAATTGTCGCAGGAAATTTGCATCGTGGATGAGAATGACAGCACCTAAGCTTTTAGTGAAAAAGTGCAAATTTTAATATAAATATGTGTTTGTTTTGACACTCACCATTTTACAGATGGAGCATCTCTTCTCGGCTCCCTTTTCTCCACAGGAGGTACAAAACTCTGCGTCCATGAAACCGACCTGACCTGTGATGGCCTGAGTCAGCACTGACAGAGCTGTGGGGTCGTTACCCTGCGAAGAAAAGAAGGAAGGACAGAGTTTAGGTGTCACACAAGAAAACATTAACACAGAGTTTTACATTTGAATAAGAATCATTTAGATCAAATTTAAAGTGCGTCAAAAAGAGGAGACAAAAACTAAACTGGGAGCTTTTATATTTATCTGCAAATTACTGGGTTTGAAAACATGAGCAAAATATAAGCATGTCTAAACTAAAATTTAATTATAATCCAAACTCACAATTTCCACAGGAGCGATACTCCGCACCAGCTGCTGCAGCAGTGTGGCGTCACAGTAAGGAAACTTGCGGATACACTCTCTGATAAACTTCTCTTGGTACACGGGGAAGCCGTCACTGTCCCGACCCTTCAGCAAACTGCAGAATACAAACAAAGGGACGGAATATTTTAGGAAAACTTAGAGAATGAAAATCACCTTACAACTGTTATCATGACAAATGTAATTTCAGATCCTATTTTAAAAAAGTGGTGTAAAATGGGATCTAATGCCAAACTGTTTGTCTGTAAAGGAAACAGTGCAATAAAAAAGCATTTTCTGAAACTTTTGGGACAAATTTTGAACCTGCTTTTCTTTGACTTTCAGTGTCAGACAAAATTTCATCGGCAGTGATAAATCAGATGCTGCAGCTTTTTTTTTTTTTTTACAAAATTCAATTACCTCTATGCTTTCACTTTACCTGCAGAAAAACATCAATGTGCTCTTTGCTAAATAAACAGAGGCCATAAATCCTTAGTTATCGGCCCCCACGGCCTCACCTCTTGATGAGGCCTTCCAGTTTGTCCTCGCGGTCCTTGAGGAAGGAGGCACACTTTCCCAGCACACAGCTGATGTAATGCATCTTCATGGCCAACACCTCGTTCATGTCCTGCTGCTTGATGCACTTCTCACAGATCAGCTCCATCACCCGGCGACATTTCTCCAGAGCCTCCACCTCCGCCAGCAGGGGGTTCTCCTTCACCAGCATCACCATCTACAAAACACAAGAGATACTCATCTAGATTCATTTAAACAAATCTCTCTGTTTTACAGTGGATAAAAACCAGCAATAAGGTGCATTACTGCCACCTACTGTAACAAAGTGGAATTAAAACAAATGGAAATGTTTTCATGTTATAAACGTTTTAAAAAATTTACAATATTTAAGTCTTTTTCTAACCAGCAGTTCCCGTCCAGCTCTGTCCTACCTTGACAGGGTTCAGGTTGGTGCTCATGATGATCTTGTGGAGAGGTCCGGCCAGTTTTGGTGGCAGCTTGGGTTCCTTCTCCAAACCCTGGGGCTTTGTGTAGTAATCCAGTCTGGCACGAGAGAAGAAGTTGTTGATCACTGTGACACAATCGTGTTGTCCTGAGGAGGGAAAATAGGAGGTGGTTCATTTCACAGCATGAACAAATGACAAACTCAGAGTCTTTCTATCATGTCTCTTCAATGCACACTAACCATGTGAAAGACAAACTGTTGCCTTTTCTACCTTCTATTCAGTAAAAGCAAAAGTATCTATCTCATTATTTCATTAATGCCATGTTTTTTAGTCTTAAAAACACTAGACTGTTGTGTGAACGAGCACACGTCACATCCAGACGTACCAACAAAGGCGGCCATCTGTGCGGCGGTCCTTCCAACTGAGTTCACCACGTCTGTTTCTGCCCCCGCATCCAGCATCATCCACGTGATATCAGTCTTACCTACAGTCACAGAGAAAGAGGAGTCACAGGACATACAGGACGAGAATTTCCCAAACAACAGACATGAGATTTTTAATCATATCGTGAATTATCGGGTGCTTGACCTTTAACATTACTGGCGTACCTGACAGCCCAGCAAACATCAGTGCAGTGTATCCGTGCTCGTGTTCATTGCAATTCACATCTGCTCCATGTTGCAGCAGCAACCTGCACATGTCTGCTTTTCCTTTGTAAGCAGCGTGCATGAGGGGGGTCATCCCATACTTAGTTTGGAGACAAAAAGGACACTGTATTATTTTTATGAAATGATTATATATTACATATGTAAAGGTCACTGCAGTTTCAATCACATAACAGAATATCTGTTTCAAACACCTGATTTTGACAGGCGGACAAAAGAGAATAACAGATGGAAGCTCGGACATTAAGGACCTTCTTCAAAGCCTGTCAATGGTGACTCACAAGTGCTCGTGTCCCTCACATATGTCATTAAACAAAGGAAGATATTTAAGATCTCAGCCTGTTTTACTACACAAACTACACAAACCTACACAGACTTTGCAGGACAAGCCCCAATTTGAACCTTTAATGTGTTTATCATTTGACACTTTTACACTGATAATTACAATCGAGTCAAGACAACCTTGTAAAGTGCATTAACAATCTAATGTGTAGCATACAAAATACATTTGATACTGTCAGTTCGAAGAAGTCTTTGAGGACTGTCATAATTTATTAAAACTCATCAGCTTAAAATTTGTTTACAAGTTTAGAATTATTGATTTAGGTGCCTTCGGAAGTAATCATAAATGAAAAGAGGTCTAGTTAAGACTTGAAAATGAGGTTAAATTTAATAACCCAATTTGTTTTTTATGACTCTTTCATAACCGGTACAAATGTTTTACTGATTTTTATTACCAAAGCAAGTAAATAAGATAACTTTAATTAAACAAGCTGACTGGATTGATACTCATAATAAAGCTCATAATATGGAGGAATTAAAGTTATCATCAAATGTGTCGACCTGCTTTGAGAGTTTATTCTTGTCAGAAATGCTCATCCTTACCTCATCCAAACAGTTGACCCGAACATCCTTACAACCCAGCAGCCTTGAGGCCTCTTGAACATTTCCTATATGCATAAAATGTCATATCATTTATTTATACATGCAATACAAACCTTTCCAAACAGTTTCTGCAACTTTTAATTCATCTGTTTTCTGGGTTTTTTTTAAATAAGTTTTTGTCATGAATCAATTCCTTTTCATATAATTGCTACATTATAAAAGCTTCTCTGAATTTTCAATGAAAACTCTCTCAAACACACAATGATACAGATGCACATCATCCAGCACTTTGGGTTCAGTGAAGTGGCCATATTAGCTAACGTTACACATTATTAGCGATCAGCTAACGTTAGCTATTACCTTGCTTAGCATGCAAGACAATCTCACCTTACTTCGTTTCAATGTTTCATAAAAATAGCCACTGAGTATTAGGACTGACATTATTAAAAAGTAAATAATAATGAAGTAACTTAACATGTGCAAGGAAATGCAACAAGAGCTAATGTAACCCCTATGTGAGGGGCATCTAGAGGGATTAGCGTTAGCCGAAAAGGCTTACCTGCCGTAATAACCTCAAACAATTCCTTTTCGCTTGAGGACAAGTCTCCCTTTTTTGGAGCAGACATGTTGGTGATCAATAGTTTTAAATTAGACTAAAATGGCACGAATGAAGCGCTACGTTTTTGACTAAATGTTGGCTTTCCTCAGATCTGACAGCCTTGTGATGCTCGGGCATGGAGGCTAGTCAGGCTGTCATTTGGAACGTACCACTATCCGCTGTTGGAGGGGGGAAGTAGAAAAAAAATAAAATTAATATCAGCAACTTAAATAGATTTTTTTTTTAAAAATAACTAAATTAAGATATTTTCGTAAATATATCAATGATATAACACAGTATAACTGACGGTTCGAGGTCAAGAGACAAAAATGTGACCAATCACAGCGGAGCTCATCCCCTGTTCGTTCACTGAAATAATCCGTTCCAAGGAAGTCTAGAAAGTTCACACAGGAGTGCTTTCTGAATAGCGTTTTATTTCCACAGCCGTCCAGCAGGTGGCAGTGGCTTCCTTTATTTCACGTCTGTTCATACAGAGAGCTGTGGATTTACTTCCTGTTTTATGGCCATTGAGACGCAACTGGCATGAAGCTAAGGGTAAAGTAAAGCATATGCGTAATTTTCATATATGTGAGACAGTTATTGTTACATACGACACAAATTCACAAGCGTGTATATTATTTTGGATTAAATCTGACATGCCGTAGTTGTATTTTCTGAACGTGTGTGTAAATAAAGCCTGGTCTTGGTGTCTGCATGTGGTTCATAATCTAATGTAATTGATAATCTGTGAATGACTTAAAGTGACATGATATAAAATAGCGACCAACACTAACAAGATAATCAATGTGCCAAATGAGTAAAGAGAAGAATTAACTATGCTGGTTATAGTGGCAGAGGAAGTATTCAGATCCTCTGCTTAGCAAATGTAGCAATACCACATTGTGTAAACACTGAACCACAGGTAAAAGTCAATTGTTTAAACTTTACTAAAGTAAAAATGTACCAATATTATCAATATTGTTTACTTGAAAAGTTAAAGCACTCATTGTGCAGTAAAATGATACTTAAGTAACCATATATTGAAATGCATAGTTTTCATTAGTCAAAAAGTATTTAAAAATTTGTAATGTAAAAAGTAACTGGCGACTGAGCTGGATGCTGTGGATTAATAAGTATGACATCTGAGAAGTAATGGAGTAAGGAAAAAAGTTGCATCAAATATAATTGTAAATACTCATCTATAGTACAACTACCTCAATTTTGACTCCTGCACAGTACTTGAATGAATGTACTTAGTTACATTTCACTGGCTGGCACATTATCAAAAGATATTAAAACATTCTCTGTGGCTCCTCTTCACTTTTTTCAGCTTTGACCGGAAATGAAACAGGAATACCAGGATCTCATCTTGAAGGCTTGTGGTGCTTCATCTTTGCGTGTCGGTGCAAAGATCCAGACTCTTTGGAGCGGTTATGGAGAGATAGTCAGGCTGCACCTGGAGGGCTGCGACCGCCCCTCCGTGGTCGTCAAACATGTCAAGTTTCCAGTGGAGGCCGAGCACCCTGGCGGCTGGAACACAGATCGCTCCCACAGACGTAAAGTGAGATCCTACCAGGTGGAGACACACTGGTACCAGAACTATTCCACCAATCAGAGCTGTCGGATCCCTGCCTGCCTAGCTGCCTGTTCCCATGGAGACGAGATGCTGATCGTGCTGGAGGATTTGGATGAAGCTGGTTATGATCAGAGGAGGTACGACCACAGAACATTTTGTGTGAAATACTGGATATTATATGTCCATTCTGTAGTCTGATTTTTTAACATATATTAAGATATTTTCAAGAATATTTGAACCTTCTCTGTTCAGCATACTGCACGCTGTATGTTTGTCATTTTCAGGACATGTTTTCCAGGTCTTATAAGACATGGAGAAGAGTGATATGAAAATAAAAAAAATCATACTGGATAAATAAGGTTGTTTTGATTTTTGTTTGTAGGACCAGCGTGAAAGAAAGAGAAATAAAGGCTTGCCTCAGCTGGCTTGCCCACTTCCATGCTCTCTTCCTGGGTGTGGCACCAGAGGGCTTGTGGCCTGTTGGTACCTACTGGCACCTGGAGACTCGTCCAGACGAGTTGGACGCCATGGATGATGCCGAGCTCAAAGCTGCAGCTGCTGACATTGATAGAATACTTAATGAATGTCGCTTCAAGACCATCGTACATGGAGATGCCAAGTTAGCAAACTTCTGCTTTTCCCCGAGTGGACAGGATGTGGCAGCTGTGGACTTTCAGTACGTTGGCGGGGGCTGTGGGATGAAGGATGTTGTGTATTTTTTAGGAAGCTGCATGGAGGAGAGGGAGTGTGAAAAAAGGGTACCAGGCCTTCTGGACTTCTATTTTACAGAATTAAAGGGATCTGTGAAAAAAGATGTTGACTTTGCAGCCCTAGAAAAAGAGTGGAGGGAGATGTTTGCATTTGCCTGGACTGATTTTCATCGTTTTCTGCTGGGATGGATGCCCGGACACTGGAAGATCAACCACTACAGTAAACAGTTGACCAGAGAGGTCCTGCGTAAACTGAAAATGTAATCAGAACATTTGGACTTTAAACAGCCAAAGAACTGAGCATGTAGCAGGAGTTTAACCACTTTAAATATTGAAATATGTGTATGTAAAAATGAACTATTCACAGAGTTACACAGAGCCCCTTCCTCATCTGTGTGCACTTCAACATTATGATCAAACCATATCTGAATTAATACTGTAGCTCTTTTAACCATGAAAGCCTTCATATGACTAATGTCACTACAATTTATTTAAATTAAAATCACTTTTCTTTCTCTCCTTGTCTTTTTTGTCTTTGTGCGTCCTAATTAAGATTGTAGCTGCTGCTTAAACTGTTAATGAAATTACACCTCATTCAGCGACCCTCAGGTGTCTCCTAGCAACCACGTCGCTAAAAACAGGTATGCTACTAGTTAGCTTGCTAGCTAGCTAGCTAAATAACTAGCTACACTGCGTAAGGTAGCTTCTTTTAGTGTACGTGTTGCTACAGTAGGTTTTTTTTTTTGTAATAATTGTTTACAAAGTGTCTTTTATCGTTAAGATTCGTCGTTTAAATATCCCCGATAAAATAACTGATCTGTCTTTCTGACTGTTTGTTAGCTTTTTTTCTGCCGATCAGCTGTAGTGAAGAGAATGATGACGTATTTCCGGCTTCACACCCGACATTACAACAACAAGGGAGGCGAGGCGAGGCGAGCTGAGCTGGGACGAGGAGACGACGGTACCGCCGGAGCGATCAGGTACAAGGAGAAATGTTTCTCTTGCGATAATCGGACTTCGGTTCCCGGGGCTACACGGTTAAATGTGTTGTCACGGCGGAATCGGTTCGCCAGGTCAACCGAATTTTTAAGAAAAGCAAGAGCGGAGCTAACGTTCGCTAACAAGCTAACGCTGTTCTTCTTGCTTTAATGACAGGGGTCCAAAAACAAGCAGAGCTACTGTGTATGAGCTGACTTACAAAGCCAGTTTCGATAGTGTAATAATCAGTTTGTGAAATAACGGTTTTACGTGTAGACAGCATAATTTATTATGTTAACCGTTAATCAGCCGGCTTAGCTTGTCTCGAGATTGTTTACGGTTAGATTTTTGTTTTGACAGTTGACCGTAAAACTGACGAAACATGGCAGGTGTCAGGAAGTGTGAGCTGAAGCTCGTGACCCCTACATAAACAACTGTTAGTTTGTTTTGATGCTTTTGTTTTTTTCCCTAAGAAATACAGGCAACATGATACTTATTTGTAAGATAACAACCACTATGTACTGTATATACTTGCTCACCTGCCTAGTGATCTTTGAAATCCTCCTGACAGTCAATAAATATCACATAAAAAGCAAAACTTACAATGAGCTAATCCTACTGACATGTGCCTTGTGTGAGGCCGGTGCCTGATATACTTTAGCTTATAGCTTAATGTTTCATACTACAGAGCTCCATTGTATTCCACAGATTACTTAAACTCTGTGACCTACACAGTTGTATTAGGTAGCACTTAAATAAGTGAACCTTATCAGTGCCTCAGAATAGTCGACAGCAACATTTATTCGTTTTCAATCTGGCTAGCTGCTTTGGTATGTTACTTCACCTTTTAAAAAATGAAAGTTTACATTCTTGGTTGTTTTTTAAAGATATATAGATATCTTAAGCATGAACAGGCAAGTTGGAGAAGTCAGAAAGCATTAAGAGAGCGAGGGAGAAATAACAGCATGGATGATTTTAGTCTTATTTAACAACAGAACTTGTTTATCCTTAAAATTTGTAAATAAAAATGAATATTTTGTATTAATAATAGCTACAAACAGATATAATATGATATAATGTCATGTTTTTTCTGTGTAGCCTCTACAGTACATAGAAAACTTTCTCTGAACATAGAAACTCAGACTCTCCTGTCTTTTTATTACCAGAAATCCCAATACTGTGACAGAAGAAGAATTCCCACTGATATGGTTGGAAGGACCCATCTTCCCCCACAGATGAAGACAATATTATAGAGGGGGGGCAACGATTCCCCCACTCACGGCAGGGACTGTTTTAGGTGTGTTGCTGAGCCTAGAATGGAGAGGATTTGAGGAAACTTTCTCCTCAGGTTATTCCTGAGTTGTAACACTAAGCTCTCCTGAGCTCAGATTCATTAGAGCCTATCCTGCTAGTAATATGAGCCATGGACTCTGGGGCTCTTGATAGTCCTGTAACCCTGGTCATTAAGGCCCCGAACCAGAAGTATGAAGACCAGACCATTAACTGCTTCCTCAACTGGACCGTGGAGAGGCTGAAGAGTCACATCTCCATCGTGTACCCCAGCAAGCCAGTAAGAAGCTCTCCCACTCTGTGGTTTTTCTCTGTCTCTGCTTGGTGTCTTGGTGGATTTAAATACAGTCAAAAAAAAGTTTAAATTGGTTCATGAACCTGAAACTAAATGTAAAAACATATAATACCGACCTGTTTAATGCTGGGATGTAACTATGCTCCGCAAAGAAGGGCTCATCCATGTGTTTTAATTTGAAGAAGCATGTTAGTGGTGTTTTTAAACATTTTCACTTCCCCCTTCTTAAAAAAAGAAAATGGCTTGTGTCTGTTTGTAGCAGATCAGATTCTGCTGCTAAAGAGAAAGAACATTGTTTTACAGAAATGTCAGAGTTTCTGTAAACCTCAAAGTTTCTGTTTCTCTTATATTTTCACTTTCACTCAGCTGACTCACGTCATTAAGGACTCTAACTGAGAATATGGTGGCACACTATCACACTCTGTGATATTTTTTCAGTCTAATCCGGTTCAACATTCTAATCTAATCCAAAGGTGCGTTATCACAGACATTAAGGACTTGACATTCATGTTATAACAATCTACATAGCAACAAGGTCTCTCACCTCTCACAACTTGAAACTTTTAGAGATTTACACAATGCCTGTCTGTCTGTGCAGGATTACAGTCGGCCAGTCATGATAAAGTGGTAACTGTGAGTGTGTCCTGAGAGTTGATAAGGTTTCATATTTAATTATGACCTCAGAAATAGCGAAAAGAGCCTCACCACAAGGTCCATTTTGTAGCTTTTTCAGTGCTTCTGATTGCATCACAAGATCCTCATCAGCACATTGAGTTTTCTCATTTTCCAATTCATGGAACTGTAATTTTGTCAAACGTCCACTTTTTCCTGAGCATTTGTGTCATTCAGGTGTGTTTAAAAGCTGAAGTTAAAAGTCCATTCCAGACCTTGGAAACACTTGAAATGTTTGTTGATGTTTGAGGTTAATTTTAGCTCTGAGGCCCAGATTCGCTCTGGGGCCATTTGCAGTATCAGTGTCACCCAGTGTCGCAGTTTATGTGACACAGTTTATGAGGAAGAGCCACAATACGTGTTTGAAACAGCACTTTGGTCTTTTGTTTTGTATGAGGCAAAAACAACCAGATCAGGTTACACAGCAAAGAAAAGGTTATTGGATTGTTATTCTAAAAGTTGAGCAACATGCCTGTTAGCTGGTTGACACACACTCACACTGCTTCCGGCTGTATCCTGTTTGTGTGTTAGTTGTCCAAAGACCAGCGGCTGGTGTACTCAGGAAGGCTCCTTCAGGACCACCTACAGCTCAGAGATGTGCTCCGAAAGGTAAGAGCTGCTGAAGTGCTGTTTTTTTTGTATGTAGGTGTGTGCTCTCAGATAAATACATGAGTAATGTGTTAATTGGATAAAATGGGGTTTGGCGGCCAACCCAAGCACAATTTTCCCATCCCAAAAATGCCTTTTCCTTCATTTGTAGCACATTTCTGTGCAGTTGTTATGTATATTGTGTATTTATTGTGGCTTTACAGTTAGTGCTTAGCAAAGTTATGTTATTACCTAAATCTACTCATTTAAGAAGCTGGCACCAGCAAATTCTTGCCAGAAAAATGGAGGCAATTTGTCGTCTATTGACTTTTTAAAGACTTGTGTCAGTTGTTGTGTGTTTGGTCACCACTGCTTGTTTGCTGGGAGAGAAATGAAACAGGCTGCCGGGGAAACAAAAGCTCATCTGATGTCATTTTCCAACAAAGGCTGAGCATTGTGTCCGGATTCTGGCCGTTTCCACACTAATCCTTCCTCTCGCTCTCTTTTCTCTCTTTCTTGTTTTGTCTTTCTGCTCCGTTGCTGTTATCGCCTCCTCCTCCTCCTCCTTTTTCTCTTCCTCCCTCATCCTCGGCTCGTGTCCTGACCTCGTCGACCCACAGCAAGATGAATACCACATGATGCATCTGGTGTGTGCCTCTCACAGCCCCCCAGCCTCGCCCATGCCTCGGAGCCCCTCCATGGCCAGCACTTCTGCTTCAGACTCCAGCGTGAGTAAAACCACCACACTGCTCCCATGAACTCCTCCTACAGGGCTCAAACATGCCCTGCATTTTACTTCAGCATTTTTCCTTTCTTTTTGTTTTCAAGAAACAGATCAGATGAGAGACCGCTGGGGTGAAACAGATCAGTATTTCTGTTTTTGCCCTCAGTAAAACACAAGCACAAAAAATAAAAATGATCCTGTAAAGTTTCAGCAGAGATGCTCTTAATTCTGTCAGTACCTGCAACAACACTGACCACTTTTGCTAAAATTGCTGATTGCTGTTGCAAAATTCAGAGTTTCTGCTATCAGTAACATTCCTTAGCCACAGAGGGCTGGTGACTCAGCTGTGTTACCTCACATTAAAATGATCCCACAGATTCAGGTTTGCAAATTTTAAATTTGTATAAAGAGAACAAATGAGAACTCTGTATGGATGAATGCCATCAGCTGAGGCACCAGAATCTGTGTAAGAATGAGAAATAAAAATGGATCAGTGCATCCTCAGTTGGCTGTAACAGCGAGATTAATATCACACTGACCAGGTGTGTATGTTTGTCCAGGGTGCGACTGTGTGTGTGTGAGAGCACTCAGATTGTTGACTTATCTTGAAACTCACTAGATGCCTCTTCTTCCTCCTCCTGTGTCCATACTTTTATTAAATAGAGTCACGAAACTTTCAGATAAAGAAACTTTCATTGATCAGTCTTAATGTCTCTTCAAATTAATTTGCACCTGCAACAGTAAATTCATGTCTGCTTCCTTCTACAAAACATTTAGTTTCTTTGTATTGTTTGGCGTTTAAAAATGCTCAGCTCTGATTGGTGCTCACATCTCGTCACTCAGAGTTCAGACAATACCGGCTCTGCCTCCCCCGCCAACACACCGAACCAGGAGAGTCCACCAGCCTCCTCGTCCGCCTCCTCGTCCGCCTCCTCCTCTTCTGTTCCTGGGAGTTATGATGGTCTGAGGTATCGCGGCGGCTTCCACCCGTACGACCCTCACGGCCCCCCTGGTGTCCCTCAGTGGTAAGAAAGTCTCTGACACCAAATATAACTGATACATATCTCGTCCTTTGGGTTTTTTTATTTGAACTGCAGGGGTTATAATAACTGGGAAACCCAGATTTTTTTTATCAGAAATAAAAACATAAAGCTCAGCCTTCAATTTAGATACTGTTGATAATATTTTAGCTGAAATAAAGACTATTGAGAAACTATTCACTCTGTTGTCACACAGTTTATTTTACTGAGAAATATTTTACATAGTTGTCTTAGTTGTCACACACAAGTAACTTGAACAGATCTTTTATACAGCTGTCTGTTAAAGTGTACATTAAAGAACCACAGGATCTGTATAATCTAATGAATCAGTATAATCTGATTCAGCTCTTCAGGAGGTTTTTTTGAGACTGTGAGAGAGTTGCTGATTCAACACGATTGTCGTCTGTGGTTTGTGTGTTGGACTGAATTACACTAAAAGCAGAACTGAAGAAAAAGTTTCAAGATCTGTGATTGTACACTTACAGTTTCAGCCCCCGGATGAAAAGGAAATATTCCAGAATCTTAAAAAATATTTCCAATTTTAACAAGAATAAAAACAAGACAGACGGGAGCTGTCGTCGTCATTAGACTGTGTTTGTCTTTGCAAACTGTTTTATACATTAAATAACGAACATGACATTCCTCCACAGGCCCGATGGAGCTCAGTTCCCTTTACAAGGCGGCTTACCCGCCAACATGCCCCCCCACCCCATGTACATGCCCATGCAGATGCTGTGGTGGCAGATGTACGCACGTCACTACTACATGCAATAGTAAGTTAAAGAAATGTGTTTATATACGGATTTAGTGGATTTGATTTGCTGTGTTTGTTGTGTTTGAATTCATAGTATTCACTAATTACAGTTTGTCACTTGTTTGGATTAAATTTGAGTTGTAGGAATTATTTTGTAGTGGATGTAACAGAAACACGTTAATAAATAATAATAGATGGAAGTTTAATAATAATTTAGTAAAAAGTCATTGTTCGCTCTCTAACGAGCTCATAAAGGTTTGATGATCAGGTGTCCACTAACTTTTGACCATGTTGTGTTTATAAATCCTTTGTTTTGTCTCCTTCTCCTCCTCTTTTCTCCTCCTCTCTTCAGTCAAGCAGCAGTAGCCGCCTCTCAGCCTCCCAGCACCTCCCCTCCCGCCTCCCCCCCATCCTCCTCCTCACCCCATCAACCCGCCCAGCCCAATGAAGCCGTGCAGCCCCCGCTGGGGCCAAACCCGGACCCCAACCCCTTACCAGAGAACCAGCCGGCCAACCCCAACATCCAGATGAACGCGCAGGGAGGTGCGGTGTTGAACGATGACGAGCTGAACCGCGATTGGCTGGACTGGCTGTACACAGTTTCCCGCGCCGGCGTCCTGCTCAGCATCGTGTACTTTTACTCGTCCTTCAGCCGCTTCGTCATGGTGGTCGGCGCCATGCTGCTCGTCTACCTGTGAGTCGTGTTTAAGAGCTGCACGACTCTGAAGAAACATATTTAAAAAAACAGGTTTTTTTAGTATTCTTATGTTTGCATTTGTGTTTTTTCTTTCTTCAGGCATCAGGCTGGTTGGTTTCCCTTCAGGCCGGAGCAGCAGAACCTCGGAGGAGGAGAAAGAGCCAGAGCTCCTCAGGAGGAAGCAGAGAGACACCAGGACATACAGGAAATGGTGAGTGGAAGAGGGTCTTTAAATGACTTTGAGCTACAACATGACAAGTAACTGCTGAATAAAAAAAAATGAGTTTATGCAAAAGTTCAAACTACTTCAGGTACCAGTTTTGGCTCTTAATTCAAACTGCATTTTTTTATTTTAGACATACTTTTTTTCCAGATTATATAAAAATATCAGAACACAGACAAAGCTTGCATTCAGTGCGGCTCTTGTCCAATTTCACTTCAACTTCTTAGAAACCACAATCCCTCTGTACACAAGCTTTTAATCTGATGGCAGTGAGACTGTAAGAGACGTGAACATGACCACATGGTTGCTTCAGTTAAAGCCTGGTTTTACAGAACTGTCACTGGTAACCAGAATATAAACAATTAGGTTTTAACTTTGAGATTATTAACTTTTCTGTTTGAAGACAAGATTAAATTTAATCACAGTTTATCCTTGAATCGAACGCACATCCCCCCCCTGCACACTGTGTAAATGAAGCACTATGACTTCACTCTCTCTGGCCTCTCTAACCATGACTGTGTCCTCACAGGAACGTCTGATGGATGAAGGGATGGAGGACGACGACAGCGGCGAGGAAGGAGGAGGAGGAGGAGGAGGAGGAGGAGGAGGGGGCCCTGAGGATCAGGACCAGGCTGCCGCCCCCCTCCCTGAGCCGAGCTTCCTCACCACCGCGTGGTCCTTCATCAGCACCTTCTTCACCTCGCTCATCCCTGAGGGGCGGCCCCACGCAGCCAACTAGGTCAGACCTGAAAACTCTGACCTGCCCTACCTCTCAAATACTCCCCCTCTTCCTCCTGACAGCAGGTACAGAAGTATCACAAGTCACACCTTTATCTTTACTGGCCTAAATACCCCATTTACCCTGGAACCCATCATCAGATACCCCCCCCCCAACAAACCCCAGACAGCCTTGTACAACCCCAGCCAGCCGGCAACGAACCTCCTACATGCTGCCAACAGACTGACTGAAGTTTCGAAACAAAGAAGATGCAGTGTGAGCTCTGCAGAAGAAGGAGCAGAAAGAAACGGACATGTAGAAAATAAATATCACGTTGTTTTAACGGAGTAAATGCTTCAGCAGTGAAGGTTTTTTTTTGTTTTTTGTTTTTTGTTTTGTTTCTTGTTTTATTTTTAATGCATCTACCATGCATTCATCGAGACGTGGCGATGGCGAGAGACCTGGAGAGAGCTGTCTTCCATTTTAAGAGGTGATAAGGTCGTGCTTTTAAAACTTTAAATGACAGATGTGAGCCAGACCAGAGAGAAAAAAAAAAAAACAAGAATATCATGAATCTTCCTGAACGAACGGGGGATGTGTGTCCTTAACAAACCATGAAAAAAAAAACAACACATCTCTAAAGACATTTTCATGTATGCGCACAATGTGCATAATGACATAGCAGCTACTGAAGCACATTGTTTTCCCACTTTGTGTATCTGAACATTATCTATTTACACATGTGAGTATATGCATCTTTAATTCCTGAATATATGCTTTTTATGAATAAAAATCTTGCTTCGGTTCGACTCGGCTGCTGTGTTTTATTTCCTGCTGTTTATCCTGCAGTTCCTCTCGTGTCCAGCAGGTGGCAGTGTTCACATAGATATTAAAGTGCATCAGCTTGAGAAGAAGTTTAAGAGAAGGGCTGATTGAACTTTCTCTCTTTGGACTTGAATATGAATTGTTTTCATTTATTCAGCAGTTGTTTTTACACTTTAAGTCTGCTTGTACATATATTCCAAGTTTTTAGCACTTTTTAGATATTTTTCTGTCAATTTCTATAAATTTTATATTGTGTCAAGTCTTGACGATATTGCGAAATGTGATTCCTTAAATGTTTCATGACATCAAATAAGAATAATGTTCATTGTAATCAAAATTTAAAAAACAGCAGAATGTTTAAAATAGCCAGAAAATAAACAATAATGAAACATAGAGCAAATTTAAAAAATGTGAATTTTTGAAAAAAAAGCAAACCAAACAAGATAAAAATAAAGCAACATGAAAGAAGTAAGACAACTAAAGTTAAATCTAAGAATAATAAAAAGTTACATCAGGATAAGCCTCCTAACAAAAGTGTGTTTTTAGGGAAATAGCTGCATGAAGTTCTGACATTCATAATTTTGCATTTGGCTTTTGTTTATTATCCCTTAAACTCTTCATAAAGCTAGAAGAGTTTT
>JAPZDV010000025.1:2868371-2888786 GCA_029814665.1 Acanthurus lineatus | reverse complement strand
ATCTAAGAATAATAAAAAGTTACATCAGGATAAGCCTCCTAACAAAAGTGTGTTTTTAGGGAAAGAGCTGCATGAAGTTCTGACATTCATAATTTTGCATTTGGCTTTTGTTTATTATCCCTGAAACTCTTCATAAAGCTAGAAGAGTTTTTAAGATACACCTAGTACATCTGCCTTACAGTAAAGGTATTAATATGCACAGAACATTATGCGAATCACTGTACAGTCATGAAATTATGACGTACAAGAGGATGAAACTTAATTGTTTCAGATTAGAGCACATCTGTGGGGTTAAATCTCTCCGTTAGCTTCACATTTTAGCCCCTTTGCCAGCAGGGCTCCATGGATGGAGGCGAGTCGGTCCACTGCTTTGATCCAGACTCAAACATCTCAACAGTGATAAAACTGGATGGTCATTATTCTTTGCACGGACACTCGTAGTCCCCAGAGGATGAAGCAAAGTTAAATAACCTGAGGTAACTTAAGGTAACTTAACAACTAAATACATGCAAAACTGATGACTTTTTCCCATCAGCAGTGCCATTTAAATCATCAACATGTTAGCACCATTACTGGGATTTTATGTTAGCTCAAGCACCAATGTGCCAAAGTAAGGAAAGCCATAATGAGCCTAAACATGGCTGTAGATTCTGTTTTATTCTGTATTATTTCATTGGTTTCAAGCTCTTTGCTCAATGGCAGATCGATGTCAGAAAGGTTGTGAAGGATGTAGAAAAAAATCTGCGTGTGTGTGTCTGCACCTTCAGACTGTGGTGACCTTCAGCAAACACACATTCAGTTTAATCCACAACCTCAGATTGTGCTCGAGTTTTTAAGGAGGCCTTCATGAGAGTCTGACTCTTGTCCCTGTTGGATGGTGAAGATAAACAAAAGCAGACTGACGCCCCTCTGACACCCCCCCTCCACCCCACCCCCCCTCACAGATAGAGAGGTGAGCAGCTCAGACAGCGATGCACTTCAGCGTCCCTCCAAAACCCCCTAATCAAATGACCATGGATTTTTGTGTAGTTGGTCGTAGGGGGGCCCCAATTAATTATGCATGACAGCGGCTTGACGGCCATTTGATTTCGTTACACGCGCCCTCTCCGAGCCGCCGATCCAATCAGGTTAAGCCCCCTCCTCCACCCCCACCACCACCACCACCACCACCTCCACCTCCTTTTACTGTCTCTCCCATCAGCTCCTGCTTTTTAAAAAAAACTCTCCTTGTCGGAGGGGGAGATCTCTGTAAGAGGGTGTTTGGGGTCTTGTAGGACATTTCATCATCATAATGAGTCCTTGTTATGCAGCTCCGCTCTCCGCGTGCTATCAGGCCTCGTTGTCTCTGCACGAGCAGCAGTCGGGCTGGACACGCGCCGCAGAGACAGACTGAGTTTATCAGGTAAACAGAAAAAAAAGGATGAGCACGAGAGATGCAGCGTGTGACACCTGTGAGGACCGGATGATGATGATGCGCTGTAGCACGTGCTCTCTACCTGACCACCTTCTCTGAGCATGCGCAGTAAAAGAAGTTAAGATCTGACCATTTGTGACATTATTGGATGATTTTTGCTCATATTTGTAAGAAACTGCATAAAATTTAAACATGCCACTTTGATGTTAAAGATATCTTAATTTAAACATTAAAACAATACGTACCTTCACGCTAATAATGTGGCATATTACAGTTTTATTCACGTAACTTTTAGAAATGTTTGACCCTTGACCTCGACCTTACTCTAGCTATTTATTTACCCGGAAGTTAGCGGCAGGCGACAAATAAAACACATCGTTACCTTGACTAAAAAATTCACGATTTTTTAATTTTTTTAATTTTTTTACGTTTTTAGATATTTTTATATAAAAATGTTGAATTTTGTCCAGCTGAAGCCCCTGAGAAGCTTCGGGCTTGATTGAAATGACAACCTTTTCCCCCTTTTAACTTAAAACATTAAAACAAATGGACGGTTTAATGCCAGGTGGTGAAATTTTTAGGGAATTTAAATTAAAAAAGTGCCATTTGGTGGCGCTAATTCTCCAGTGAGATGCCGTAAAACCACTGCGGAAGAAGAGGCTGCAATGGATAGATGATTAAAAGATGGACAGTCCCATTTCAAACAATGTAAATACATTTAAAAAATTCTGGAAGTTTTTTTTTTTCAGTGAATTAACTTTAAAAAATCTGATGTTTTTATCTTCCATCATATGGGGTGTTACCTGTAAATTCTTGGGAGACATTTAAGTCCTCATTGATGCTAATAACGCTTAATTGTTGTAAATTCAGGGTAACAAGTGAACACAACTCAGACCAGGGAATCCACATTTTTTTTTAAAAAAAAAGCCTCTCTCATCTGGATTTTGGCAGCTGGACAGTCAGAGGACACTTAAAAAGTGAACAAAAAATATTCCAAACATCCTGAGTGGAAGTTTGGCTCCTGTATTATTTTATTTGAGATGTTTGTTTCAGTTTCAAATGAATACACTCAGGCATGTGTCACAGACAATATTACACAAGATGTTAAATAGATTAACGTGGCTGCGTCTGACACTGAAAGGAAAGCTTTAAGCCAACTTACTTATGTCAAAAACATACAAGATATTTTATGATAAACATGATTATCTTGTGATTCAATTGATTCCCAAACTGAGCTGCATCAATA
Organism: Acanthurus lineatus; assembly: GCA_029814665.1. Taxonomy (NCBI): domain Eukaryota; kingdom Metazoa; phylum Chordata; class Actinopteri; order Acanthuriformes; family Acanthuridae; genus Acanthurus; species Acanthurus lineatus. The sequence goes on along the minus strand of JAPZDV010000025.1, from coordinate 2,886,126 downwards.
TGAAAAAAGCATTTCCTTCAGGAGTTTGTGGAGACCAAAAGTAGAGCTAAAATAGAGCTAAAAATAATAGACTGGATCTTTTTTTGTATCATATATAACAGTCCAGCAGAGTTTTAAAGGTTTTCAAAGGTGGAGCTATTTTTTTCCACTTGTTGTGACTCTGTTTTGCTTAAAAAGCCACTGACGAGCTTTTAGATTCAGTAAGGATGTGTGCTTCCAATAAGTGCCTAGTTTTCAGATGGTCATGAATTTAAATTTATTACACTGTTCTTTACAGCTTCCAGTATTTCCCATCAACTCTATAACAATAAATAACTGAAAAACACTCCACAAAAAGAGCCGCACATAGTTCATCATAGACAAAAGCCGGGCATGGCACAAACTTTAAAAAAACCCTTTTTTATTTCTTTCTATTGAAGCTCCTTAAATCAATTATCTGCCTGGTGTTTTGAGATGTAGACATAAATAAATCAGGTATTCATGTATAAAGGTATTACATCATGTCTTTAAACTGATGTCCCATGTGTTTTAAACAGCTCTCAGATAAATGTATGCATATAAACTTCAAAGATTTGCTACTAAAATGTAGAATATAAAGTAGCAGAATATGGATATACTCAGGTAAAACACCTCAAAATTGTACAGTGCAGTTCAGTGCCTCACTTTTCATCATTTAATTTGGGTAATCTCATGACAGCATGAGCTAAAACCTGTATGAGTATATAAAAATACAGTCATATATGTCAACAATAATCCAGAAACCACTGCAGCAGCATTAATGCCGAACTGCTTCTGGTTTTCTGTGCTCCGACTGTTTGTGGGCAGGAAGTGAAATGATTTCGAGCTCTGTCAGTAAGTCCTGTCGTCTCTGTTTGTCCTCCGTTGACTTTGAATTTCGAGATGTATTTCCTCTGAAATGATTTACTATTGTTTGGCAACAGGTTCCACATTTCACCACAAACTCCTCTGCGTGTCCGTGTCCTTTGTCCTGCCTTTAGAGCACTTTGTGGCCTGTTTGTTAAAAGCACTTTATCGCTAAATTTGACTTGGCACGTCTTGTCAGGGGGGAGATTCAGCTGATGAGACTCCCGACCTGCAGATAAAACATCCATTAAGTGGTTTGTCTGGGCCCATTCTGTACTCTTACCCTATTAGCATATTGTTAGCCATTTGCGAGATGGTGCAGCAATGGATACACGCTGCCGCTCTGCAGCCAGTCACCACGCCATAAAGAACCACCTCTCACTCTGCTGCCGCGCTAAATGTCGTCCCTGACATTGTAATGCTTCGCCGGCTGTCCTCCGCCAGACAATTCAAATGACCGCTAAAAGCCAGAGGGAAGGAAAAAAGGGCCAAAATGCACAATTGATGGAAATGACATTAGATTCAGCTCATGCTCCTCACTGTGTAAATTATGCCCCAAAATGGACTCTCTGGCCCGACTGTTAGCTCCAATTTGTTGGGCCATACCTCATGGTGGCTTGTCTTGCCCTTCCCCTCTCCCTTTAATCCAATCAGAGCCACACTGGATGTTATTTATTTGTTTATTTATTTATTTTCGAAGGATGTAACCGATTCTTATCGGGGGCAGAAGTGGGGCCTTCCTTCCTGGTGAAACGGTGACTAACGTCCAGCCATCGATCCGTCAGTTCGTCTGCGGTGGCGGGTGATGGTTCTGGTGATAGACTGTGTGTGCGTGGGTTTATATGTTTCGAGTGTGTGCAGTCTGTGTGCTGGAGTCAATAGTGCAGATGTGGGAGTGTTTTTTTTCAGTCAGTGGATAGTGATCAAACATGTACACATGACCCTAACCGGGCTTACAGGGACATTATTTTATGTTTCTGACTTTGTTTTGTTAGAATTTTTTGGGATAGAGGCACATTTTTGACCCAATCAAACACATATATCATGTGTGACAGCTTGCCAGTTATGTTTATGGGTCATTTTCCTCTGTTGGGCTCATGAAAGCATCGGCAAAATGCCTAAAATGTAAATCTAAAGCATTACAGTGCTCCCGTTTAGAGATACTGTTTATGCATTTCAGTCCCAGGTCTATTAGACTTACAGAACATTGTGATTTATGAGCTCATTTAATATTTTAATGTGACAACTGCAGGGTTTCTGAGTGCAAAACTATCTCATTTAGTCCATCATTCATTTTGTCAGTTATGACAGGATCACAAACTCTTTTATTAAACCTTCTTATACCTAAAAGTTAATGCTGAAGTCATCACTCCTTCCTTCTGTCTTCTTTTGTTTCTCTTTGCTGAGATCCTGTCAAACTTCATCACACTGTCCAGCATTTGTCAAAATATCTGTTGACCTTACAAACTTTTATAAAGTTTAAATATTCTCCTTTAATGATTAACAAATAGAGGGATTTTTTGTTACAACCTGGCAACTCAAACACGTTTGCTTTTCATTGGTTAAACCTGAACAATAAAACTTCTGCAATCAGCTCATCAGCCATAAATGAAGCATCAATTATAACTACAAAATATACAGAATTATATGATTATGTCATTAGATTTAATTATTACTCATGAATTAATGTAAAAGCAGAATTTCAATGTTATAGTTGATTGAAGTTTAGCTTATTTTTAAACATAGTTTGTACAAAAATTGAAATTATTTTTATAACGTATGAATTTATTTTTTATTATCCGCGTTCAATAATTGATTAGTTTGGTTTGCTGAAAATTCTAAAACTTGTGAGATCCAAAATGGAAATCTCACAGTGTTTGTTTTTCCAATACAAAATAACTATTAAAAAAACATACATTCAAATTAATAAAATAATCCAAGAAGTGCAACTCTTCATATTTGTAAATCTGGAACAATGTAAAGTGAGGCTGAGCATAAAGGTTAACAGCTTATTTTCTGTAAATAGATTAATATAATTAAATATGTGAGGTTTAATCAAAGCTAAAAAAGGGTTCATATCTCCTCCTTTCAGTAGAAGTATAGTGGTATGGAAAATAAGTCGAGTACTCTAATTTTGTACTTAAACACAGTCTTTGACATCACCACATGATCATCAGCTCAGGAGAAAACGCTCTGATGTTCCTCTTTTGAATCTTTTCAAATATCATCGATTTTTGACAACGGACATTTTGGCTCATCATAGTAAGAAAAGCTCAGGTTTTATTTATAAAAGAACAATAGTTATAATATTATCGATGTTTCTGCTCTGTTAGAGTGTCCCCGTCGGTCGTGGCAGTGAGGCAGCATCCTGAAACTGGAGCAAATAAACGAAGTTAAGCCACGATTGTATTTATTATTTACACTTGTGTTTTTTCCTCAGTGACAAAATGTTTTCCACGAACACTTTGATGCAGATGCAAGATCTCTCTTTTGTGTTCATGATTATAAATGTGTTTATTGCCCTGACAGCTTCATTTCTAATACAGTTCTGTCATAAAGAAATGAACGGGTGGTTTAAACACACTCACATGGACATGATGGAAACCTTTTATTTGTGTGATAACTCAGGCCTGTTGTCCTGCAGATTAAACTCAAATGAAAAGGTCAAAATGCTTGATAAATTATTGGGTTAGGAAACGGCATGAAGGTCAATGTGCTGCTCTGAAAGAAACACACTTTACAAGGGTTTGAGTGTTTGTAAGCACGTCCAGTCGCAGGAAATAGTTCCAAATCTGACTGATGAGCCTCTAATTACCTAAAGAGCTCACCTGAGTGAGTCCATGAGGAAATGTAGGCAACACTGGAGGGGGCCGACCCTTCTTACAGCACGTAGAGGAAGTGGGAAGCTGATTCAAATGAAGCAGAGATGAATGACTACATGAAAGGCCAGTCTTGTCCTATTTTCAGACAGTGCTGCAATTCTTTTAATCACTCAAAACAGAAATACTGCAGAGGTTGTTGACTTCAAACGCTTTGCAAAAGCACGCCAGGAGTTAAACTTCATGTGCATTTAACTAGAGCTGCGTAACTCATCTCTTTCTATCTTAGGCCACAAACTTATCAATCGCTACTTATTATACAGTCACTAGGTGGTGCTGTAGGACACTTTTGTGAGATACAGTCAGTCAAAGTCACATTTAAGCCTCAAAACAGAAGATTACTGTTCGGATTTTTGTTTTCTCTCTGTGACATTAAACTTCTCGGTTACTGGTTTCCATTTTGGCTTTTTAATGTTCAATATTTCATCCCATAAACTTAATATAAGAAACAAAATTCTCTGAATGGCCTAATTTTTTGCATTAAAAAAAGAACAACAAAAAAAATGAAAGAGATTTAAAGACAGAAAATGTTTTAGTATCTGCTTTGGCTCACAGTAAAATAAAAAAACAGGCTCACTGAATGCTCTGTGACAGCTGTGGTTTTTAAATGATTTCAAGATTTAATTTATTTCTGACAATCTGTGATTCATTGAGAGACAAAAGTGTACATAATGTCATTCAGTGAAAAAAAAAAGAGTTTGGGTGGTGATATATATATTTTTTTCAAGGTTTACAAATAACTATTTTTAAATGCGTCAAAGTACATTTACACATTATTTCCAGAGAGAGCAAAATAAATATATTGCACTTAAAAATCATCAAAACACAATCTTGTCCGGTGTCATATTCATATCATGGCAAACAGGAGGAAAAAACAGTTTTTAAAAACAGATTATTTTCAGTGGTACGTCGGGACTGTGCGTATGGTTCAGTGATGGAAAGCAACATTCAGTTCATTTGTGCACATTTTTCAAACAAGTCCAGGATTTGATTTACACCGCAAAGAAAACAGGTCACTAACTTTCCTCAATAAACAGGTGAGAACAAAAAAAAACAAAACTGGGGTCATAAAATACATTAATGCACCTTTTTTTTTCCACTCAAACATCCTGCAGATGAAATGTACAGATGTAAAAGTCAAACTGGGACATTTACCATGTTTTTGTAACCAGCTCATGCATCAATTTTACACATTTGTTTGAATTTCCTGTTTCATCATCCCTTACGCACACCTGAATCAACTTAATGCTCTCTTATTATCTCTTATAAAGTTGCTTTCATGATGCAAGAAGCTTAAATGCAAGAACATTTAACAGAGTGTTTCTTTAGATTTTGTGCATCAATCGTGACACTGCAAAAAATCTCCATCAGAACCAGTCACCATGTCATTGTTATTGTGTCCTTAAGTGTAAAATTTTTCCCTGTGGTAAGATTTTTGAAGATTTTACCGTTAAAAATCACGAGTCAGAACTTCATACTTTGGTCAAGTATTTAAAACTGAAAGAAAAAATTTGATAATTTATTTACAAATTAGCAGCATCACTATGAATTTTCAATAAAAAGGTTCATATAAGCTGCTTCTCCATCGTCAGGATTTTTCATACATGAAGGTAAACTGTTTTTTTTTTGGCAGGCAGAAAGCACAAGCATTTAATTTTTCAGGTTTAGCTTTTTTATATTATATCAAAGCTTTTATGAAAAAAAACAACTAAAAAACAATAATTGTTGCAGCGCTTAAGGGAATTTTGGATGAAAAATAAACTTCACTGTAGCAGACAAACTACTAAATTGGGACTTTGTTTCTCAGTTGCCTTAAACATATTTTGTTGCGTCTGTTCTTTAGTTAAAACCGTCTGATTGATCAGTCAAGTTGCAGCTTAAAGGACTCGATTTCAGACAACAGTAACTTGATAAGATGGAGTGTTTTTGCTGTGGAGCATCTGGACCTTCATGATAAACACATACAGCATCATTTGTCATCGACTGTAGGATCACCTTTCTGTGTAGTTTGTGTTTCTTCATAATTTAGAAATAAATTACTGGCATCTCCTTAGCTGAGCTCATGCAGCTTCCAGCTTCTTCCTCCCTGCAGGTTTTAACGAGACAGCAGAGACTCATTATCTCCAGGTGAGGACGCCCTGTCGACACACTCAGGTGCAGCCATGAATCAGCTGAGTAACACCTGCTGAACACCAGCTGCTAACTGGCTGCAGTCAATGAGGACGACTATGAAAACACTGAAGAGAAAAAGGCTGATGCTTCTGCACAGATACTGCAGTGTTTGATATGAAAAACATGAAATCACAAGTTTCCTTCAGTTGAAACAGATTTATGAGAGATAAATTTGTGTCCAGTTTCACTCAGTGAATTAAAAAATGACTAAAACTGATGATCTGAACATTTTGTGAGTGAATTCCTCTCAGTTAAGGCTCAGTCACACCAGAAAACAAAGCAATGAAATTGCTCCTTGTGGCTACATGCAGATTGAGTTATTAACTAGGTTTCTATAACTGGCAAGCTAATGGCTAACATGCTAGTGTTACTGAGTCAAAATAACCCTCAGAGTTTTTTGCATTTTCTCTGCACTTGCACCAGTCTCAGGATTTTAATCCGTTTTATTCTTTAAAAAAAAGGAAAAAAAGGTTTCTGATCTTGCTAGCATGCTAACTGTTGTTTCAGTAGCTCATTAACTTGGCCTTCAGCAGGACAGCAAGTTCACACAGTATCTCCAAAATACATATTTGTACTATCACTTCCTGTCTCATTACAGTCTGTAATCATCTTTAACACCCCAGCAAGGGGAATAAAATAAAAATGAAAATTATCTTCCTAAAGGTCAACACGGTCCAGATAGTTTCCTGTTAGTCAATAGAAGAAATCTGCGTGTGAAAGCTCTTCAAAATATAACCTGGATGAATTTTTGTGAGCAAGTCAACAGAATCCTTTGAAATGAACTAATTTGGTGTGACTGAGTCTTAAAGAATAAGAAAATAATTCGCTCTTATCACTTGTGAGCTTTTCGTCCCATAATATTCCATATACTGTGTTTGTCTACTGCGGTCAGCATGCGTCCCATGTTTTCTTTTTTTTTTTTGCACTCTACAGTGAGTAAATGTTGTCTTTTCATATTTGTACAATGTATTGTAACATTTCTTTTTGACAGTATTTTCAAGTTTGAACTGTACATATGGCTGGCTTTCTAAAAAAAAACACAAGGAAAGCTGAGACGACCAGCTGAAACGTTCACAGACTCAAACGAAGCGTCGCTGTCCAACATGCTGCAGCATCAGACGAGTCTCTCCAAAAATCATTGTTTTGAGTTTGCTGGATCTCACAGGAACCTGCCAGCTTCAAAGCCTCAGTGGGGACACTGCAGCCAGCAGGGACTGTTAAACCTTTAGAGGGAGGCAGAGTCTTCTGAATATTGTCAAAATAAGTTTACTTTGAGGATTTAAGTTCCACTTCCTGTTCTTCAAGGGCCAAACTTGCTCCTTCTATCCTCTTGCATTAGGTTGTATGGTTTGTTTTGAGGTTCTAAGCGTTTGTACAGTGTCACTGAAGTGTTTCTAGGACCTGCTGAAGTGTCCACAGGTCCTCTGGAGGCACCACAGTCCTTTTCTGAATTTTCTGGATCAGTATGCTGCGTCCTCTTTAACACACTCTGCAGGTGAACTATTTACAAAGACCAGAGGGAAAGATACAAACAGGATGGGGAGTGACGAGCTGGAGTGGAGAAATAACTGGTTGTTCTGGTTTAGGGATGAGCATCAGAGTGAGTCGAGGCCGTCCCCTCCACAGGACAGAGTCATACAAAGGGCGTCATGACAGTGGAGGAGTGGCGGAGTCCCTGGATGGCGGCGTACGGCCCCTGCTGGAAGTAGTGGTGGTAGCGTGGCATGTGGAAGGAAGGGAAGGATGGCCCGCTGCTCTGCATGGTTCCGGCCAAAGCAGTAGGCGTCAGCGGCATGCCGAGCCGACTGTAGGGGGGCAGGGAGCCCTGGATTGGGTGGGGCAGGGAGGCGGCGCCGGTGCTCATGGCTGATAGGGACTGTGGGTGCTGGAAGCCTGAGAAGCCTGAAGTGGTGGTGACCCAGGAGCTCAGGGAGAGGTTGTCTGAGGCGGTGAACGCTGAGCCTACAAGAGACACCGAGCGGACGTGAACATTAGAACAAACTTCTTCTTTTCTTCTTCTACTAAAACGACTTTGCCCAGATGTTTCAGAAAACTGCTGAAGCTTTTTTAAGAAGGCAGTTTATTTGCTTACACAACAAATCTTATAGCAACTGTTGTGCGTGTGAAATGTCACTCACCTCTGGTGTGTGCAGAGTGTCCGTCCTCACTCAGGTTCTCCTCGTCGCCAGCGTAGGTTCGGATCGGCGACCTGGCGTACGAGTGCTTGTGGATCAGATTCTCAACACTTTCCCTGCAGCAAAAGCCGAAGAGAGAGCCCCCACATGAATCTCTTTTTTCACCTCAGATGTTTATTTTGTGGAGTAGAAACTTAACAAAAACAAAATAACTCTTATTTTGTTTCTTAAAATATGCAAAGTTTTCTTAAAGTCACATTACAAACAGTCCTGTAGTTCAGCAGATCTATCAATATAATCAATAGGAGGTTTTGTCTTTTTATGCTTCTGATCTGATGAGTCATAACAGCAGTTTGACCTGTTTACTAACTGCACGTCACTGTTTGCACATTTCTTTGCATTCATGTTATATTTTTGTTTACATGTGTGTGTGTCCACTGTGTGTGTGTGTTTGTCCTCTTGTTAGTGTAGTTCGTCCATGTAGATTTTGGTGTGTGTGTGTGTGTGTGTGTATGTTCTCTATCCCACAAAGTGCATTAGCTCATTTGAGTCTTGTCAGATAGCACTTCTCAAACACAGTGACACAAATTGTTGGGGGAGGTAGTGAGCATGTTTTTGTGAGTGTGTGTGTGTGTGTGTGAGTGTGTGTGGGTGGACAGGCCAGTGGTCTGCATCATGAGAGCCATGCGTCCACATTAGCAGCTCCCCCTCCGCAGCCCCTGCCTCTCCTATTAGGTTAGGAAAGTGCAATATCTGTCAGCAGAGGAGTACAAATGTGTGTGTTTTTATCAGTGACGGGCCCCTCCGGCGCAGAGGCCTTTGCAAACTCCCACAATGCTCGGCAGGGCAGTAGAGAGGCGAGGGGGGGCGGGCCATGCTGGTTTCAATCAGTCACTGCAGCCAATTGAATTACAGTGTGTTTTAGTGCAGTGGCCGACTCCAGACTAATGTGATTTCTGCAGCTCCCCGAAGATCAATTGATCAGGTCTAATTCACAGCCCTCAAAAAGAGAGAGACAGAGAGGAGGAGGAGGAGGTGGAGGAGGAGTGGGGGGTCTGGCTGTCTTTCAGCTGTCTCTGGTTTAGGACGTTTGATTGAGGGAAATGGGCAGATGGTTTGATTTTGTCAGCTGATTTTGGCCGTAGTGCCGGAATCAGGAATTACGAGAAGTGTGTGTTTTGGCAGCGTCCATAAAAAAAATCCTTTGGATGGTTTGAGTTACTGTAAATGTGAGTGTGTGTGCCTGTGTGTGTGTATGTATGTGTGTGTGTGTGTATGTGAGGGCCATCTGTCTCATGCCTAATACACAAAACAGCAACATTATAACGTACAAGAGAAGAAACTACACTGTATGGTAAAAGAAATAAAGTAAGAACAAAGGAAAGGGTCTGTGGAAGAAGGATAGAAACTTAAAAAACAGGAAAATGAAAAATAGGAAAGATAAGAAAAAACTAATGAAAGGAAAATGGGGAGGGAATTAAAATGGACGAGAAATTGAAAGATAACAGAGCAACAGTGAATGAAAGAGAAATTAAACATGAATACAGGTAAGAAAAAACAAGGTAAGGGAGGAGAAAAAAAGATGAAAGGAAAGATGGAAAGAGGAACAGAAGAAAAAATAAAACAATCATTAGACAAGCAAGATAAAAAAAGAGGCTGAAAAAGGAAAACACATGAAATATAGATTAAAGAGGTAAAGGTTAGAAGAAAAGGACAGGGTAAATAAAGGAAAAAGAAAAGAATGGAAAAGGTGCAACAGCAAAGATAGAAAGATGGGAGACATCAGAAGGAAAGTTGGCAAGAAGAAAAAGAAGAAAGGAATCACAGAAAAAAGAACAAAGACAGAAACTAAGACATAAGGAAAAGGCAGAAAGACAGAAACACTAGACAGCAAAGAAAGAAAGAAGACATGGAAAGGAAGGAGAGACTGACAAGACAAATAGACACTGAGGAAAATAAGGAAGTAAAGCGAAAAGAAAAATATGGAATAGAAGAAAGAAGAAAAATAGAAAGAATATAAGAAGGAAAAAATGAAAGAAAGAACACAAATGGAAGTGATGACATAGGACAAATTAAAAGCTAAAATGAAAGGAAGAACATGAAAGAAGGCACAAGGAAGGAATGATAAATAAAGAGCAAGATTTGAAAAGAAAACCAAAAAGGAAGAATGAGAAGAATAAGAAAGAAATCTGGAATAACAGAAGACTGGAAGAAAAAAACCAAAGGAAGGTGATACTGAGGACAAAATGGTGGAGGGAAGAAGTAAAGAAATAAACGTGTTAAGACTGAATAAAAGTAAAGGAAAGAAGAGAGATGATATATCTTGTTACATGGATACTAACACACACACTAACACACACACACACACCCACTCCTTGTATATCTTATTGACAGTAAACAACCAGTGCAGTACCCAGAATCCCCTGTACCTCTCCATGTCTGTGAGCCGCGATGAATCCCGGAAACCTTTGGCGAACGGGTTGCTGTCAATCTTCAGTTTGGTTATCTGAGAAAAAAAAAAAAACCATCAGGAAAGTGAATCATGTGAACGTTTCTCCTTTTTATTTACAGTAATTTCTCCATCTTTTCTCCCTCGCAGTCAGTTTTTCTCAACATGTTTCTTCCTGCAGCTCTGCTCTTTTCTCTGTATTGTTTCTACAAACACAGCGGAGTTCAGGCTTTACAAGTGTAAATATTTGTTGTAAGGACTTAATTGATTTTAAAATATGTGCCTTATACAGTGAAACTATCAAAAAACCAGGAAGCCTTCATGATCCAAATACTAAATGACCTGGTATTTTCTGTTATCCGTTTCTTACACCTTTACATACACTTCTACTCAGTGGAAATGTTTACCAATTGTTATTATCAAATATCCATGAACTCTAAAAACTTTACAACTTCTTAATAGCTTAAAAATAAAGGTTTAAAAAGGTTATTTTGTTTACTTCCTGGTCACAAACAGCGTCTGCAGTAATCAAAGATTTATCAAAAAACTAATAAGATACAACCACTACATTATTTTCAAAAATTATTTGTCATATTTTGAATTTTTTGATTTGAAAAAAAAAAACTCATCCCTATATACCTAAATAATTAGGGTTTCTATATTCACAACAAAGCTTCTTCTACAAGAAGCTGTAACATGTCCTTTTGTGGACTGAATCCTCATTTGGAGAGACGCCTGCTGCCATTCAGGTGATCAAATGACTCCTTTAACACAGAACTCCATCATTTTGAACTCCAGCTGAAACAGTCATGAATGATCTGGTGCTTGTCATTGAGTTTTATGGTGATTTTATTGTACCACTGTTGTGCTGTTTGATATACTGTTTAGCATCAAATGTTATTTCCTGTAAAGTTGTTGTTCTGTATTTTACACATCGTATCAACTAATCAGGTCAAGAATTAACTTTCATTCTCAACATTTTAGCCAACATGGACAAGAAGTCATGAAATGCTTCAGAAAATAATGGAAATTTGAACATTTACAGACCCATGTCATCTGGACAAACTCCATCTGCAGATGAAGATTGTGTGATACAATCAAAAACTCCAGAACATCTACTAAACAGAACATAAAGCTATTTTATTGTTTTAGGTCTAAATGGGAGCCAGCGGCAGAGATTGGCAGTTAAATCAAAAGAAAACGAGAAAGAGACAATGGCCTGTAATGCCCATTTGCCCGCTCGGCCATCAATCACTCACCAGCTGGTTTTGATAGGCCGTAACGGCGGTGAAGACGGTTTCGACAAAGACGAAGGTACGGAACTCCTCAGACTTGAGGTTGAGCAGTGAGGCAGTGTGGTCCTTCTTCTTGATGATGTGGACCCGTGGCTGGTACTTGTGCATGGAGTTGAGGATGATCTGCAAGAGCGACGCAGAGAAACAATCAGTGACAATCAACGACAAAGGGATATGTACAGTTCAGCATCAAACTGTCACAGATAACCAGCAAACTGAGCTGACACGTAGTCTAACCAGCATGAATACATCAGGAACTGACTGAGGCCTGGTCTGCTGGAAATAATTTCTTATCTTTAAACTCAAGTGGGTAAAAAAACGTGACAAACCAAATGAGTTTTTATCTGCAGCTGAAAAAAGACCAAAACAAACACACTACTTTATAATCTTTGTATAACAATTTGAACACTAAACTCTATAATATGCATAATATATAAAAAACAATCAGAAAGTCATATATGTTCAGCCTTTGCTTTTAAGTCAAAATAGACAAGAAGTTTAATAACAACACAGCAAACTCTATCTACAGAAACCATTTTTTTGATCTTAACAAAAGCTCCATAATAGCTCTTTAATTGACCTTGTGTCAAGATTTTTTTCCCTAATATGCTTAAAGAATTTTGAAATGTTGGTTTAGTTCTTTATCATTCCATTACTTCTGTATTCTGTTTTTTAACAAAAATATTGAAATGCTGTCAATAAACAAGAAAGCAAACAAAATACAAAATACAAAATCAAAATAAACCAAACTTTGATTTAAAATTGAAGCAAATCTACAACAGTTACACAGAGCATTTCAATTCAATTCAATTCACAATGCCAAAATAAAAATAACAGTACAAATATCTAACCCACCCACCAGACTGAATGCATAGGAAAGGGCAAAAAATCAGAAAAAAGAGAGATGATCAAAAAGCAACCAAGCTTGTAAAGCAGAGAAAAACGGGGATGCAGAAAGACATAAAATTAAACTGCAGAAGGACAAATTGATGGCAAGAGGGACAGGGTAAATAGACTGAGGAGAAGAAGTGTGAAGAGATAAAGTTGTTAACACTGCAGCAGCTCCAGGGGAGAGTTTTCCTCCACAATAGTTCCTGTCTGGCTGCAGCCCAGGAAAGATATTATATTTGTCTTTCTCATCCACTGACTCAGGTTGCTGAATATTAAGAAAAATACAGATGTAATGCGTAAGAATTTTATTTTATAACACAGATTGGTGCTACAGAATGCAGGTTGTCCAGGTCTACAGTTGAAATTAAACTGTTTGATGCAGAAACATGCACCGTGTACATTACTTAAACTTCTGATGAGTATTTCACTCTTATTTTAAATAATCTGATTTTATTATATAAGAAGGAACAGTTTTTTTATTATCAAAAAGTGTCACTCTCTTATCCCTCTTGTACAATTCATCCACAGATGTGCTTGTTTTTATGATTTTTTTTAATTGCACTGTGAATTTTAAGATATTTAGGGTTTATTTGTTTTGGATACATCCATTCTTTGTTCTGTAAGGCTGTGAAGTTTTAAATTGTGCAGAGTACAAGTAAATAATTTAGATATTATGTCTGTCTGCAAAACAAAGAATTTTCTGACTGGTGGGTAATGCATTACTAACAGATGCTGTGTGTTGAATATTATCAATGTGTTGTTGTTTTGCCCCAGGACAGTTATATTTTTTTCAACCTTACTTATAATTACCCAAACAAATAAGAATAAAAAAACAAATATAAATAAAAATACATACTTGAGAATATTATTTCTGCATTTAATTTGTGGTCTACTGTAATAAATTAGCAGTTAAATTTAAAAGGGGCAATAAATTGGCATGATTTTTTAAACAGAGATGGTCTTCACCTCATGGCCATGATCTCTTTTTCCCATTAGTATTATTTTTTAATAAAAAAAAGCAACTATATGGGCTTTAAAAAAAGAAAATCAGGCCCACTCATACTGTATATCTATTTTGTTACCTTCATGTAAATGGTGTCAGGACACTGTTTTTGAAGGTGCAACACTCGACCTTTAAGATAATAATTAACTTGTTTCCCAGGCTGTGTCTTACTGTTGGCTAAATAATGGATAAACTTTATGTTTTTTTTTTCGGGTGTGAAATGTTTTTCTGTTGCCTGCTCGGGCTTGCATGAAGCCTTCGGTGAAAGGAGGATTAAAAGAGCAATTTGCTCTTGTCAAGCTGATATTACACTGGCTTTTAGACCTGAAAGAGAAACAAAGCTTCTTCATTGAGATTCGATATGACTTAAAAATTCTATTTAATAAACTTTTAAATAGTTTACAATTTGGTGGCTTTTTAGACCTACTACTTGCTAAAAATCCGGTGCAGAACCTTGAGGCAGAAGACAGTCCTATTTTGCCTAAAAGTTTTATAGCTTATGCAGTTTTATAAGTTAGGCTAATTGAAATGTTTGCAGGTACAAGCTTTTTACGTTTATTGTTTATTAAAGGGTAGACAGTCATATAAAAGATAACGTTAAATTCTTGAACTTTGCTCCGAGCCTGTTTTTCAGCCACAGTTATGCTAGCTTAACGTTTTACAGTGTTAACTGGCAGTTGGATCGTACCATCTTTTCACCAAACGGCCTAGCTGATTGCGTGGCCTGATAATTTTTTGTTATCGAGACAAAAGAGAAATAACTTAAGAAAAGCTCACATGTCCGTGTTGGTCCAGTTCGTTGTTTGTGAGTTTGACTTTCTCGAAGGAAACCATTTGCTTCATTAGCTGCTCTCCGGTAAACGGTGAGTCCGGGTGCACGTACAACCTGCAGAAGGAGAAGAAGAAGAAGAAAATATCGTCAGCTGTGATTGGCTAAGAGGCGTTCGAAGCGAATGTTCGATAACCAATCAACGCACAGCTGTCATTAGCGCTAACTAGAAATTCTCATGTCGCTTAGCAACCGAATTTTTAAAATAACGGATGAATAGTGAGGAATGGATAAAAATCCTTAAACGTTTTTTTGGACTTGAGTAAATAGTTAATAAATGTGTGTCCAGTTAGATTTTTGTCACTGGATATAAAAAAATAAGATAGTATTGCACCAACATATGTATACCAATATAACTGCATTTCTTTCTCTAATTTTGTTCGATTTAGTTGCGGATTTTTAAATTTTTTTGAGCTTTTTTTGTATGACTTGCGTAACCAAATTTACGCAGTACGTAAAATTAGTGGACCAATCAGTAGGCTATATAAAATTCTCCTTTTAAGAAGACTCGTTAATCGTAGGCTAGCATTTAAGCTTTCCACAGGTAAAAAAAAACACAAATAAATAAATAAAAAACATGCGAATTTGCAAAAATGAGACATGACCCTATTGTCATTGAATACATTACAAAGGCCGCTGAATGCCGCTAAATAAATAAATTTGGCCTCAGCCGGTCCTCTACTTAACATTTGACATCTCGCGAGTCCAAAGTTTTTCTTCACGAGTTGTTGATGACGTTTAAATAAGCCTTAATAATAATAATAATAATAATAATAATAATAATAATAATAATAATAATAATAATAATAATAATAATCTTATTCTCACAACAGCTACTGATGTGTTGGTGAGATTCCTTATTGTGAGCATCGCATATTTTTAAAAGGAACATAATCTGAGGTAAAATAATCCCGCCGATAAATACAAGGTAAACAGGTAGGCTGACGTAAACAGAATCAATAATGTCCCTTAAAAAAGGGTCATAAAAATCATACAGTCTCAACTTTCCATTACAACCAGATCAACGAGATAGTTTAGCCATAACACTCATAAAATTCATAAATATCAGTATCAGATTCCTTATTGAAGCCAGACTTATAGTTAAATAGTATATAAATAAATAATAAAACCATTAAAATACATGCCTAATGTTTGTTTTATATTAATTAATTTTTTTCCCCCATTTATTTTCAGATTTTTGTCTTATCCTTTGCTTCCCTCCATAGTGGTGTCCTAAAAAAAATCCTTTCACGACTTTACAGGCCATGTCCTTTTCCATAGACCTCAGTGTTTACATGGCCTCTGCTGAGCCTTTTCATGGTCTGTCACTGCTGGGTCACTTTCTGCTCAGGTCCTCTCGGACAGGTGAACAAGGTGAGTTTCTGTACCTGGCGGGCAGAGGAGGGTCGGCCTTCCCAGCCACCAGCCAGGAGGAGCGGTGGTAGGCGTACCGGTACCGCTTATTATCCACCGGGACGATGTCCATCAACACGATGTACTTGGAGTCCTGGTCGACTCCGGAGAAAGAGACGCGGATGGTGGGGAACATCCTCCTGAAAGAGAGGAGATTTCTTCGTTTTCCTCTTGTTGTTTTGAACATCATACAGTCATACATACATACAGTCAACATAGGCAATAATTAGGCTAAGACAAAATAAAGACTTTCTATGTTTTTTTAAATAAGCTGTGCACTTGAATGCAAAGCCTGAACTGTGAGAAATACCCAGACGCATTTCCTCCTCACTTTTCCAAAATCCTATAGGAACTCAACAGGAATGTCTCTCCATTTATTTTTGTTTGTTTGATTATTCTTATTTTTCTTATTAAGTGACTGAATTGGGCGCAAATATTCACAAATAGCCTGAAAATTCTGGTAAACAGTGAATGACTATTTTTTAATTTTGGGGCTTTTTGTTGGTTTAAAGTCTGATAAAAAAAAAAAAAAAGGCTTACTAAAATAAGCAAATTCAATAGCCAATTAGAGTGAGTGTTTCTAATTTAAACACCCTCCTGGTTGCTTTCACTGTATTGTCCTCATTGCAAACCTCAGGCTTAAACACGTAGCTCGACGTTGTGCAGAGTTTTAACATGATATGGCCTATAGGCTACATCTAAAGAGATAAGCTCATTATACTGAGCACCGTACAATACTATAATATCCTGTAGTATATTCTATTTACCTTGTCTTGGCTATATACGGTTATTACAGGAAATATTGATAATTTAATGACAATCTATTTAGGTTAGTGCACACCAAGTCGCTGTGGTTTGGTGAATTTGTGGTGATCGCTGCTCAGTCTGAGGAAACCTCACAGAGAACTGCAATAAAGCTTTATTCTTAATTTTATGTAACATTTCATACATAATGCAAACAAAGATTACAGAGATTATTATTATTATTATTATTATTATTATTATTATTATTATTATTATTATTATTATTTAGAGGCTATTTCGGAATATATTACCCTATATTTGATGTCCTTTCGATATTTGAATTCAAATGCACACAGCAAACTGTTTACCTTCCAGACTTGGTGATGATCATCTCGGTGCCGAGCTCGTGAAACTTGTCCCATAGCTCTTTGGTCTCCAAGCTGCACGAGATCTTCGCCATCTCCTCGCTAGGGATGCCGGGATTGGTGGGGATGAGCGGTTCCGTGCACACCGCGGGCGCGCTCCCGCTGAAGTCCCCGTGCCCGTCCAAGGATGACAGGTCAGCCAGAGACTGCTGGTTGCAGGAGGACTTCTCCACAAATTGTTCTTTTTTTTGTTGTTTTGGACGAAAACAGAGAAATAAAAAGAATGAGATCGTTTTCATTTTAACTTCAGTTATTTTCTTCAGTGGCAGTTTCATCTCTGTGTCGTCTGAGAGAAAAACAGTTTGGTCGCGTTTGTAAACCCTCCATGAAGCTTTGTTTGTAATATAACATTAGGCTTTATTTGTTTTTATATTAACATACAGTATAATACATTGATCAATATGATTACAAGTGCAATTAAAGGTCTCCAGCGTGATGGAAAAGAAGAGAGAATAGGCCCACCTCTACATTTGGCTATTTGATGCTTAAATCTGACGAGTTAAAGGGAAAGAAACTAATTTTAACTAAAATTATAAATGAATTAAAATGTAGCTAAAGTAAAATAAAATAAAATAACTCACTGTTCTGTCTGCGTTTTATAATTCAATTTGGCGCAAAAAACAATGTTGAGTGGTTCAAACGACGCTTAACTTCTT
>JAPZDV010000025.1:2853164-2864206 GCA_029814665.1 Acanthurus lineatus | reverse complement strand
GTGTGTGTGTCTCTCTCTCTCTCTGTGTTTGTGTGTGTGTGTGTGTGTGTGTGTGTGTGTGTGTGGAGCGAGTAGAAGGATCACCTCTCATCCTCAATGTCACTCTCTCTCTCTCTCCTCTCTCTGAGATGGAGGTTCACATAAACACCGAGCCAAAGAGCCGCAGAGCAGCTAAACCCATTAGGAGACTCCTGAATGCAAATCCGCCGCTGCAGATATTTAATAAGAGACCTGCGCTGGCAAATTAGATTACCTTGCAATTGCAAGTGGATAATGTGCTAAAAGCTTTCCCACTTAAGCGTTACTCCTTACTGAATATTATTCACACTTTGAGGGGCCGGTGCAGCCTTAAAGAAACAGCCGGCTTGAAAGTGAACCGAGGAGAAAACAGATGGTGTTCAGCGTTGGTGACTTTCACAGGAGGAGTCACAGATAAAACATGGAAACCGAGGAGCAAAGACGGATGAATCACTGATGATTCATAGCCAACTGGCTTAAAAATAATAGAGGGATTTGTTAAAAAAAAAAAACCTTTTAGAAGAACCTGGAGAAGTTGTCACAAGTCCACTTTTCTTTACGCCTCCATATTATTACTGTGTTTAAACTTACTTATGTGATTGTTTTCATTTTTCAGAATAAATTAATCGCAGTTTTAACAACATTTAACCCTCTAGAGGTTCGTGTTTGCAGACTTTGTCTACATTCATTTGTGTCTTTTGTTCTTTTTGTCTCAAATGATTTTTACTCCACATGCACAGTGTCCTTTTGCAGCCCAGCTACTTTGTAAATCTGACTTATCTTGTTCTAAGTATAACAAAGTATAAAGCTGCCAGGAACCAAAAATATGGGACAAACTACAGAGGAGCCTTTAAAAATGTACAAATTATTTTCACTGCTAATGAAAACACTTTACAGAAAATAGAAAAATGTTAAATATACCACTGTAACGCAGTTTGTTTATATGTCAAGTGATTTTATTCCAAACCTTTTTAATTCAAATTCTGTTTGAATTTTCTGAGTTTTCTGAGTGACTTTATAAGATGACATTATGGTTCTGGTGAAAAAGTGGATAAGATGCAAAGGATTGAATGTCTCTTTATTCCTTGTATATTTTTTATTCTATCATCTGTCATAAAAGATGATTAATAGCACAACAGTTGAATAGTATGTTTGAAAGTAGAGTCATAAGTTTTGAATATTTATCTATTTAATATTTATCTAAATTGAACCGAAGTTCAAAGCAAATCAGCCAGATTCCAGATTAAACACACACACACATTGAACACATAATGTCTTTATTATTGTATGTTTACATCAGTAAAGTCTGTAAACATCCACTTAAAATATAGATAATCTTAGAAAAAATAAGAAGTTCTTCCATTTCGCTTAAAATTAAAACTTCACCGGTGTAAATATATCTGTAATTCATACAAAATACTGATTGAGTCTTTGTTATTGTGCTGATTGGCTTGTTTTTAATTTCTCATGAGTTTTAATCTCCTTTTCTCTCCCACTCATTTGGCTGCATTCAGTTATTTGCTGGCTGTAAACCTTTAGTCGAGTGTTGACTCTTTGTTTTTAATTATAATTTTTCTTACTGTACAAGAGAAGAAGAATTCTCAACTTCTTTTTAGTTCAATGGAGATAAGTGCTGCAGTTTGAGGGAAGATAATGAAAGCCTCTGAGGAATTTCTAAAACAGGTCTCTTTATATTCATGGTATTAAGGATTAAGGATTACATTATTTATTTCCAGATCAGTAAAAGTAATAAAGCGGTTGTTTAGACATATTTTGCATTGTGCTCAGGCTGGTTTTTGGCTTTAAATAATTTATTACCTGTAAAAACATCTTTAACATGTGGTTAAAATTTTGAAATGATGAAAACTTGACACTCGATTCAAGATAATCTCTGAGAAAGATGTTTGCGTTGTTTTATTTTGGTAAAAGAAAGAATCTATTTTGAGTCTGAGTGGATTAAATGACTCGTTTCAATGGAGCAGCATTTTACAGTGTGTGTGTGTGTGTGTGTGTGTGTGTGTTTGTGTGGGAGTGTGTGTGTGTGTCGCCCTTCCTGCCACACATCAGGATTTCTCAGCAGTGGCAGATAACAGGATATGTGACGGCTCACCAGCACTGAGAGCCTGCGAGCTGCAGCACTCAGGGATATGACGACGAAACCATCTGAACAATTATTCCTCGGGATAAATGGCCGCGGCGTGAAAAGGTCAGCAACAAACGACAGCCAATTCCCCGCAGAGTGGAATCTGAGGAAAAATAATCGCCCAGTGATTGAATTGAATCCTGGGACATTTGAGCCACAGTAATGAAATGGCTGTTGTTGTGACCCGAACCTTTCACCTCCCTGACGGTTTTTTACCAGATTACAGAGCAGGCAGCAGGGGCGACTATTTGCCTACAGGAATACATTTAATATATGTGCATAGGTTTGTTTTGTCAATGTAAATCCCCATTATCACAGATGCTTCTGCATATTACATGTCAGCGTTCACCTGCAGGGCCGACGGGGCCACAGAGTCGGATTTATGACTGCAGTTTAATGGCCGCTCAACGAAAACAAGAGTTAGCCACACTAGCGGCTAATGCAATGTTGCTTATCCAAACTGAAATAACTCAACAGCTAATCGATGAACTGTCCTTAAATTTTATTAAACATCGATGGCCCGTTAATTTGAAAGACTTAGATGACCCCTGACTTTTCATCTAGCGCCACCAGCAGGTGAAACGTCTCATATACAGTGATGTGAAATATCTGGGCTGCTGTATTTTAAATATCGGCTTCTCTTCTCTTCTCTGCATAAATTGTGTCCATTTTTGTGACACAGCACTAGCTAGCTCAATGCTAGCAAGCTAGCTAGCAAACATGACTAACAAGTTTTCTATATGTTATTATAAATTTTGGTGGATTTAATTGAAATATGTAAAAAATTAAGCTTGTTTACTTTTGTTTATGAAAAAAATGACAGTTTTATCAGCCTTAACTGTAATTTATGTGTAGTATTAATTACCAATGCTAGCATGCTAAGTCGCTAAACTAAGTCGTCCATGTTAAAAAAAAAACATTATACTTGCTAAACATGCATGTTAGCAAATATGCATGTAAGCTTCTTCACTGTAAGCATGTATGTTTGCATAAATAATCTGAATCTACAAAGTAACTAGTAACTAAAGCCATCAAATAAATGTAGCAGAGTAAAAAGTACATTATTCCTCTCTGAAATGCAGTGAAGTAGAAGAAGAGAGCTGCAAAAAATGAATTTAAGACATTGATCTTTTCAGACTTAAAGACTTAAATGACATAAAAAGACAAATACTAGTTTAACCTGAGTGTAGATTTGTGCTTAAAAACACTGATGAAGTATTTTACTTTAATTTATAAAAACTTATTCTTATTGTTAATGTGATTAGCTACAGTATTGATATATTGATATGAAATAGCGGACGTGCAGAGAAGCAGTGGGGATGTTTTCCTTTTATTTCAGAAACAGATCATATCAGATCACACATGAGCTGACTTAACAAAGCTTTGATCTGAAGCATGTCTTCACCAATGAGGGCTCTCATTCACCTGCTGTTGACTGCAGTGATTCAGCCCCTCAACACACACACACACACACACACACACACTCCCACCCCTGCAGAAGTTGAGGCACGCAGTGGTCGGTCTGTTGCCTCCGTTCATA
Organism: Acanthurus lineatus; assembly: GCA_029814665.1. Lineage (NCBI taxonomy): Eukaryota > Metazoa > Chordata > Actinopteri > Acanthuriformes > Acanthuridae > Acanthurus > Acanthurus lineatus. The sequence continues at coordinate 2,860,505 of JAPZDV010000025.1, read as the reverse complement.
TGACTAATTAGACCAGCTTCACACTGCGCCGTTCCTTTTGATGCTGATCCCTGGTGCTAATTGCTGCGTCAGTCCCGGGCCACAGCCAGGTTAAGTTCAAATGCAGGACCGACGTCTCCGCTCACCCCCACACTCCCACCCGCCTCCCCCACCAGACCCCCATCCACCTTTACTCTTCTCCCCCTCAGAAGACAAAAAAAAGCACAAACTGCAAAGGTAAATCCATCCAGATCTGCTTTGATCTCCCCAAGAAGTTACAAGTTACATCACTTCTTCTTCTTCTTCTTCTTCTTTTTCTTCTTCTTCTTTAAGCAGAACAGACTTTTAGCAACATTTCTTAACAGCAGTTTGAGTTCATTCAGCGTGACATTTTTTTATTTTGTCAGATGGTTGAAAAGTGTCTTAAACCTCCTTTAATTAGGAAGAAAGTTGAATCCAAAAGTGTGCCGCCCCTGATTAGTGCGTCCAGCTGCTCTCTTTGACAGCAGGCTTTTTACCCCACCAGTGGGTAAAGTGTGGCTGGTCAGAATAGCTGCAGTATTAACACTTTGGTCCTCCACAACAATGAATTTTATGAACTATTTTGATTGAACATAGCCTGACCTTAAATCTGTTTTTCTTTAGTCTTTTAACTTCTTTTCTTTCATGCAATTTGCTCCTTTTATTGACTTTGTTGTGACAAAATTTTCTTTGGGTTATAATAATATTTTCCTCATTTTTAGTCCCCAAATTAAAAAACTAAAAAGAGTATTTCCACTGTTTAGCCTGAGAGCATAGTGACAAAAGACCAAATAAGCCTTGTTAGGTTATAAAATCCTATCAGAGATAAGTGTTTACATCTCTGTTGTGTTTATAGTTTGAGAAATTTTAGGGATCTAGACTTTATGGATTGTGTTTTTTGCCCTTTTGTGGCTAAAACAACCACCATTAACACAACCTTTTGTGTTGTTTTAACATAAAGTTTAATACCAGAATGCCCTCTGAAACACACAGTACTAAGACTGAACGTTATGTTCGTGAATCAACACAAAAAATGTTGGCATTTATGTATTTTTTAAAATATTTTTTATCCAGAGTTCCTGCTGTAGCTGCAGGATCCAGTCTGTGACTTTGGGATTAGAGAGCAGGTTTCCTTGACGTTCCTCACCCCTCCTTCCCCCCTTAAACTCTGTTTTGCCCAAACTCAATGGGATTACACTGGGCCTTGGTGAAGGATAGGTCAAATGAAAAGAAAGAGGGGGCGGGCGGGGGGGATGAGGATGTGATGGATCAGGGGACTGATGAGCCACAAACACTGTTAAGACTGTGAGCTGGAGGTTTGGAGGAGCATACAGAGACGAGACGTCATGTAACTCCATGAGACGAGATGATCTCATGACTTTCCAGGCAGCTGATGATCAGAACGTTGTGAAATTCAGCCTCAACTGTTGCGCAAAGGTTTCGCAAAATTAGTTGATGTATATTGTTTCTGAGCTGTAGTATAGTTTTTTCGCTGAAGGGACACAAAACCACGAAGTTAGTCTCCATTTTTCACTTCAGTTGTCAAGAGAAATTGAAATTGAATCGTCATAAAAAGGATAAAATAAGAAAATGTGAATTATATGCATTTGTGTTTGGAGCAAAAAAAATTGAGCTACATAAAGTGTAGTTTTGTATAAAGGTGGCGATACAGGTTATGATGCACATGGCTGAAATGAATGAAGTTGAGGGTGCAAATCAACAAAACGAGTTATTTGCCAACAAAGAAGAAACAAAAGCAGTCATTCTTGCCATATACAGGGGAAAAATTAGCATCTTAATGTGACAAATTCTTCTTCTTCTTCTCTTTTTTGTGGCCATTGAAAATCAGTCATTTAAGTTAAATGTTAAGCTAAGTCAGAAAAACTCATTAAAGTTTCCTATTACGCATGTTTACACTTCAAAACAGAAAAGAAAACACCTAAAGCAAGCTTTTTTTTCAAATTGAGGATTTTTTTTCAAATGTTAAAGTTTCTGTCAACCTTTCCTGATACAAAACTTTAAAATGTGCAATAAAATACCTTGATGAAGACCCAGTGACTCTTTTAAACGCCTCGGATTTATTGCATTAGAAACTATAACAAAGCATTAAATTCTACCTTTCTAGAATAAAGTTTCCACTTTATTAAATTATTGTTTTGTAGTTTTATTGTCTTTATTATAATCTCATGGTCTCTGAGTCCGTCTGAGAGGGTTTAGTGTCCGTCCTCCTCGCCCCTCACCCATCCATCTGTCTCTACACGACTGTCGGACATTCGGCTGGTCAAACAAGTGTTAGATCTTTAAATGGGAATTTCTGAGTCCACACTGCTGCTGAATAATTGAGGAGCTCGGTGGTTAAAAAAGGCGTATTAGTGCACATCTACAGGCTCTTCTGCTGTGCGTCCTCAGAGAACGCGACAGACACTGACAGCGAGAGGCTAATAACACGCCTGCTGCAACACCCAAACCCTTTTTGCAGCATAGCACGGACAACCATAAGATTTTAGCGGCAGGGGGGTGGTGCTAAAAGCTAACAGTGGGATTTTTTTTTTTTTTTTTTTTTTAGATATAAACCCCTCCACCCTTCAGCCTCCTTTGTACATCTCTTTAAGAAGAAGTGCTGTAATTGTGTTGTGACTCTGCAGACCGGATCGACCCTCCTCACCCCCCCGGGGAAGGCTGTTTCTGAGATGTGCCAAGAGTCACATCTCTAAATATGGCCAGAGCCAAGGGGGAGGGGGGGGTCATCTCAGCATGTTAGACTGTGGACTTCACCTCCGTGTCCTTCTATTAGTTTGACCTCAACTTCAGAACTCCACACTTCAGCTCCACAGATTTTCACTTTGGCAAGGAGAGAGAGAAGGAGATCTGCCCACAGGAAGCTTCACATCGAGGCTGGGGAGTCAGAGTAAAAGTCAAGGTCACTGAACGGCTCAAAGTTGTAAAAAAAAGTATTTCTTTTAACTGTCTCATCACTTTCTTTGCATCTTCAAAATCAAACATTTGGTCCTGATTAAATGGAAATTACTGCATCTTTACTATTTTAATGTATCTCTGCTGAGAGAAATACATTCATTCATGAAGAATAAATAATTAAAACTGATTTTAGATCAAATAAGATATTTAGAGATACAAATCAAATTCACTTGTATGCTTTCTAAGGTATTATTCTTAAAGTTGTTAATTTTTTAAATTAATAAGTCAGTATTGAATGCAGCAAAGACGAGCATCCTAAACACTATTAAATCAGCTACTTTGTTAATAGTCTGGTTTTATGCAAACAATCAGATAAAACAAAAAAAATTGCCTGAAATTAGAGGGAAAAAAGTTCCTCCATTGTTCTAAATGCAGATTAAAGTTTTGCTTTGCAAACAAGATTTATTTATTGTGGTGATTAAGTGAAGAAGTTAGTTTAAATCTACCATAAGAGAAAAAATCAAAAAGATGGATTAGGTTGGATGTTTCTGACAGGGACACCTCAGTTTCTCCTAAACTCAAATCATCATGTTGGTAAAGACTCAATTAAATTTCAGTCATATTCAGTAAAACTCTTATAATGTGAATAAAAAACAGTGTTTGTTTAAGCAACACATGAAATGCCAAGTTTAGAAACACATTCATAAATCATCATTACATGCTCAGATGAGTTTACACAACTCATAACAATTATTAATCTGCAAGGTTTGAGGAACCTTTTTATCAAGTTCTGGTAATGATTCAGATCATTTAAAGAACAAAAAAAACCCAGTTATTTAGAGTTGAACTCACCAACTTGAAGCCTTTTTCATTTTGGTGAGCTCATTCATATTCTCTTAAGGTTTCCTCTGAGTATCACAGATCTGGTAAATTGATGGATAAATGGATGAATTTTTCTGATAGATGCTGATTTTTCCTCATGCTCACCCAAGATGTTTTAGTTTGCATGGTAAAAAAGTTTGATTTGTATATCTTTTTGTGTTTGTCTGAGTGCATGTGTGTGTGTGTGTGTGTGTGTGTTGGTGGGGGTAGTTAGAGGTTGCCGGGGGCTGCAGGCTTGATCTGAAGAGCAGAGGGATGCAGGGTGTTAACAGCCGCCGTGGCGAGGGAAGGCAAAGGCGCCGCAAAGTGCAAAGAGCCCCTGTTAGTAGAACTGACTTTAACCTTTATACACTCAAAGACCCCAACAACCCCGAGCATCCCCCTCCCTGCCTCACCCATCATCCCCTGTTTCCTCACCCACCTTGTTCGGGCTGTCTTCATGGTCTGTAAGGTCACTCAGAAAACTTCCTCTCACGTAGCAAGTACTCTTAAGACTATTTAGCAGCTATTGTAGTTAACAAGCTACCTGCGAACATGCGCGCTAAAGAGAACAAGCTAGCACCAGTCAGTCGCTACAGCTACCTTGCTAAGCGCCAGCTAGCAGGTTGCAGAGCTTTGCTAACTGGACAATAAATTTTTTTTAAAAAGTGCATTTAAAGGTTTAAACCACGTCTTCTGTCTTAAAAGCAAACTATATGCACACCTTTTCAGTTTTTTGGGCAACTTAACACTCTAAGAGAGGAGATTAGCTAAACAAGAATGGATGGAGTTATACAGTTAATTAGCAATAACGCTATCGGCTGGTTTAGACTTACCTGCTCTCTGTTCCTGTCAAAGTAGTTTTGTATTCCTTAACAGCAAAATTCATTCATTATTATTAGCAATGATTTATTGTGTTCCTGTTGTGACTTTAACAGAGAACTGCACTAATGTGCATGCAGCAGGTGCAATAACATTTGATAGTTAATGTTTCAAGTCACAGCACCTGAGTTCAACTGGTCGTTTGCATTCAGGATTTCACAATGAACTTGACACTTGGGTTTACAGCTACCTCCCAGAGACCAATCTTCATTTTGGGTAATGAAAAGATGTCACAGGAAGCCAAACCCTGTGAGTAGGGGGTCCTGGGGAAACCACAAGCATGTTCTTGGTTGTTCTGCTCCAGACTGCAGCTTTTTCACCTGCACAAACTGGTGTTTGGTCTCTGTGTCACAGCTGTGGACACAGTTCTCGTCACTGGTGATGATTCTCCACATGAAGTTTTAGGCCCGTTGATGAAGATCCTTGCAGACTGAGACACTGTGCTGCTTCCTCCAGTTAATAAGAAAAGTGTGTAACAAAGATACTGATGATGATCAAGTAATGTAACATGAAATATTGCTATTGTTATTGTTTCCTACATGCACACTACTGTTCAGCATTTGACTTTTGTGCACAACAGGAACACTGTCAGAAACTTTTGATTGCACCTTATTCTGATTTTGTCACTATTCGTCCTTTCTGGTAAATGCTATAGATAGAGGTGTAAATTTCCTGATCACAAGTGACAGACATCTACTCAGCGAAAGTAAGTGAAAACACCTGTGAGGGTTCACCCCATGTGTAGAACATCTATCAGAAAAAGTGTAGAAAATAAACCAAAGATCAACAAATAACCAAATTTTGATTATCATGAAAATATCAAAGGAAAGTCCTGTAACGGCTGAGCTCAAAGGTTGAATGAAAGATGTTAGAAAATTTAAACTACATGCAGAAATACAAACATCTTAATCCACAAACTTCCACCTTCACACACTCTCATACAGACTTGGTGTGGGATAGAAACGGCGATCTATAAGCTGAAGGCTAATCTTTGGTCTCATGGCCTGTGTTCGTCTGCTGGACGGGCTGAACGCTGCTAGAAGTGGGATTAGCATCACTGCTAAAATAACACAGAGGAAGCTGGAAGAAAGCCAAACAGCCCCAAGAAAAGGTCTATTGTTGTCCGAGTGTTGTTATTGCCTGGAATTATGTGCGCTTAGTTACACCATAATGCACACAAACACACAGCTAAACACACACAGGCACAGACGCGAACACACGTAGACACTCATACACGTACAAACACGACATTGTGAACCACACAGAGCTTTTTTTTTGCGGTTTTTCCTCACAGTTCCCATGCATTCACTAATAATCCACGGACACAGAGATGCTGACTCCCTTGCGGTTTTCAAACAGTGAATGATCTGACGACAAGTGATCACCACTCCTGCTGCTTCCCCGTCAATATTATCGATCTGCTTGCGTTTAATCCTCATGTTTATCCTCCTACAGGTGTGTAATTGATGACTAAAATGCAAAAAAGCATAAAAGGGTGTCTCAAAGTGTCCTCTCACCTCCTGCAGCCGGTTCGTCAGATTTTTGCGACGCTGGTCAGGATGTGATTTGATCCGCTTTCACTATTTGACCCCCATCTAAATGGCTGTCGCGGGTCAGAGTTCAAGAAGGGGATTATGGCTTCTTGCAAATGACCTGTTTGAACCCTGAGGGGTGCTACAGTGGTGATTAAGGAATATTATCAAGATGACGTGGCTGAGACGCGACAGAGAGGAGAGAGAGAGAGACAGGCTGCATGTAGATGTTCAGACATGCCTGGTGGCTCTGAAGATGTCAAAGTCAGTCGCTCCACTGGTTTGGTTCAAACTAAAATATCTCAAAAACTGTCACTTGGATCAGCATGAAGTTTTGCACAGACATTCAAGGTCACTAGACAACAAATCAAAGAGAGTTTGGTGATCTTGTGAGTTTCCTCTAGCGCCACCATGAGACTGACATTTGCAGTTTTGAGAGAGATGTCAGAACAACAATAGGATGAATTGTCATGAAGTTTGGTGACACATGCAATGTAGGAAAAGCAACACTTAAGAAAAATATAAAACAAGAAATGTAAAAATTTGCCAAACAATAAGCAAAAACCAAACTACAATGGAAGAACTTGTGATACTTTGAGAGAAATATTAATTTTCTGGCCTAAATTAAAGTTTTCTTCCAGTAGCAGCTCATATTTCCAGTGAATGTGACACGAGAGTGCACTAAAACGAACTGCCTGTAATAGTTTTACTGTAAAAGCAAGATGCTAAACAGTTTTTTTTAATAAAAACACTTGCAGATTATTGCTAAAAACATTTTAATCATCGTAATAGGAAGCTGAAGAGGACAGCAGAGATGGAGAGACTGTGAGAGTTATGGGAGAGTTGAGGGGAAGCTGATGGTTGGTTGGGTGGGAGGGTGGTTTTGAGGGGGTGGGAGGTGGGGGGGTTTAAGGGTTGGATGGGGAGCCTCTTCCTCGTGCCTCCAGTCGAGCAGAAAATCTCAGCAAATTAGTTACCGCGACGACGGCTGGTCGGGGAGCTTTCATCCAACGCAGCAGGGGAGCCGCCATGGGATCTGGATGAGAAACACCCCCTCGTAACAACGTCTTGCCGCGGGGGGGCGGGGGGGGGGGGGGGGGGGGGGGGGGGGGGGGGGGGGGGGGGGGGGGGGGGGGGGGGGGGGGGGGGG
>JAPZDV010000025.1:2816326-2828149 GCA_029814665.1 Acanthurus lineatus | reverse complement strand
ACACCAAATATAACCTGATCCAGAACACAAAGAAACTTGTATTTACATCCTACATTTCCATCATTCCAGGATGGCGACTGTGCTGCTCTTCAGCCTCACGTGTTGCATTTGTTATCTGCTCGGCATTCACTCTCAGTTATTTTTGTGCATATTTGTGATACCATTGTATGTCTTTGAACTGTGCACCGTATCATCTATGTTAGAAACTGTTTATTTATCAGCTAACGACCAAGGTGTTTTGAAGACTTTAAAATAAGCTGTTAAAGTGTTTCAGGAAACCGAAGTGACGAAAACTCACTTAGTTCACATGTTAAATTTAAATTCATGTTTCCAAACAAAAGCACTTAAACTGTATTTGTGTTTTTTTCTGAGACAGCAGAGGAATGTCTGTGTTTAGCAGGGGGGGTAACGAACAACGTGAGGAATGCTAACAGACCGCTGCTCTTTATTTGGTCTGGCTCCGGCTCTTATCTACTTCAGCAGCTCACAACCTAACCCTCGTTGTGGTTTTGACCAATCACAGCCTGGTTTAAACTCAGGGAGCCAATCAAAAGGGACACAGGAGGGCACAGAGCAGCTCCTGGTTTGTTATTTCTGTGAATAGAAAATCAAATGTAGACAATAATAATTTGCTCAAAAGAATGTAGTTTAAGATAAGATGAGACAGTAATGAACATAAACACACCATCGCTGAGCTTTGAGACAGTCAGCATCTTGAAATATTACAGGACACATCAGTGAATAGATGTTAGCAGCAATGTTATGCTTTTAGTGCAAAATTTTAATTTTCAAATAAGTAAATTATGATCTAAGGGTCCAACCGAAATGTGTAATCTTTAAAAATTATGACTTGATCTGTAGATTTGCTCATGATGTCAACTATCCATGGAGATAATTAATGACATAATAACTTCCCATCAGCCTTAGCTGTAGTTTGTGCTGAGTAGGATGTTTTAGCATGCAAACAAACTGATATGGAGAAATTCTACCTGTTAAAAAAATTGCATTTCAGTATCAATTGTGTTTTTATTGTTATTTATTTATTGCCAGGAATTCATTGTCCTGGTTCTTATGTTAGCATGCTAATGTTAGCTTGAAGTTCTAGGCAACACTTTGCTGAAGTTTGCTACAGCCTTGCAGGGATGCTAGCTGGTTGTAGCCTTCTTGTTATGGACATATACTGAAGTTTTGATGACATTTAATGAACGCATTTAATTGCTGAATCATGTTTTCCTTGAACTGTGCCATCTGTTGTAATTCTGGGTTTATACCTCTTTTTAGAGTCTTAAATGTTTTTGAAAGTCACCTGATGCAGACAAACCTGGACCCCTTTTCCCACCTTATCACCAGAAATTGCAGCTGATGACATCATCCGATCTGGTCGTGTTGTCGGTCAGCAGCCGTGGCGGCAGCGTGCTGTGACACATTGCATCAGACTTGGAGCCGCAGAGCCGCTTGGCTGCTTGGCGGGATCTGGCTCTGTGGGGCCACAGCAGTGTTTATGGAGCCGGTTTGGAGATTAGCATGACTTCACTCACACACACACACTCTCACACACACTCTCACACACACACATCCCCTCCCTCTGGGTTTCCACTCTAATACTACTTGCATGAACACTCACTGCACCCCTCCTCTTTTTTTTAGGGGGTCCCCTTATCATAGGCCTGGAGACTGGAGCAGTGACACTATCTACAGATGTGGGGAGGATGTGTGTGTGTCTGTGTGTGTGTGTGTGTGTGTGTGTGAGCAGCAGAGAGAGAGAGATTGAAGTGCTAGCGGCTGACTTGAAAAGGGTCAGAGCGTCAGATATGGCTGTCGCCAGCACCGTCATGCCTTGGAAACTCCAACGCAACCCAACAAGGCATCACAGGAGGAGTCTTATCACAACACAGGGCCAATATTCACTAATGCTGATGAAATGTGTCGGGTGATGACCTCATAATAGCCAAATAAGTGAGCTTCTCTGCAACGCACAAACATGCTGGATTTGACGCTCGAGGTTTTAAGTTTATTTAAAGTTCGGCTTTAAAAAATTTCCCAACTTTGCATGACGCAGATATGAAGGTTGAAGCAGAGCCTCGGTAGACATGTTTAGAGTATCACGAGGGGGTTATGTACATATACAGTACATGACCACCAGTGTTTGTGTGTGTGTTTGATAAGGAGCAGGGTGATGGCGCCATGTTGATCCTCCTCTCAACAGCACTGCAGTAGTTCCCATGCTGTCCACATCCTTTAATGAGTGCATGTGTGTGTGTGTGTGTGTGTGTGTGTGGGTCCTCTGGGTTTTACAGAGGATTTGTGTTCTTTTCATTCAAGATTTTATTAGTTATAACATTTTGATTAAACACAAACACATGCATGTGTTTTATTTGACAATCCATCAGTGTGATATCTTTGATATTATTATAATAAGGAGAGAATTTATTACAAGTGAGATAAGAAAAACAACCTAACAGTCTAAAGACCATCGAAAAAATATCACAGCATCCTAACTTTTTTTAAATTGACTCAATGTTTCTTTATTCGCTGATAATTGGGATCTAGATGTTCAACTTTAAATATTCTAAAGAGGCTTATCTGAGTTCTTGCAGGTATATTAAAATACCTTCAATAACAAATACTTAAGTGACAATTCTAGTAGAAGATGTTAAAGTCTTTTCAGGATCTTTTAAAAAAAAATACATTCCCACATACATTTATTGTTTTGATTAAACCCAAATTTAAATTGTTTTGGGGCTGAAAAATAATTTAAAAATGTACAATTTTATAATGGATGAGCTTCTTGCTTCTCCTGTAGCGAAGCACTAACATGTTTTTAGATTTTGAGTGAACATACAAGACCATGTGTGCATGTGTGTGTGTGCATGTGTGTGTTTGTATGTGTGTGTGTGAATCTAGTCAAAAGATGCCAAGCCTATCTGTAAGTGTGTGTGTTGTCTCCAGAGAGGAGCATTCTGATACTATTGTTAGTGAAATCTAATCTGTGTGTGTCGTATTGGGTTGGGGGGTGGAGGGGCTTTGTGTGTGTGTGTGTGTTTGTGTGTGTGGGTGTGTGTGTGTGTGTGTGTACATGAGATGTTGGTTTAGAGGACATTGTGCTGAGCTCGGGTCTTCAGCAGCCTCTTTCTCCATTAATGCTCCATTAGCCAAATTAGAGGCCTAATTGGGGAGGCGAGGAGAGCTCTGTGCTCTTAAAGGCACTGTGTGTTTTTGTGTGTGCTCGCGTTTGTGTGTGTGGTGTGTGTGTGTGTTTGTGTGTATTGGTTAAATTACTGTAAAGGCAGACATTTAAAGGGATGTCTCGTTTCAGACAGGAGGGCTCTTATCAGCAGGGCCTGTGAATGGGAAAAGGTGCAACTTTGGATGAGAAATGTTTGGCTGTTGGCTGAATGTTGGAGCTCTGACGACAGTCGCTGATGCTAATGGCTCATCCAGAGCCTAAAAGGGCTGGTGGCTTTTGAATTTGATTAGCAGGTTATTAGCTAATTAGCTAGCTACTTACTGTGCTTGTTGCCCTCGGGGCCTGTTGGTGGGGGTGTATACTCCTTTGTACAGAGAGGGAGGGGATCTGAGTTAATGTGTGTTTGGGTGTGAGTGTGTTTGCAGGCATAAATGGGTAAAGAAGAGGAAATAACTTGTGTGTGCCAGAGAAGTTATGTTTTTATTAAGTACATTTCTTTTGCACTCGAGGACAAAGCAGTTACATCAATGCTGACACCCTGCTCTCTGCTGGACTGGAAATGACTTGTTCACAACATCAAGGTGTTTCCAAAATCTGTTTCTGAAAGCTTTTATTGTTTGCAAAACCTTTCCACCTTATTAAAATGATTTGCAAAATGTTTCTTTTTTGTTAATTTAAATGTTTATGCTTTAAGAATTAATTAAGAAGGTGGATTGAAACATGTCCGTCTAAATTTCTAGTGCATGCACATGTGGTAGGGTGTGTTTTTACATATATTTTTAAGTTAATTTTTCCACATTGTTTGTTTTTAACTGCTTTTAATCATTACTGCCACTTCTGTTTTATGGTTTAGTGTCATTTGTTATTTGGAAAAAAGGGAAAAAATCAAAATGCCTGATGCAAAGATGTTTTCTCATCATGATCTCAACCTAACACACTCTTTCTTCATGCAGTTCATTCGAGCAAGTGTTCATTCAGCAAACTTATAAACCAAATACTGTTTAGAGACCCCTACATTGAGGGCAGGTTCATGGTGAAATGTGATCTTTTTTAGTAATAATAGCCAAAATTAATCAAAATTGTACCTATCTCTTGCGGTTCTGCTCTGTTTTTGGGCACATTTTAGTTAGTTAGTTCCTGCTGTTGGTAATCTGCATAAGAAGTTATTTAATTTAGTGTTATTTGACAGAAAAATGAGAAAACATCACTGAAGCTGTCAACATCAATACCATGTTATTTCAGCATAAACACCATCAACATAAAAGAAAGGACGTGATGGATTAAGGTGGACAAGAATTTTTAGTTACAGGTGCTGAAACGATGTCTAATGATTTCACTAAAACTATAGAACCTTCCTTCAATTTCATTTACACAAAGAAAATAACCTGATGATGTATTAAAATGGCAAAGGAGTCAAGTAATTTTAAATGGTCAGTTATGTTTGTGTTCTGACTGTTCTTGCAAGACGCCAACTGACATCAAAACTGTTGTGACACTTCAGTATTTTTTTTAAGCTGATATTTACTATTTGAGTTCATTCTTTAGCTTTCTAATGAATGTGTATATGTGTATGTGTATGTGTGCATTTGTGTGTGTGTTGATAAGAGAAGCAACAATAAAGCCTCGTTCTGTGTGAAACTTCCCAGACCCGACCTCTCTGCTGAAAGTGCTCTGAAGGAGGAGAAACAGCCGCTCCGTGATAAACTGTAAATGACTGAGAGTTAGCTTAACCTAATCCCCTCTTATGGGAGACCTGCAGGTCGCTCCGGCGAGCTAACAGGTCCGTGGGCCCTGAGATCTCCACACCTCTGCACTTATCAAAGCCTCATACATCACACTGTGTCTCAGAGGCCCTCTCATTGGCCCGGCTCCACAGATGCATGCAAACAGGAGAGGATGAGCGTCATCGCCGTGCGGAGGTGGAAATAAGTTTCACACTTATTTACTCAGTTTGCAGAGGAAAAGATGCACTTCAGGTTTACAAGAAAATGCATCTGAATTTCAGCTAAATTATAGAATTGATTATAAAAATACAGAAAAGTTTGGACAGAAAGAACTGAGTCACATCTCCTAAATTGTAATCTAATCTTCTGAGCAAATATAAGAATGTATCGTTACATCCTTTGAATTATCACATAAAAGTTTGTATTAAAATAAAGAGCAAGCAAGAGCAAAGATTGGATGCTAATAAAGGCTGAATTAAAAAACACTAAAAAAGGGGGTAAATTATCTGGAGTCTCCTGCAGCAGCATGCGAGTGAATTTTAGAAAAAATGTTGTTTCCCACAATATTTTCATCAGGATAACAAAGTCAGGACATCCTCAACTTTCTGCTGCAGCAGAAAAAATGTTTTCAAAACTCCAGTTGAATCCAGTTATTTCTTCTCTGTCACATTCCTGATAAATGTAAAATTACAACCAACAAAAAAAAAATCATTTTACAGTGTTTTTTTACATGAAAAAACCCCAAACAAGGTAAACTGCAAGAAAAATGATTCAAAGAGGCAAAGTTTTTTAAGACAGACAGAAAAAACAGAGAAAGCTTTGAGGTTCTATTTATATGAGAGCAGAGATAAAGGCACGTCTCTAATATAAGACAAATAAAGTTTTCTTTAACCATCTTACAAGCTGTTTGATTCAAGCAAACTTGCAGTATGTGTGAACTTTCTTGTGTCTTTGAACGTTGCATTCGTCACTCTGCAGGATCTCACTATCACTCCCTCTCTGAAGGCATATAGGGATAAAAATAGTCGCCTCAGGAAGACTGTTAAGCTGTCTCCCCCCTCATCATTAAATCACGGCCTTGTTTGCTAAGAAAACAGTGCAGCATCCAGGTATTGTACTGCAGCTTCAGCATGGAAGCTGAAACAAAGAATGAATGGTGGTTTGACATTTTTCTGAGAGACAGACGACCAGAGCAAGATCACCAAACATCTTTATCCAACATTTATCATTCAATGTGAATTATTCATTCAGTAAGAATTAGAAATTATAACACCATAATAATAATCAAACAATAAAGGGCCACTGCTACAATTTATTACACTGAAACACATCTAACAAATGCTGAAAAAGTTCAAATATATGCATTTCTTTTCCTTGAAATTTTTTTTTGTTAGGTTTTTGTTCTCGAAAATCTTGTTGCACACACTGAGTCTTGATGCTGAAAGTGTTTTTGGAAGGAAAAAGCTGATATTTGTGCTGCAGAATCATTTAAAGATCTGCTGTCTGGAGTCTGAAGCTTGGTGTGAAAATTCAAAAGCAGTTCTGGTTCAATCTGTCTCTTTCCTCTGCTTCAGCTTCTGTCTCAAGCTTCTTGTGTTCCTCCTCAGCCGTGTTTTTCTCTTTATCTTGTGTTCACCTGTGTGTCCCGCCCATTTACACACCTGCTCCCACTGATCAACACACCTGCACCTCGTTTAAATAATCAACCTTAAACAATTTGTTTGTTCTGGGCTGGAAAAAATCTGTTTTACTGGACAGTTTGATAATTTTAAATTATGTTCATGTCCAAGTATTTTGACTTTAGATCGAGTAAAAAATGCAACACAATAATTATTATACAAAATAGATTCTGGAAGGGACGAAATGCAAAATATTGCTTATAATTATTATCAACGATCCTATCTTTCATTTGCTCCATAGTTTGATATGATTTTTCAGTGTAAAACTTCCACACTTAAACACTTTTGCCCCAGAGGCTCATGGGTGATAATCAACACAAAGACACATCTCCACCTTCACCCAGTCAGACCAAAGTGTCTGAGAATGATTAATCAATAATTTTAATAGGTGTTGTAAGTCTCTGGGGAGGAAGGAGTCATGTGATAATCAATAATCATGTAATATTGACATGACATCAAGCACAAATGTTCTGATGATATTTAGATTTTGTTTCAACTTCATTTGCCTTTTAAACTTCGAATTCTTCTTCTTCTCCCTTCTCTTCTTATATCTATTTTATTAGGTTTAGACACCAAAAAACATGACTGATCTTTTTTTTTTTTAAGTAAGAGTAAAAATTACAGATGTTTTCCACATCAGCCACAACATACTGGAAAATCCCAGACTATTACAAACTATCTCACGTCCCAGATCTCGACTTCTTCCTTTATAAAAGCAACCTGCTCGTCTGTGGTTTGCCCTTGGCAGAGCTGCTGTCCCTTGGAAACTCTGTCGATTTCCAGAAGAACCAAAGCCTCGGTGGGTAACTGGGTTACCGAGCCTGTAATTTGTAAGTAATAGAAGTTGTCCTGGATGAGGGCACATAGATATGGTCCAGGAAATGTTTTTAAAGTGGGGAGGGGGGGGGCACGGAGAGGCCTCTCCACTTCAATCCTGGTAAACGGGCACAAACAGGATTAAGTTGGAGGTAGCGGGTTGGGGAGAGGGCGAAGCTTGCCTCGAGACTTTCAACAGCTCTGAGTGGTTGCTGCCAAAGAGTCGAGGAAGGATGGTCAGACACAACTCGTTCTTTTAGCCGGACTGGTCCGCCGAACGGCAGCAGTTTATTCTCATTGGTGGAGAGATGCAGCGAGGTAAAGAAGACACTCGAATCCTACCTGCAGTCGAAGGCTTTACTGAAGATTGTGGGGGTTTTTTTGGTCATTTGTTTTTATCACTTTTATGTGCAGCTGAAGGTGGCAGTTCAGTTAAAACTCATGACGTTAAAAAGGCTCCTAATATGCAAATTAAAACCAAATGTGACTTGTGCAAGATGGCGACCTCTTGTACAGAATGACTTCCCATTTTTAAAGGCTACACAAGCAGGAAGTATGTTGCATTCATTTGTAGCCATGCATAACCTCTCTAGTCCCACCCACTTGTCTGAAAATGCTCCAAAAGTAGAGATTGCAATGGTCGTAATGCAAAATTTGAAGCTTTAACATTGTGCTTCAAAGACCAAAAGGGGACCATCCTGGTGGCTTCGATCTCTACAGATCAGTATGTGTCCTGGCTGGGTTTATAGCAATGAGTAAATACAGTTTGGTTGCTGTTATGCCTGATGGTTAAAGTTAAGGTTTGATGATCAGAAGTCAATGCAATGATCTGACGAGAACAGCTGGGAAAACTTGTTTGTGTGTGAATGAAACTGTAACTTTCTTTGAACGAAAATGCAACAAAAATACATTTATTATTTAAAACAGCTAATGCTAGCTGGCATTTTTAACTTTTTGTTACATATCATCTACATATTTTATTCCAAAACCCACCATACACACATATAAAAGAATAACCAAAGGATTTTTGCAGGGAAGTGAAGGAACAAAACCTTCTTCTCACTGGCTTTGAGCAAATATTTTAACCTTTAAGCTGTTTTGCAGTCGACAGATCAGACGGCAGCTGTAATGAGCAGCTTCCCGGTCAGGAGTGAAGCATCAAAAAGGGAACTTGTCCTGCACAAAGACACAGGCAAGAAGTTTCACACACATTAAACAAACATTTCCTTTTCATCCTCACAGAAGCTTCACCTTCAGATTTCTTCCTCCCGAAGCTGGTAAAAATGACTCCTCTCTCTCAGCCGTGTCCGGTTGCGGTACAGTTATAGCAACATTTCACTCCGGGGGCTTGTAATTGAATAACTCCATCCCTATAAAAGCAATAGTACGGTTATTATCTTCTTAGGGCCCCATTTGTGTGGAGTGGCACTTAGGAGCAGGATAGTCAGAGCCACTAATCTCATATTTGGATTTTCTTAGTCATCAGATTCGCCAATGTCATTGCTGCGCTGCTGCCGCTGCCCATTCGGGCCGGTGTGATGATGATGGGTTCACTGTGACCTCCTGACTGATGAGTCTGTGTGGGTGTGTGTGTGTGTGTGTGTGTGTGTGTGTGTGCGCATAGGCTTCAGTATTGGCAGGACTTGGCTCATCAGTGAGGTCACTATCCGGTGTGTGTGTGTGTTTGTGGCGATGCTGTCAGTGTGCGAGGTCATTTAGCACATTCTCGGGGTTTGCAGGGGGGAACCGTCGGGATGTTTGAGGGGGGAAAGTGAATATGGATGAGATTGATGGACTGTCAGGAGGAATTATTTTCCTGCACTGATCAATGTCGCACAGTTAAAACCTTGTGATTTGATTAAGTCGCCCACTTAGCTAATCTCCCACTTTGACTCCATGTTAAACGCACGCAGAGCAAAAAACACTTTCCTGAAGTTAGACTCCGATAATTATGGTGTGAATTTTTAGCAACTTGATAACACGCTAATCAGGTTTTTGCATCACTACAACAAGTAATCTAACGTTTAAACTGAATTTAATTAAGCAGAGAGTTCATTTAAACCTGACTATCACCTAAACTTTAATTGTTTAAGTTAGTTATTTTAGTTAGTTTTACAAGCATGAAGACCAAACTCTCAGGATGCAGCTTTACAAAAATGTGACAATGCTGTTTTGTTTGTTTTTTTTTTTGTTGGTTTATATAATTTTAAACAAAATTATTAATAACAAAGCTAAATCTTTAAGTTTTAGACCGTTGATTGGTAAAAAATAAACATAATTTAAAACAATTTTGGGCCCTGTGGAGTGTTTTTTTTAAACACGTTCACCGTCTCGATTGGCTGAATCCAACAGACCATGTTACACACAGAATAAAATAAAAAATTTAGCATCCAGCATCTTCTTCAGGTCAAAACTTTATGTTGTCTAATACACTGATTTTCAACCAAATTCTTTATATTTTGTATTTAGTGCAAAGTTGCAACTGTAAGCATGTTTACACACTGAACTAAAGTGGTGAACATAATAAACATTACACCTGCTAAACATCAGCATGTTAGCATTATCCTTGAGAGCATATTAGCATGCTAACATTAGCATTTAGCTCAACAGAGCTGCTAGCATAGCTGCAGACTCTTATTGTTTTTCAGCCCAGAGTTTATTTGCAGACATGATATTTTCCAAACCATAAGCATGTAGTTTTAGTTGCCTAAATTTACAAAATTAATCAATTAAAAACACTGGCATGATGTTTAATCTACTGATAATGTTTCCTTTGGTGTATTAGATCATTTTAAGCGATGCAGCCTGAAGTATACCAATGCCTCCTTTGCACCAGGTGAGATTCTTGGGTTTCTTCATGTGCAGGAGTGGAGCACTGTGACATTGTGTTTAATATCCAGCCGGTTTCTGACGGTTGAAGCCAAAAGCTGCACCCACCACACTTTGGCTGCCAACTCCGTCTGCTTCTTCTTCTTCTTCTGCTCCTCCCCGGCGGGTGAAAGCTGTCAGAGGGCACGCTAAACGATGGGTGTCAGACTAAATAAACGCCGGGCGGTCAGGCTTATTTGTATGGTGTTAACAGTCTGACTGCAAAAAAAAAAAAAAGCCCCACCACACCCCTCCAACCAGCCAAAAAGAGCCCTGCCTTCATGATGAACCACAGCCAACAAAGTGAAGGATTTACAAGCAAAATATACATTCTGGATTAGAAAAAACACACAGTTGTATATATATATATATATATATATAAAGTGTGGGTGTATTCGGGCAGACACACAACAACAACAACACACACAATGAAAGGAGCTCACGTGGGTCCCAGCCAGTATTGATCTTTTAACACAGGATTATACAGTCTGGCTCTATAGGCTTAGCGGCCTTTAATTCCCTCACAGAATAGATAGACTGACTTTGGCTCTATACATATCTGGATCAATGCAAATCTACTTTCGCCCCAGCGGTTCAATTTTAAGCGAATTCCATTAGCCATAAGTAAAAGTTTTCTTGGGTAATGTGATTAGGGGGAGTAGGGGGAGCTCCTCACCGATGGAGTCTCTCTGGAAGCGGTGAAACGTTCCCTTTTTTTCCCCTCCTTCCTCTTCTTCTTCTTCTTCTTCTTCGTCTTTCATCTCGCTCCACATGTTCTCTCTTTGTCTTTTTTCACCAGCGTGACCTGCGAGGAAGTGATGAGATCGCTGAAAGACTAACTAGACGGGATGCAAGGACAGATAAACATAGAGAATAAATCTGGTTTTTTTAAGACACAGATTTTTCTTTATTTTCTGTGTTATTGACATTTTCCTGTCCACAAAATTGTAGTTTTTATTCTGTCAGAGTAAAATAAAAAGTCTTTGAAGCTGCATTTGGTCTAGTGTTGAAATGGTTAGTCCATTAAATTAGTTATTGATATGACCACCAATTTTAAACTTCATTTAATTCATAAATCCTTAGAAAATGTTGCTTTTGTCTAATTAGTCACATAAATAAAGCCAAAAATTTCACTTTGATCTCCTGAAAACTAATTTATTTGTTTTATTTTAGATAAAGTTGAATCATGCTTTTATTTAAAAATAACTTACAGCTACTTTAGACCAACATTTGGCTCCCAAGAGACTCTTTTAAGACCTAAAATTAAATTTTAAAAAATTAAGATAATTCTCTGAGTTAGTGATTTTGACAAAGACAAACACACATGGCCTCCTCTGCATTTTATTTTGGAGGTTTGAACAAATATTATGATGAAATAAACATTCAGCATAAAGAATCAACATAAGAATTAAATGTTTGTTTTTACAGATAGTTCCCTTAAAATATTGTCAGATTTTGTACTCTGTTAATATTTAATATTAAATAAATATCATCCAAATACATTGGTCCATCCTGTTGCACAAACACACACACAAACACACACAAACAC
>JAPZDV010000025.1:2802503-2816244 GCA_029814665.1 Acanthurus lineatus | reverse complement strand
ATTAAATAAATATCATCCAAATACACTGGTCCATCCTGTTGCACAAACACACACACAAACACACACAAACACACACTGGTTGATGAGACAGTAACAAGACAACTGACGTCCTCTGACTCGACCTAATGCATCTGTGGAAATAGACAACAAAAAAAAAACACACACACACACACACAAATTATTCTGAACATTGTCCCGAGTACGAAATTTAATCACAATGACACGACTGCTTGTGCATCACGACCATTCACAGAGCTCCCAGCATGCCCGGCTGTACCTCCAACAATAGCATCTCTAATGTTAGAACAACAGGCCGAGGTTCGTCCTCACTTCCTCTCTCGTCCCTAACGTGATTTCCTTTTCTTTACAGTAATTCGTTTGGTTTCGGAGGGGTCGGACGGCGGCCTCACGCCGTGTGGCAGCAGCTGCCTTTAAGTGGACGACCAATGTCTTTGTTGTGTTGACGGACAGGAAGGAGAGGTCGCCGTCCGTCAGTCAGCGGCTTTTGTTCAGTACGTCAGTCAAAGTCCAGGACGGGACGAGCTCAGTCTGCTGCTGACTGCTGAGTTTTTAGTCCTCCTGTTAAAATTCTGTCAATTACCGGAGAAGTGACTTCATGTGTCCGTATGTTCCGTATTGACATCTGCAGCAGGGACACAGATTAACATTGTTACGTGAACGTCTTTATGTTTTTGTCTGAGGTTTGTCCTGACAAGACTTAAACACATGGACACCTGGCTGCACCAAAACATCAAGTCACAATGGTTTTTTTTTTTTTTAGATTTAATCAAATCAGGATTAGATTCAACATGGAGACTCCAGGAAGTGAGATATTTTCGGACATAAACTTCCAACATAAAACAGCAAAATGTTTCTATATTTTGTTTTTACAACTTTTATCAAACAAGATATAAACACATAAACATTTTTGGATTTAGAAACTTTATCTGTCAGTGTAATGAGCTCCCTCTATTATATGAACTGCAGTGGTGTAATGTGTCAAACAGGTACATTTACTCAAGTAAAGTACTCAAAATCATTTTTTAAAAAGTACTTCTAATGTACATAACCTTGAGTTAATTAAAAGTTTATATAACAAGTAGTAACTATAACTTATTCAGTGCCTCAAATAAAAATCATCAAGGTGTAAAGGATAAATATATATATTTTTCTGGAAAAACTTTTCATTTTCTTTATTTTCTTTTTTATTATCCAAAGTTCTTTCAACAAAGTTAAAACTTAGAGAAATCTGTCAATTTAGTGTTTCATCTGTCTCTAACATCCGGTCTAACCCCAGCCAGAAAGTGAGGACGGAAGTCAGCGAACATGACGAACCCTGACATGAGTTACACTTTTTAATACCGCAAATTTTTTAACCTGAAATTGAGGCTGTTTGATGAGGAGATAAACAAATCCCATGATCCACTGCTGATTGATGACATCACCAAGCTACATCTTTTGTTGTCATTGTTTTGGAAGAGAGACCTCTAGAGGCAGAAATTATATATATTGTGCTTTTAAGTAATCTAATTAAATACTCATTTATTGATACCAGCAGATGAATTTTATCTCTTGTCTGTAAAACACCTCGTTTCTTTATTTCAAACATGCTGTCTGTCAAACTTGGAATAAAACTTATTGTACCACAACAAAGTTATAGTATTGATAACTAAACCATATTGGATACAGAGGGACATGTGTCAACTTTTCGTACGGTGACAGAAAACTTTATTTTATTCGTATCCACAGTGTTTATTTTGTCTTTTATCCATTTTAAGGTTTTACAACTTGTTTGCTCCATTTTTTTTATTTTCATCATTTTTAAGTTTCGAATTTGAATTTGAATTTTATGATCGTAGAGTTTAATTATCAGCTTTTTAAACTAAAGCAAACCACTTTGACTTCATGAAATGTGCTGTATGTGTAAAATTTGATTATTTGATTATGATTTAACAAAAAGAAATAAAGCCAAATACTGAACCATCCTCACTGCCTGAGTTAAAACACTTTGTGGCCGTATTTAAACATGTTCATTAGCTATAATCTCCTCTTTTCCTTCTCTTATTTCCTCCCTTTCTCATTACCTCTCCCTCTCCCTCTGCATTCATCTGATGAGGCATTGAGCTGAAGCACCGCAGCGAAAAACCCGTCCAACAAGCTGCTGACAGGGCGCTGAATCAGGGGCAGAAGCAAAGAAAACCGTGGAGATGGATTTAAGTATGCCCCTCGTCATTAGCTTCAACATAATCAAATCATTTTACTCATTCAGAAGTTCTCGGGGGCCTCGGCTCGGGATGACGAACGCTGTCGAGAGGGCCTCACTCTCCCCCCTTCAGCCTCGCTGTGCCAGGAGGAGCTGCCTGCTGGCCGCCATGCTGCCGCTGCCAAACAAGGTCACTTAACAGCTTTTAATTGTTCGAGTCTGCAGACGCTTGGAAAAATATGTTGGCACAGCCCTGAGAGATGAAAAAATGAAAAAAAAAGGTGAGTTTTAGGGAGTTAAAAGCCAACTAGAGATGAAAGTTTGACAGAAAGTTATATAAACAACCTATAAGGTGGAAAAATCTCCCTGTTTTCATTTAAAGATTTAAGTTTCACCTTTTTTAAACCTTTAATGTTTAAGTGTTTCAATTTAAAGCCTCATAAAAGCCTCATAATCTCTACTGTTTCTAACACCTTTAAATTATGTTAACTTATCTTCTCTTTTACATTAAAGTAACAGACATGATGATGTTTCATTACAGCATTAAAGGTTAAAAAGAATCATCTCAAAAGAGAGAAAAACAGATAAATGTGTTTTTAAGGCCAGAATAAGTTAAACTAAATATGTTTGTCTCTTTCTGTCTTTGAAGACTTTCCTCTAAGACTAAAGATTTAACAGCTTAGAGGTAATTTTTTCACTTTCTTCTCCCTGACAGTGTTAAAGAGCTGTTATCCCCCTCTAGAGGTCAGTGGAGGAACAGCACAGCCAGTGTTCACTGTATCACACGGTCAGGCTAAACTAACTGAATGTTTTTGTAATTACATTGTTCTTTTCATTAACATAGACATTTTTATATCAATTTTTTTGGAAAAAAAAAGAAAAACTTTAATGAATATTACAAATTATGAACCAGGGAAATTTGAGATACAGTGAAAAACAGTCACACCAGAGTAAAAAGTAAGACGGGTTTTGAGAAACAAGTATCTGAACACATTATTCCTGTACAGGGTTCATATCCTCATATCCCCAGATCCTTGAAAAGTTTGAATTTCAATGTGGTCTTTTCAAGTATATAAAGTGCTTAATTTCTAATGAAGTGCTTAAAACGTCTTGAAAATGTAACATTGCTGCTACAACATTTTTTGTCTGAGTGACTGTTTTATATCGGCTCAGGCAGGTTATGCTGATTCAATGTAGTGAAGTGAAATAATAATTTTGAGTTTGCATACATTAATGGACTTTATCACAACTATTAGGTGCTGGAAAAGCCGGGAGAAGAACCTTGAAAGTGCTTGAATTTGACAGTCTGGGTGTGAATCTTTTGCACCATATGAGCTCTGTGTGTGTTTACACCTTCTCACTCAGCCTATAAATAGATAGATGGAATAGATAATTATGAGATTGAGTTTATGTGTGAAACTGTCGTCTTCCTTTCTGTGTGTGTGTGTGTGTGTGTGTGTGTGTGTGTGTGTGTGTAAGAGTGTGTGTCTGGATTTCTTTGCATCGAGCTGCTGCAGTTTGTTTGTGTTTGGTCTGAGGCCCCGGGGCACAGCCAGCTCAGTGACAGACGTGCGCTGCTCTTTAACGCCCCCCTGCTCTCCGACTCTGAGAGAAATATTGTTCCCTGGAACTTTTGGTTCCCATGAATCCGAGCTGCGTGTCCCGAGCTGGCGGAGAAGAGCTGCACGCCACATCAATGCATCGACACCAGACACCGCCCGTTTCACATGTGGTGTCTCCTCTGAGTGTGCCAGAGGTGTGTGTGTGTGTGTGTGTGTGTGTGTGAGCTCTTTAGCCTGTGATCTGTCTGTATCTTTTTATAACCTTCTCCTGTTCTGTTTCTCTGTTTATCATCACAATTTCATCAGATCAAAACTGTAGAAAACAGTAAATCAAAGTAAACAAGAGGTTGAGAGTTCGTTTTTATGCAAATTAAAAATTTTTACGTGTATTTTGATTGCACGTGTGTGTATGAATGATCATGTTGTGTAAAAGTGAAGGAAAATGCCTGGAAAGTAAAGCTTGTGATGCTTAGAGCAGAGAGTTTCCAGCCTTTGGTCAACCATGAACTTTTGTAATACTGACATTTCAGGCATTTATTTTACTTCATATCTGCAAAAACGTAGAGTGCAAAATTAATTTTAGAGGTGCAAAGGCATTGAAAACCATGAAAAGGGTAAAAAAGGAGGACGAGTAGACATGATTTGATGCTTAGAACACTGAAAAATGTTTGCCTGAGTAAAAAATTCTTATCTCATCTCAGGTTTTTATAAAACATCATCATTTTGTTGAGACAAAAGGAAAATAAAAAGAGAAACTTGAGATAGAAAGAACTGGAGTTCATACACAACATCTTTGCACCCATTTCTTACAGCTACTACATGTTATGTCTGTTTGAGGCATAAAAACACAGATTACACAAATTATTCAAACAGGAAATTTGTACAAATGATGCGATGCGGAAATGTTTATTATCTCAGCTAAATTACACTGAAGGATGTCTGATAAATTCACATCCATAGAAGGTCAAGTCATGCTGGGAATGAGGCAATGTGCTCAGAAAATATAGAAGAGTTAAGTAAATTCAGCATTACGTGTATAGTTTAACATTATATAAACCTTTAAATACATTATAATGTATGTGTTTCATGTAGAACTGGGCGGCTATGTCGCTCAGCTTGTTGCCTTTTATTAAAAAATAGACAAACTAAGGCAAAGAAAAACAAAATTTGCTTTTAAATACTTGTTACACTTAATGTTTCCTTTATACAAAGATGGTGATGAACTGAGGCAACACATCGTTTGTTTCACTGGATCACAAGTCGGTAAATTCTTTACCACTTGTGTGTTTGTACTTTCTTCTATCCCAGAAATCTCCCTCATCATTTACTCTGAAGCGACTAAAAGCCAGTGATGGCAGCGTTTGATTTTTAGCCCATTTTCCAGATTAGAATCCAAACAAATAAAGCAGTCTGAGCTCTGTTTTTTTTAATCAAAATTAAAGCCTGAAACTTTATCCATCTGTTCAATTTGTTGCAATTTTCTCTGAATTAATCGTTAATGTCATGGCCAACCGTATTAGGTCCCATTTGTGTTACGGCACACAGCAGCAGACGTCACTTATTCTCTCAAACCTGCCTAATTTATTCATTAAATTGTCCAATTCTGCTACAAGAGTCCAGTGGCTGTAAGGAAATTAATTATGAGAAGACAATGAATTATTTGTCAGTGTTTGCGGCCCGGGGAGAAAACAAATGAGTCCAGTGTCTTATTGTAGCTTAATGATGTTTTATTACATAGTGTGAGCTCAAAGGCAAACAACTGAAGACAAACTGGGATTAAAAATGGATTTAAACATAAAAAAAATGAAGATTCTGTATATTTATTCTTTAAATTTTACATGCTACTATTTAAATTTGCATTTCTTTATTCAGGATATAGTTAAAAAAGTACCTATAAGTCATTTTTTTCCAAATATTGATGATCAGTGTAAGAAAGATTTTATATTTTTGTGTCAAATGAAGGTCAACTGATGCATAAATTAAGTGAAGATGTTGTGTTGCTGCTGACGGACTTCAGCAGATGTGAGTCAATATAAATCTTAAACTTTATCGATATATAACTTAACCCAAAGTAAAAGACAAATCTTTATATTATCATCATATCTTTCTGAAAAAAGTAAGTTTTTTACGTTTTTCTTTTAATCAAGTGGGACTTAATATTGTAATTTTTATTGTATTTTTCAGGTGCAGAAGCCTCGTGTGTGTTGAATTAAAGCTATTTAAAGTCATATAAATATGTTAAAACCGCTCCCATCAGCCTTTGCAGTGATGATTTGTCAAGTTGCTCTTTAACTAAAGATGGGAGTCAATGAGGTTAATCATCTCTGCACGCGGGGCTCCTCCGCCTCTCTCCATCAGGGGCGCGAGCCATCCGTCAAGAGGAGAGAAATTTCTCTGAGATCACCCGACAGCTTTTCAGCCTTTCTCCCCCTGCGCTTACCGAACAATCAGCGGAGAAGATAAATACGCGCGGCTCTCCTAAAAATGGCCTTTTTTTCCGGGAACGGGAGCGTAAATCCGTTCCGCTCCATCATCCGCAGATTTGACGGGAGGGGACGCTCGGTGCAGGCTTGCGGGCCTTGCGGGGATCCTCGCCTCGCCTCGGCTCGTCTCGTCTCGGTCGGCCTCGTGTCCTCATGTCTTCCCGGACAGCTGAGGGGGCCACAGCTGCTCGTCAGGGCCCCCCTCGTGCCCCTCCATTCTGTCAGTATCGGCAGGCGAAACTAAATAAAGATGTTTACTGACAGCCTAATGAACGGATGGGCCCTGGTGATTTAACCTTGATGAATGGTCCGCCCAGGTGTTTTCAATAACGACAATAAGCACTGCAAGCCACAGGCCCACTGATACTGGTATAATGCATTATTAGGCCATTAGAGGCAGGCCAAGAGAGACCACTTATGCACTGGCCTATCAATAATGCGGTGTCCCGGTCCACATTTGGGGCCGGGGAATTAGTCATACTGATATTCTATTTAATAAAAAAATCACAAGACGACGCATAAAGAATCTCATTACATTTTAACAGGGTTACAGTAACCCGGGAGGACTGAGAGTTTAATTTTCATAAGAGCATCCATTCCTCAATTATGTCAAGCAGAGAAAATGTAAATGGCAAATGGAATCCTAACAATATCTAACCAGCAGCGCATTGGCAGGACGGCGAGGGAGGGGGCCGCAGCTCTATGCGAGTGTGTGTGTGAGAGTGTGTGTGGCATAGTTTCTGATCATGCAAAAAACAAGAGGGAGAAGCCCACAATTTATCAGTAGTGTGTGTGTGTGTGTGTGTGTTAACCTTCTGCCACCCAGTAAAACACACAGCAACACTGAAAACTCAAACTAGTTTTAATGTTATCTTAATCTTTCTGCCTGGAAATATAAAAAATATGTGTCTTGTAAAGTGTTTTTGTTGTGATCAAACAGCTAATGACTAATATTAATGATGACATGATGCTCTTAATAGTGTATTTTTGCATGAATTGATGATTTCTGATTTAAATAAAATGGTGATAAATGATGTTGTGATCTATATGTGAGCATAATTATGCTGCTTGTAAAAATCTAAATGGCAATTTTTACTGGTTTGTAATTGACTTCACTGCTTTGAGACAATTTGTGGCTGAATGGTATAAAATGTTGTGAAGTCTGCATGATCTGCTTTGTTGTTTCACTCCATTTAATCACCTGAATGCTGCTTTTAATGCAAACAAATAACATAACATATTGAGGAAAACTTAGTACTGACTAACTTAACTCAGTTTAGCAAAAAGACTAAAAACAAGCAGGAACTACAAGCCTGAATCTGTCATACATAAATATACGCATACAAAGACTTGTAAAACTCATTAATTCACATGTTTTATCTTGTTTTCTCCATTAAAACACCCAAAACATAAATATGAAAATGCTTAGATCTGGTTTCATGAGAGTCACAGGAACAGTAAACAATAAAAATGTCAGATTCTGCAAAACCAGTGGCTGTATATTTTTAAGTTCTCATACTCTACATGTCTGTACATGGTAATCAGGAAATGGTTAATAACAAAAAGTGGCGACTATTTTCAGATCTGTGACCTGCATGAAATTAAACGTGCTTCACTTTTTTGTGTTGTTATGTCCTGTTGTGGCACTGGACACTGATTTTGGCTATAAATGGATGGAGTTAGGCTAGCTTGTTCCCTCTACTTCCAGTGTTTGTGCTAAGCTAAGCTAAGCTACATGCCTCTTGACTTAGCCATTGCAAACAAATGGAGACTAAAAAAAAACAAAAAACACAAAATGTTAGATGTTTTTTGTTTTTTCAATAATGGTGGAAGTTAAAACACAGCTAAGATTAGGTAAAATATTCTTCAAACGTGACATAATCTCAGATAATCTCAGGGTAAAGACATTAAAAAACAACCTCTAAAAGGAAAACACCAAATCAGGAGTCATGTTTGAAGCAGCCATTTTTCCATATTTTACCGAGTTCTTCATGAGACGTCCGTGCTTTTACAACAAGACACGTGTTTTATTGGTGCAGTATTCATGGGACACATGCAGACAAACACACACACACAGTCTGGATGTGTGTATTCTCCGGTCAGCTCATTGCACGTCTCATCAAAAAACCCCAAACGCTGCTGCTGAAAGGTGTCACTCTGCACTCCGGCACCCCGTCTCACTCTCCAACACACAAACTCACACAGGCTGTCAGTAGCAGTATTGGCATGTGGCTAGCGGCGCCTGGGGGCCAAAGCTGAGGGCCCCTGCAATAATAAACTGCTAATTGAAGGACTGCAGTGAGCAGAGAGGTGTTAGCGGGGCGTCCAGCCGCTGAAAGATCGCTGCGGCATGCCGGCCAGCCGAGGCGCTGAAAGAGCCTATTACACCTCGCCTCAGTACCTGGAGCCCGTGTTAATAAAGACACACACTCATTCACACCCTGCCTGGAAGAAATATATGCTCTTTACATCTGACCCACACTGCTGGACAAGCAAATAGATGGGCAGACTGGCAGAGAAAGGACTGTGGGAGTGTTTTTTCACACCAAAAACACTATAAACATGTTTTAATCTTTGTTTATGTGCTGCAGATGTCACATTAAATAAACTGAGATCTGCAGCGAGCTACATGTGGACTGTCACAGATGTTGTGAGGGTTGTACATTTTGTTCTTGTGTCTGATGCTCCTGACTGGTCTGAGAAAAGCTGGTTCAGATGTAAAAACTGATGCTTCTCTGTTGAATTATAACATGAACAGTTGTGAATTTTGGTGGTTCATTGCTTTTTCTCTTGTGATATTAAAAGTGGAGACCAACAGCGGTGTCACAACCCATCTAGCTCCCTGTTTTATTTTGGTGACACTTGTCTTCTCTTGTGTAAAACCCCACTTCCTGTCAGTTCCCTCCAATGTCTTACCTGTGTTTCATTGTCTCTCCTGTCTCATTTATTCAGTATTTAAGTCTTCTCCTCCTTCGTTGTTGGTTTATTTGCTTGCTGCTTGTTACTCTTGTGTTTATGATGCAGTCTCACCTTGTGCTCCTCATGTGATCCCAGTTTGTTCAGTTTTTCTGCTCTTAGATCCCTTTTTATTTTCCTGACACTTCTAATAAGAACAAGAGCATCAGTGGTTTCTGCAAATGTCCCAGTATGATTAATGTATATGTTCATGTTTGTTCATGTTAATGGGAGCAAAGAAAGAATTCAGGTGATGTTACAGATCAACAAAGTCAACTGAGGGAGAAGGTCGGTGTGGACTGATAGGTCACCAAAACACTGGACTTGATATCAGAGATGGTTTGTTTGAAGCTAACTGTGGTCCATCATTGCATGATCTGACTGAGTAATTATTGTAAGATGAAAGCAAAAGGCCTCCTAACCTTTGTAGAATATATTTTTTAAGCCGAACCAGAAATTTTCCCTAAAGCTAGTCAAGACTTTTCATTCTTAAACCTGACGGCTAACCTGCGCTAATGCCTTGTGTTGCCCCGGCTCTAATCTGCATATAAACACTGAGAAAACATAAAGTTTAATAGGTGTAGCTTTACAGGCTAAGGGTGGTGGACTTATAGTGAGGGAGTAATTCAGAGTTGTGAGGAGAAAACACTAGTTTTCTCTCCTCAAGAAAGGAAATTTCTAACAAATGGCCGCTTATAATCTAAAAAACAAGCAGCATGGTACAGTTGTAAAATGTCTACATTGTTAAATCTGGTATTCAAAACTGTAAGAAACTCAAAAAATGCCCTTTAACACCACATCTACATCAAGTGCTTCTCCGTGCGTCTCTTCCCGGTTGGCCTCCATCTCACCCCTCCCTCCCCCTCGAGAATGAAGTGAAGGGCCCCCGGAGAAACAGCCCCTTATGCGGCGTGCATGAAGCCATGCAGAACGCTCGTAATCTTTTAATACCTGCACAGGCAGGAAAGATTAAACCATCAGGGTGTTGACAAATGACAGAGGAAACCTGGTGGACTGTGTGAGTCACAGCAGTGCACGTCCACACATAGACACATACAGTGTGTGCACACTGTGTGCGCTGGGATCTTCACACCTTTCCGAACGGTCAGAGACTCTTCGGCTAAATTAGAGCAATTGGCTTTCCAGGTTGCTTCCCCAATACTCGATCAGGTACGTCTGTAGCAGAGGATTAGTCGGAGGATTAGTCAAAAATCGCCGTGGTAATGAGGGAGGGGGGCTGATACTGGAAGACGAGGGAGGGGAGGGCGAGAGAAAGTGAAATAAACAGAGAGAGCAGACAAAACCGTTAGGATGAGAAGGAAAAATACAGAGAGAAACTGAACGGCCAGTTCATTGTTCATTATCTCCAGGTTGTGTGCAAATTAACTTAAATTTCTTTCTCTGTGACATTTTAACTAATTGATTTTAATTAAATATTGAGAAAAGGCAGGTTAAATGGGAGTAAAGGATGTTCAGAGCTGTTGCATGTGTGACCACTGCTGTTCAGGATTTTATTTTTTAAATTCATTTTTGTGTTTTACTCCTTCCTTCTTCCTTTGTTTTAACCAACAAAAAAGTATTTACTATTCCATGGACAGTAACTTGTTCTGTATTCTGTTCAGTAACCCCTCAAGAAGTTTAATGGACATAGTTACATATAAAAATAGAGAAATAAAGTAAAAAAGTGTAATGTGCAACTATTCACTGTATAAATTCATAAATTAAAGAACAAACAAGTGCACTCTGGAGAATATTCAGTCCTTGGTTTAAAGTAAATTGTACAGCACTCAGATTAATCTGATTCAGTCATATTAACTTTGATTTTCCTGGTAAACATAGAGTTTTTTGTCACATTTCCATCTAAATAATTTAGTTTTCATCTAAATAATGCATACATGGATAAAGAATATTTATGTTTTTAGGTTTTATATTACATTTTTTTCTTTGCATTTTGTTTTCCTTGGAATTGTTTTTTCTTGGGTTTTTATTTTGGTAAAAAATCTTTGTCCCTGCAGTTGATCAGAAAGCTCATCATGTCTTTATCTAACATACACACACATGAATACAGTGTGTCTACATTAACAAGAAGATCCCAGCTGGACGACTGGAGGTGGCAAGGGAGTTTGAAGATGTGTGTGTGAGTGTGTGTGAGTGAGTGTGTGTGTTTGGAGGTTCCTAAGGGAGAGCAGGGCCCCTCTGGCATTGTGTAGGGTCTGAAAAGGAGGTCACTGATTTGGGCTAATTATATTACATAGAACCTACTCAGGGCTGGTTAAGTCTGATTTGCGAGTGTGTGTGTGTGTGTGCGTGTGTGTATTTGTGACTGTGCTGATGTATATCTAAGTTTTGAAAAAAGCACATTTTCTCATGTCTTCACTTTTTTTGTTAGATTTTTTTATATTCTATTGTTGAGATACACTCAGGTTATGTAAGAGTAAAGGTTTTGCATGTACTTGAGGGATTTATGCCAACGAAGGTGTGTGTGTGTGTGTTTGAGGAGCTGAAAGTGTGTGTTAAAAGGTAAAAGTAACAAAAAGGGTAAATGAGTATATATAAGACACAGTGTCACCATCTATGGCCAAGTATGGAGCCAATGCTAACAATGCTAACGTGCAGCTAGCCTGTGTGTCTGAACTGCATCACCTGTGTGTCTTCCCTCTGTGCTGCAGCTAATCCTCGGTGTGTTTCGCCTGCTGACCGTGTTGCCGCTCTGCTTCATTTGTCCGCACAGCCGGCGCGGAGCAAAGCCCGTCATATGACTTCATGCTCTGCACATCGGCCTAATCATATGGAAGACGTGATCACAGGGCAGGAAGTGGCAGCACAGGGCCAAAGGAAACAATCTTTCTGCACTGACTTAAGCCAATCATGTCCTCTCCCTCAACTCACCGCTTGGCCTCTCGCTTGCCCTCCGTCTCTCTCCCTCTGTCTTCTTTTCAGCTTTTCATCTGTAATTGTACTTTGTGCGCTCACAGTCGACTGACCTGAACTTAAAACATCATCAGCACTTAAATCCATTTTCTCCTTCAGGCTAAGAATTATTAGTTTAAATGACTGTCTGCCTTGATGTGTTTGTATATTTTTAATATGGACACAGGTAAAAATGCTTTGGTTGTGAATATTACATAATTAAATTCAGTGTTTTTCTAAAACATGCAGGACTGAGAAAACAAATCAACATCTCTTGTCCAGTATGTATCTTCAAAATGAGACAATTAATGTTCTTGTTGGGATCATTTTGACTGTTTGTCCCTGCATTTGCTACCTCTGTTGTAAAGAAACACAAAGATCAGGAAAAATTAAGAATAAAATTACTTACAAAGCTAGTTTTGTTAGCTTAAGAGTTGCCAAAGATTAAGATTTGTTTGCAGTTTTCTACAACAGTTGCTTTACTTTGTGTTTACTTTTGTTCGCACTCTGACAAAAGCATTTGAAATTATTTAAGCTGAAATTGTTTCTGCAACAAAACTACTTATGCTGAGCAAAACATGATCTTTTCCTATTCATTAGCAGGTATTTACTGTACTTTGACTGAACCTAACCTGACTCTATCTACAGAAATATGACATTTCAGCATAAAAAGCATTAAATTTCAACATATCTGTGATTTACAGAAACAAGCATCCTGGTGACTGGGTTGTGCTGATGCATATTGTTTTGCAGCAATTTCCAAAATCTCCACAACAAAGACAATGAGTGAAAAGTAAACTTGACCCCATTCCTCTAAAAACCACAATAAAATGAAACCTAGCCTGGAAAATGACATAAATACTTTTTCATAATTTCCAATGTCCATCTGGGATTTTTTAAAGTGCAATTTGACCAGAAACTTCATCAGAAATATCACAACTTGATAACAAAATACTAAATGCTGGAAAAGAAATGGTAAAACATTGGTTGTAAAATCCTCTTAAACAAGTTAAACTCACTCAAAGCATATTCACAGATATGCAGATTTTACATAATCTCAACAACAATAAATCTATTCAGAGATAAAAAGCACTGACTTGCTGATATGAGTTTTGATTAAACTCGTCTGTTTCATCAGCTGAAACACTGTGCTGATCCTCCAGCAGCTTTCTCTTAATGAAATGAAGCAGCGTCTGTGATGTATATCAGACTCTGCTCGGCCTGACGTCTCCTCCTCCGTTTATCTCTCCATCAGCGGGGCGGCAGGTGAACCGGCCGACAGCTTTGTCCCGGGAAACGAGGGATTCAAAAAACGCTCGAGGTCAAGGTGCGCCAGTAATCCAGGCAGCTGTGTTACCAGGATTAAGACGAGGCCAAGGCCGTAGCTCTGTCCACCTTAAACAGGTGTTACCATGACGACAGAGGAGGATTACAGCTGCAGCACCTGCTGGGGTTAAAGATGAGCAGACAAAACACCTGAACACGACCATTAAATTCATATATGACACTTGCAAATACACACATGGATACATGAGACACTCTCACACTTAGAGGACTTTATTCAAACTTTCAAACTTTATTCAAACATCCAAATTAACCTTAACCATAAAGGAAAAAATCCTTTTAGC
>JAPZDV010000025.1:2768614-2797450 GCA_029814665.1 Acanthurus lineatus | reverse complement strand
TGTGTGTGTGTGTGTGGATGACGCGTTTCCTCGGCGAAACAAACAGAGCATGACAGAGAATAAACAAAGTGCTGATGCATTAAGAGAAAAAAATTAAAGTGTGCTTGTATGAAGCCCATGTGATGCCTTTAAATAATGTTGTACACGAAATCTCTTATCAGAGAACCAGAGCCACTGTTATTAGATGGAGTCTGATGTGCCAAGCATTATTTATTGTGGTCCTTTAGGGACATCTAGTGGTCTAAAAATGTTGGTACAAGTTGTGTGACATAAGCAGGAAGGATCAGGACAAATTCTACCTGACAAATCTTAATTTTGCTGGTCAAATTGTGTACTAAGCAATAAAAATATTCAAACATTAAATTTTAGTTTTCATTAATGGAAGATGTTTAATATATTTTTTTGTTTACCCCTCCCCAGAGTGTCACGTTATTGCTGTTGTTTGTTTTTATAAGATAGATAAGAAAAGATCAAACTTCATTGATCCCACATTGGGGTAATTTGTGCGTTACAACAGCTCAGATACAGATGACATTTAAGACAGATATCAATAAGAAAAATAGCGTTATATACAGAGTTTAAAAATAAAGATATCAAGAAAAAAGTAACATTATATACATTGTTAGCAAGCATACACAGGATGCATTATGGGTGAGGGGTTGTGCAAGAATATAGATAATATGCACATTTTCTGATATTTTTTTCTCCTTGTTTTATATATATCTTAACATACACGTGTGGTGTTTTTATATTCAGCCTTTAAAAGGAATGTGAGGCAGTTATTTTAGACACACTAAGCACTTTTGACCATGTTCTCACCATTTTATGAATGGGTTTCTTGACTGATGAGCAAAAAAGAACAATGTAATACCAATGAGGTACAGCTAAACAGTAAATTTGAATTCTGATAGTTTATTATGAACAATATTAAAGAGTAAATGCCATTAAATCCACACACAATAGAGAAATGCATTAGTGTCCATTCACATAAACACCTTGCACGTTTTGTATGCAACCTGTGGCTCCTCTCATGACATGTAACCCATCTTATTCCTGGGAGATGAGCTTACTCTTCTTGTAAATATATTAAATGCAATAGTAGTTTATTAATGAAAAAATTTATTGATAACTTGTTCATGATATATTTTTTTCTGCTTAAAATTTTCTGTATGTCAAACATTATGTCATTAGTAGTAAAAACACTGTAATACTCCATGTTGTTGGTGATCTTTATGGTCATTATGCTGTGAAATGAAGACAAAGTGTCACTATAGGCGGAAAAATGTCTGTTTTTGGTAGATAAGTTGATGGTGAGATATTTATTAATTGTTTTGGGGGGGCGTTTTGTGTGTTTTTTTATGAACTGTTACGCTGATGAGTTGCATTTAAAAAGCTGTGTAAAAAAGTTTTGCAAAAATAAAAAGTAAAACTTGACATAGCAGCTGTCAAAAACTGCGCTGTTTCCCATCAAAACCGTGTGTTTCCAGCGGCCCGTCGTTTCCATGGTTACCATCAGAAGCTCTTTGTAGTGGCGCCAAACGTCCGGCAGGGGGCGCAGCGTCATAAGATTTCTACGGGTGTTCTGATGCGAGGAGCCAGTGAAAGCATCACTCAGGTAGTAAAAGGGCAGATCCGAGGACCAGATATGAGCAACTGTGGAGCTGCCTAGCTCCCACACCCCTCGTTTATTTTGACAGCTCCCTGCCGCTGCCGCCGTTTAAACCTCGGTTCTTCCCCCCCTGGACACGATGGTGACTAAAAACAGAAAACAATCCGGGAAGAGTCCAGCGACCCAGACTGACCGCGACAAGAGCCCGCTTGTTTCGCCCCCTGGCAAAAGTAACGTAAGGCGACCAGGCAGGGAAGGTAAAGCTTTCAACAGCTCCCATTCAAACGGGCTTTCAGGCATCAGACACAGGCTCGGGCTAACTCCCGCCGTCGACGGGAAGCTGGGAATTACTCTCCTCCTCGGTAAGTTCCCCCCGCTAAGGAGCGTTAGCTTGTTAGCTTCCACTAGCTAACGGCTGCTACGTTGTCCGTATTAGTAGCATTAGCGGATCCGCTAAATTAAGTTATCTCTTTTACCGATCAGTTTGCTAACGTTAGCTCGCCCAAACGCTAGCTCACCAGGGTTAGCTGCCTATTGTTGCTGTTAATTAAAAATCGAAAGAAACTTGTCCGTGTTCCTCTGTGTTTATGTGACATGTCAGTTTCACACGTGTTAACAGGTTTTCTGGATGAGTTAAGGTAGTATTTCTGTGGTTTCACTTCATAGTGCACTACAGTAGCCTCACGTATCATTTATCCGAGTGTTCACTCCTCTAGTTTGCCTGGTTTAGTGTTTTTAACCTCTTTTTTGGACGTAATTGCAGTTTTTCAAGCATGAAGTAACAGTTTCTTAGCAGTAAAAGTTAATTCTGCTCTGTCCACAGCTGCTCTGGCTGGCTATCTCCACTGGTGAGTGTCTCCATCAGCGTGTTGTTAGTCATTCATTACTGCTGTGCTGTGGATGCAGCTCCTGGCTCACATCTTTCTCCTCCCTTTGCTCAGGCACCATCTCACACAGCTGTTTGAGAATGACAGACACTTCTCACACTTGTCTAATCTGGAAAAGGAGATGGCTTTTCGGACTGAAATGGTAAACAGCTGACAGTTTTTATAAAGGATGCATTGATATTGACATTGATTGTTGAGAGACTAATGCCAATATTTCTTGATTTTCATATTTGAATTTTAGTGGAAACCAGGTTGAGTTTAAGGTCTTTTGTTTGATTACAGTAGACTTTAAGTATGTTTTTGACATACTATGTTTAAAGATTGTTTGATCAGTTAAGATAAATTGGTTGTGTTTAATCATTAGAAAAATAACTGAATTTCACCCCAAGTAAAAAAAAAAACAAAACTCACTCATATCAACCCCATGCTCAGCAAAAACTTCTCTACATTCATCATTCAAAGTAGGTTATGAATATATAGAGCAGAGTAACTGCAGTATGAAGAGTCTGTGTGAGCAATGCTGCAGTTTGTATTCTCTTATTGTCATTGTACAAAACAGGGTGATGACACAGCAGTGGGAGAGTGATGGCTTTGACATTTCCAAACACTGGGTGTTAGAGTCTGACTGATTTTTAGGGTTTGCCAACATTTCAATATGAAGCTTTTTTACACACTAATATTAGTTTTTTACAGTTTAACTATAAACTTTTGTCAAAAAATTACTCCAAAATATGCAGTATATTGCCAGTAAGTGTGTTTTTGAACTCTGGCCTGTGCATCTGCCAGTTCTAAAGCTTACAACGAAAAAAACAGAAGCTCCAATTTTCTCAGTTGCACAGGCTCCAATATTCGCAAGTCAGAGGTGTAATGAGACTGTGCCATAGTTCCTGTGACTCCATATCACCTGCATGTTCAGTGAAAAAAATCACAATTTCCTCCAACAATATCATAAAAATATTGTTCCTGCTATGAAAAACTGACATTTGTGATTCTAACAACATGTTGAATGTTTATACTTTCTCCTCTAATATCCATGTCATTCTTTTTTAGTCACTTTCTGTCTTAGCGACTGCAAAGGCAGCTGCACAAAATCAGCAAGTGTGTCATTTAATGTAGCATATGTTTATGTGTCCCCATTGCTATAACTGTGTTGCTGATAGTTAACATGCAGCCAAGCTTCATGCCCTTTGGAGGAATGACATCGAAAGTGACACAATAATCAGATGCAAACCGATATTTTTTCTTCACTCCCTCCTGCTGTGAGCTACCAACTGGGCTGTGAGCTGTTGCCATCTGTTGACACTATATAACTCAATCGTGCTTCTTCTGTTGGAGCTGTATGTTGTAGAGTTATATTTAGTATCTGACTGCTGTTTCTTTCTGTCTGGTTTCCCCTTTTTCTTTGTTTTTTGTTTTGGTCCTCCTCTCTCTGTCTGCCTTGACAGTTCTTTCTAATTTCTTTCTGTGTTTGAGTTTTTTTTTCTGATCAAGTGTATTTATCCTCCTTTGATTTCAGGGTCTGTACTATTCCTACTATAAGACCATCATTGAGGCTCCCTCTTTCCTGGAAGGCCTCCACATGATCATGAACGATCGGCTGACAGAGTACCCTCTGGTTATCAACACGCTGAAGAGATTCAATCTCTATCCAGAGGTAATGTGGATTCGGCATGCTGTTCATGATTTGCATTATGGTTGCACGTTTAATTCTAAGTTTTTTATAATTCAGAATTTTCCAAAACATAATGATATTTACAGAGAAAGTTAAAATCTCCTCTGAAGATTTTAAAATTGCAAAATAAAGTGTGACTGATTGCTGTCCAAGCATCTGACATTGTTTTTTGAGCTTTTCAGTATACTTGTGGAATTTTTATCATGGAATTGCAAACTGCTTTATAAGATGATGGATTTAGTTTAAAACCGACTTTAAACACTTAATAGCTGTTTGTATTTCTTGCATCCTGCATGGCGAGTTCAGTTGTATTAGTGAGAATACTTCAAACAAAACAGTGCAGGAAAGATAAACATTTACTGTTCAGTGAAGCAATCTAACACTTCGAGAAAAGTAATGGAATTTCAGAGGAGTACAATAGCAGTCCTGTGTGTTTGTTCTCCTCAGAGATAAGAGCACAGAAAGGCCTTTCAGATGTGTTGAAATAGGCTTTTCACCGAATCTCTCCGTCTCGGCTCCCCAGGTGGTCCTGGCCAGCTGGTACCGGGTGTACACAGGTGTAATGGGCTACTTTGGGATCCCTACAAAGATGTGTTGGTCCATAAACAGAGGAGAAGGACTCACTCCTGTGGACAGCTGTGAAGGTACAGACCGTCACCTTGGAGCTCCAGAGTGATCTGCAAATAACCTTGTTTGTAAACACACACACGCACACACATACACACTGTGACACACACACACAGACAGAAAGTTGAATGACTAATACATTACACAGGGAGGTAGTTTCACTTTGATGACCCGGAGCTACGCTCGTATTTAAAATACTCACACAGTTTCAAGCTTAACTGACTTGATGACTAATTTCTTGACAGACTTTGATGATTTTCTTCCCTCGTGGACAGATTTCAAAACAGCCTCAGAGACGATACAAATATTTTACAGAGGGAAAACAGTCTTCATTCTCAATTAATGTGAAACATTTGTTTTTATTCACAAAAGTGCTAAACAGGTAACTTGTAAATCAGTGCTTTTACCTCCAATTGTCAGGAATGATTTTACATGCACAGAATTAAAAGAGTAGAATATAATAATAATTTAATCAAATATAACATTATTAAAGATGTTTTTTTAAAATCTGAACCTTAGATTAACCCTTTAGTTGCTAATTTTATCTGAACAACAGAGAAACAAATTCATAAATGTCAGTTCACAGACATCTTACCCTACCTTAGCCTAGCGAAAAAAAAAGGAGTACTTCCAAACTGTTGAGCTATTTCTTCAATAAATTACTTTTCTGTAGAGCGACTGGTCACATAATCAACAAATCTGAGGTGAGATACAAAAAAAATAAATAAGCAAAACTCACAAACTAATCAGACATCTCAAGCAAAGGAATGCTATCAAGGATCTAAACAGCAGCAAAACAAACAACAGTTATCATCACAGCATCCTGCAGGACAGAAAAATGCTTTTATTCACATCAGAGTCATCTGACATTTGTTTGCAGGAATGTTTCCTTGAAGGGCGAATTTTCCGACAGTAAATAAGCAAAAACTGTTGTCAGCTTTCCTTTGCGGAGCTGTAATCTGTGTGTTTCTGTCAGTCTCATTAGTGAAGTGAAGCGCCCCGGGGTCGATGTACAAGGGCTGTTTTCATGGTGTTTACACAAACCTGACGCAAGCTGCCTTGCATAACAGCTAACAGAAAGCGGGAACATTTCCTGTAAATGTCAGCGAAAGCATTATTTTTTTTTTGATATGCAGAATGACACAGTGGAGAGCGCAAAGTCTGTATTTTATTTTTAACTGAGCTGCTATTGAAACAAGCTCAGCTTTTTTTCCTGTTTGTGCTGTGATTTACTGACACATCACAGTGAGGAAACAGCTCCTATTGTTCTCAACACGCTGCCAATTACCTTGTAATTAAAGCCTTGTCAATCTGCTCAGTGTACCTGCTGATTTAGCACTGTAAGGTGAAACAAAGTCAATTTGTTGTCAGGAAGAACCTGCTTCCACCAACTGCATATCTGAGTACAGCATGTTTGTGCCAAAATGAGGAACTTTATTATTCAGTGTTCATTTTAGTCTAATGTGTTCTTAAAATTGGGTTGACATGCTTGCTGGTCAAAGCAAATTGTTTTATAAATGTTCCTCAGACAGGAGGAAACATGCCAAATACTCCCATTCTAGTTTCAGATCAGTTCTTGTGCACTTTTTTTTTTTTTTTACTTAATTCAAAAGCAAACAGTAGAGATTCAGCAGAGATGCTGCCTGTACCTGCACAAATTCACAGTTTAAAGAAGACTAATGCATGCAAAATAGAGTACAGTTATATATCAGAAGCTAGTGAAAAGAGAGGGAGGAAGACATGCAACTTTATGGCCAAACTGGACATTGGGATGACTGCAGTGTCTCACATATGAAAAGCTGAGGCCAGAGAATATGTAATATTTTTCATTAATACATGAATTCAATGATAATTTATTATCAAAATGGCTGCCAAGGAACTCTTTTGCTCATTGATTATTGAACTGTTAGGTTTTAGTCTCCATTAATTGCCCTGAACTCACCTTCCTCCCTGTGTTTGCCTGCTGTGTTGTTGTGGATTTTAGGGATGGGCGACCCGGCTTATTTCTACGTGACCTGCGTGTTCCTGCTGAACGGCGCGATGATGAGCCTGTTCTTCGTTTATGGGTCCTACCTCAGGTGAGTCCACTCCTGCCTCAGGTTTTGTTCCGTCAAGCTCAGATGGGCAACAGAGGTCGAATTTTTCTGGTCCATTTCTCACCTCAGGATTCTGGAGAAAAACAACCGTGTGGTTTCTCTTCTGTAAAATATTGACTTAAAAAACCATAATGAGGATGACCTTTCTGAATTGGTTGCTTGCTTTCTGCCTCTCTCATCTTTTGTCCCCTTTTCTTTCTGTTTTTGCTGTTTAGTGGCAGTCGATTGGGCGGCATTGTTACCATGATGTGTTTTTTCTTCAATCACGGCGAGGTGAGTGTGCTGCCCTCACGATCAGTGTCAGTGAGTCAGAGGAGTTTAATGTTTGATGCTTTGTACTATAACTGTGCAAGTGTCTCTTGGTGTAAGCTTCTGAAATCTTTAAAAACTCAAAATGAAAAAGCTCTCAGGAAAGCAGAGGATGGTTAATAGAGACTCATTTCAGCCCTCAAAGGAGCTTAGAGTTGGTTTTGGCTGGCATTCAAAGCTTAGTCCTTCCACCCACCTCCCTCTCTGCAGTTTTCCTCTCAGAACAAATAGGAAGTCTCTATTTTTCCCGATCGATATGGCAACATTTCAATCACACACACACACTGGTGTTTCTCAGTCCTTTCAAACATCATTCTCTCCTCTCTCCAGTCTTTTCTTTCCCAAGTGCCGTGATTGATCGTGACATTTCAGAAGCTTCTGTGATTTTCTCCCTTTTGTGTTTTGAAATGCAGCTGAGTGTTCAGAGGTGGCAAACTTTTGTAAGACGATGGTGTAAAGTGTGTTATTGTGTATGAGTAGTTAGTGTGAGATTTAACCAAGTGATACAGGCAGGTTTACTTTTATCAGCACATAAGAGTTTTTGACAGCCTGCAAACAGAAAACTAGTGAGGTCCAAATATATATCAGCCATCATCTCAGTGCTTTAATACCAAACATCAGTCTGTATAAAGTCCAGAGACCAGATTAGAAATTAATTAGTTCTAAAACAGACTTTTGTGCAAAAGATACCAAGTGTACATAGTAGGCATGAAGAAGGCATGCTAAATAAATGTGTATCTGACAGAAAAATTCCAAAGGCAAACATATTAAAATGTGATAAAAAACTTGGTGCTGATTAGCGAGTAATGTTAAAACAAACAAACAAGCAAACAAACAAACAAAAACAGAAAAAGAGAGTCTGCAAACAAGAAAATACTCCAAAAATATTGATCATAGCGCCACCATGGGATATTTTTGGCCTAAGCCCTTTTTCAGACAGCACTCAGAATGTCACATGGTGGAATAGAAAAGCATTTTTCCATTTTTTTTATGTATCAGACACAAAAAATAACTGTAACTGGAATTGAGTTTTCACACACTATTTTTTTCATGAGCTGCTTGATCAAAATACTGAGGATCCTGGTACTGAAGGTGCTGCATTTAGAATTTTAACTTTAACCCTCATGAAAAAATGTGGTCAATTTCAGTTTAAACCATATTAAGCATAAAAACTGTCACTTGTGTTGTGTAATATCAAAAGATGAACTTATTCAGCATTTAGGAAGCAGCTTGGATGCACACAGTTAAATTAAGCTTTAGACAAAATGTTGCTGAGATAAATGTTATATAATCTCTGCCTGCAGCAGGAGGAAATCCGACCCATAATAGACCAGTTTATACAGAAATGACTGAATGTAACCAGCTGTTCATGAATTCTTTACCAAGCTCGGAGACCTTCTGAACTTCTTGGTTACTTAGTTAAAATGCTTGTGGATTACTTTGATTTGCTTTTAATGTGCTTTTAATTTGTGTTTTGTGTGTGTTTTTATGTGTGTGTCTTAATGTTTTTCTTTAGAGCACTCGTGTGATGTGGACCCCGCCCCTGAGGGAAAGCTTTGCCTACCCCTTCTTAGTCCTGCAGATGCTGCTTCTCACTTACATCCTACGGTAACTTACTGACTGTCTCTGCCTATCTGTGTGTGAATGTCAGTGGTCCAGATTCTCCTCCTACATGTCCTAGTAAGTTTTTATTACTTTGTTAGCAAACTCATGTTACAACATACAAAAGAAACACAAAATATGGAGAAGCATCTGTTTTTCTTTTCATTTTAACAGCCTGTTGAATGTGTGAATAAACAGAAGTTAAACATGTTAAAAAGCTGTTTTCGTGTTATGTTAGAGAAACACAGTTTGTCCTGTGTTTTGTGAACTCTGGTGAAGCAAAGTTTGCTTCTTGTTGCCTGCTGAAAATTGCACTGAAGCAGGCAGCAGCACAGTGAGCTAACACACCTGTCACACACACTTGTAATCTTAGCACTGCACGTCAACCTGTCGGCGCCACCTTGTGTTGTGAGTTGAGCCAGTAAACTGTGACTTCTTCTTCTGCCATCAGCTTTAAAAGGAGAACGATCCCTG
Source organism: Acanthurus lineatus (assembly GCA_029814665.1). NCBI lineage: Eukaryota > Metazoa > Chordata > Actinopteri > Acanthuriformes > Acanthuridae > Acanthurus > Acanthurus lineatus. The sequence continues at coordinate 2,788,174 of JAPZDV010000025.1, read as the reverse complement.
TGTCGTATTTCTGAGGCTGGCTCGGTACAGAAACTGAGTCTTTGTAGTAAACTCAGAGTGAAATTGAATGTGTGTGCCTGTGTATTTGTGTGTGTGCGTTTTCTCATTCGTCTTAATGCATCTTCTCTTATCTCCTGTACACCCACACACTCTCATCACCACTCTATTTCTTTCCCATTTTTCCCCTTTGTCGCCTCCCTTTCTCTCCTCAGGACACGGAACCCGAGCCGGACAGCCATGGTCGCCCTGGGCGTCTCCAATTTGTGCTTCATGCTGCCTTGGCAGTTCTCCCAGTTTGTGCTGCTCACTCAGGTAAACACAAAAGCCAGAGAAACAGAGAGAGAATGTGGACAGAGAGAGAGATTAGGGAGAAAATAGAGACTTGGAAGGAGAAGAGGATTCTGGCAAGGAGGCATGGGGCATGAGGTGCAGAAACAAGGGCTGAAGAAGGGCCAGAGATGCTGAAACTACAAATATACCTCATCAGCATCTGTATTTTGCATGCATATCGAAACAAGGGGCTGTTTGAAAAGAATAGTTGACACTGTAAGAAGGACTGATTCTTTCAAAGATGCAGAAGGGAAGTTACGACTGAAAGCTGTCAGACAGAACAGCCGCAGTCTGAACCAGGACTAAAGAACAAACGAGCCACCGGTGCCAGTTTCTCTGCTCAGCAACAGTTAAGCCCATTCTGTCGGCGCCCCCCTCAGGGCACTGCTGCTTTCTGTGTGCAGATTTTAACAAATGACGAGTCATTTAACAGCTATTATATCTTTGCTTTATAATTGTTAGTTAGTCATTTAACCGGTTTACCTCATTTACTGTGGGAGTAAGGCAACCTGAGGCCAAATACTGAATATCTGCCAGCACTGCTCAGTCCTCAGTCTGAATAACAAGTCAGACACCGAGATCCTCTGGGTTTTCTTCAAATCATAGATATCCTGTTTGCTGGTATCTCCATAGCCAAAGGTGCGTTGCCAGAATAATTACAGAATTTTAATGTGTTTAATTATATCCAGCGATTACACTGATACATTTAGAAAGGCTGTTACATCTTAATTAATCCAATTTTCCTTTGAAGTTTTGTATTTAAAACTTAAATTATAAAGAACTATGATAAAAGAATTAAAACTTGTTAATTAATCAATATATTTTTTTTATTATGTTGTTGAAGACAGACTGTTTACACAACTTTGAGTTAAAGCATTGACACAAAAAAACAGGAAATGTTAAAGTTACAAATATTGAGATAAAATTTATTGACAAATAAAAAAGGAAATTTAAAAAAAAATTTCATTTTTTGCAGTTTAATGTAAAGTTGATTTGATATTTCATCAAGACAACATTTTGAGGAATTGAAATGATAAATGGACAAATGTAATGTTTTTATGTATTTTTACTATGAGTTGTGTAATGCATCAATAATTAGATTTGCATCTTTATAATGCAAATGTAATTAATCAAGTTAGAATGTGATGAGCTTTTTATTTCTTGGGCGCAACTCATGCTGTTATTAAAAAGAAATCAAGAAATATTGAGGAGAGAAAACCAGGGACATTGTATTATGATTGGAGTCTGAGGAGTGTCATATATTAGCCTTTAAAATTGACAAAATTATTATACGATCACAATCAAAGACAGCAATTGAATAATTGTCCCTGTTGCACACCCTGGGCTCCATTTATAGAGACCTCCTCATGTATTCAATGTAGAGTTTCTGTAGTTCTGTTATAATCAGTGCAGTTTCAGTGCAGCACTGTGCCGTTCGACATGTCATGGACATCTGCACATGCACAGTGAATGTGGTGTGAATATTAAGCATGCATTAAAAGTTAAAGGCCAGCCAAGTTAAGTGTTCTGAACCTCTCAGCAACACGGCAGTTCAGAGTGCTTTACATAACGCAGAGAGACACTAAGATATAAAAAGAAACACAAGGCAGTATGAAGCATTAAGTGTGGCCCTAGTTTTTTAGATGAATAATTTTCTGTTTTTTAGCTTATTTTGCTTCTTATCTCCCTTCTATTAATAATTAATCACACTGTTTCCAACTGGGATTACCAAAATACTCCGTATAAACTTAAATCTATTTGCATGGAACGGTTTTTTAAGATGATGGTTATTAAAAAGCCCACTGGTTCAAATGAAAAAAAGTGTGGGATGAAAAGAAAAAGTCAATGTGCAATAAAAACCCATTTTTTATTAGGTGAGTTATATCTGACAGAAAAAAACCTTTATTATTCAGGTCCCTTTATGAAATTAAGGTGTGATAATACAGTAAAATTTCAAAACTACGGTATGATAAGGCTATGTGATCTGATATTGAAGCTTTACCACTGTTGTTTGTATGTTTATGAAGTGTTCGAGTTTTCTGAGGTGTGTCTTGTTTAGCCACTTGTTGTTTCTTTTCCAGGTGGCTTCTCTGTTTGCCTCTTACATCCTGGGTTACCTCGGCGGTGCCAAGATGCAATCCATCCTGGTCACACACATGGTACGGTAGAGGACCTTTCCAAAATCCTGACTTTACTTATTAATCAGCATGCTTCATGCAGCGGCATTGCTGTGTAGGTTGATGCATTAGCTTTCACTGTGTAGGTGGATTATTTGTTGTTCCAAGAAGAATCTTTGCTGTCACATATAATCATGCTTATTTGGCCAATGAATGAGGAGCAGTGGGAAGCATCAGTACAGCAATACCCAGAGTCCAACCACAGCTCTGAGGTGACGCCTCGTTCAGGGGCGCTGGCAGAAGATTAGACTTAATGTACATGTTTTTAATGGTGGAGCACTAGGAGGAAAATGTGCCGACAGGCTGTTCCCAACAAATGTGAAAGTGTTTCCAGCTTCTGTCCTCTGAGCTGTAATGTGCTCTGCCTCGGCTCTCTTTATCCCGCTCAGCTTCTCGGCTGGAAGAATTTCATGAGCCGCGAGGACAGTGCCAACGGAGACAGGGGTGACCTTTTTTTTATTATTATTTTTAGCATTAACCATGCCACTGAACACACATAAGCGTAATTTCAGCATGAAAGATGGGGGGGGGGGATGTGTTGGCAACTTGGATCACACTGTCAAGGACAAAAGAATCTCTGTGTGGATGTTAGAGTGTGTAAAGATGTTTGTGTTTGCTGTGTGTGTGTCACTGTGGTCTCTCGTCCCTCTCCTTCCCATTCTTTCCCTCTAATCCCCTCAGCATGCCAAGCTTTTAGCCAGGGACTGTGCGTTCCACAGATAAGGAGAAGGGCCTTTGTGGTGAGATGGTGGAGATTTGTGTCAGAGGAAGGCATATGGCTCTGCATAATTTAGCGAGCTTGACTACGATGACTTTGGCTTCGTGCGAGGAAGTGTGTGTCTGTGTGTGTACTGGATGACCTGCAGCGTTGTTAATGAGCTTGGCGGTGTCACTTGTTAGAGGGCATTCCAATGTGTAGCCCTGCAAATAACAAATATTTTCACTATCAAGTCATCTGTCGGTTATTTCGATGAATAATGCAGCGTTTAGTCTTTAGAAGGAAAAAAAAGTGCAAGCTGCCCATTTCAATTTCTCAGATTCTAGGGTGATGATTTAAACTGCAAAATATTTAATTTACGCAGATTAAACAGAGAGAAAAGGAAATGCCCACATTTCAGGAGCTCGAATAAGAGAATGTTGGATATTTTAGTTTGACAGATAAATAAAAAATTGGGTTTTTTCAAGTTTGCACTTGGCAGGAGCTGTTAATTTCATCAATTTACACATTATTTTTGGCTGCTAAATATTGTTTTTTAATGCAAGAAATGTTTATTTTTTTCTAATCGGTCAAGCATCCTTTCTTGCAGCTGCTGAAGAGGTCGGGAATCATTTCTCTTCTGTCTACATACTGCAGAGTTGTGCGTTGCTTCACTCTTCACTGTGGGATTAAGCATCAAGAGTTCATTGAATAGGATTAGCTGCTGTGTATTGAAAGTCTATTGCATTAGTTTAAATCTCTGAAGTGTTTTCACACAGAAAGACTTTTGACTCTTAATACAATCTATCTCAGACCACCCTCCTACTCCTACAGAGATGTTAGGTTTTGTAAGCAGCAGTGAATGTGGAGCTAAATATGGAGACTGCTGGAAACCTACAGAAGCTGGCTTTGCCTCTGAGCTCGCTGCCGAGCTCGAGCGTTTGGCATTATTCCTAATTACACTGACAGATCATCCACGTTGAGCTGCTGGAAAGCACTGGTTACTGTAGCTGGATGGTTTTCGAGTCCACAGTATCTCGTGAAAACCTCAGAATCGTGATGAATGACTCCTCCTCTCCTCTCTGTTCTCATCCTGCAGATCACACTCGGCGTCTGCTTTATCTTGATGTTTGGAAACTCAATGCTGCTCACGTCCTTCTACGCATCCTCGCTCATCTCCATCTGGGTGAGAATAGAGAGTGATATACTGTGTGCACAATCACTGATTAGATTTATTGGGTCAGTCAAGATGAATTCAGTTTGATTGTTGTTTACTTTAATCTCTGCAGCTGTGTTAAAATAATCAATCAGTTTGAGTAAAGTAAGGAAAGAAATGAACTGAAGTTACAAAGCCATCTGTAAGACGATATATATGTTTATGTTTTATACTATTTTGATGTCTATGGATTATTTTGGGAAGTTTTTGGTTTGTTTTTTCTAATTTTAAATCCTGTTTTGTTTGTTTTTTTCAGGTAATCATTGCATTGAGGTATCGATTTGCTCAAGTCTTCAAACCTGGTATCATCACATGGGTATGAAGAATTTACTTCCCCTTCTTTAGGATACACGTACATTTTGCCACTTTAATACTTCAAAAATAACTTGATATGGCTGAAGAGCCACTGTTTCCTTTTAAATGCTTACATTGAGTATTGCCAAGTGATCATAATAGGAACCATCATCTCAAAATAAACATGCTGTGATCAGTGAGTTTGTCAGTGACCAGATGAGGCTTGAGGCTCAATTACAAGTCAGTGTGTGTGTATTTGCCAGCCTGAAGTGTGTATCTGTGTGTATCTGTCCTCCACCCTCAGGTCATGCAGGGTTTGGCTTGGGTCGGCTCCACCATTCTGCTCAAATTCATGCTGTCGTCAGTCCTCTGTGCCTCAGATGATGTAAGATACTCTAACTTAACTCTTTTATCAGTGTATTTGAAAAAAAACCTGCCAATATTCAGTCTGAATTATGGTCACAAAATTAAAAATGATGATTTTTCAGCTTAACTTCAAAGTAATGATTTCAAGGTTCCCATGTTCCTAGAAAGACACAGAAACATTCAAAGTTCAGTTTTATATCTACATAAACTGATATCAGTTAAATGGGAAGGTGGGTTTAAACTCTTGACTTGCGTTGTAGAAATTTTTATCACACACTGAGCTAATTGTTATTTTTTTCAATAAATTATATTCTTTGGCCAGCAGGTAAAAGCTTTGCAGCCAAATTTCAGATTGGCTTTGTGAAGTTAACAGCACAAAAAACTGTTACCAACAACAACATTATTGAACACATTCAGGCATATAAAAGTCTAAAATTAAAGGAGATTTTTAAATAAAAAGTGAAAATGTAAAAACTTTTCGTTTTTCCCAGGCTCACATCAGCGCATTGATCAAGTCTAAGTTCACGAGCTACAAGGACTTTCATACTCTGATGTACACGTGTGCTGCAGAATTTGACTTCATTGAGTTAGAGGTAAGTTCTGGCCCTCCATCAGTGTTCACATCTCACTCCAGAGAGTTTGTGTGCTGAGTTGTTCACTGATAAAAATTCAAGTTTCAGGCAGTTTGCTTTTAAAAATCCTGCCCTCAGTCTCCTGTGAAGATATGAGTAATAATAAAAAAAAGCCTGCTGTTTTGTATCAAAGTGGTTGGTATTTCCTCATAGCAAGCTTCGCTGTGACAGCGAGGGAACTGATCTGTGCTCTGAATTTCACAGGAAACAGAAACATGACAGCAGAGCCTGGCAGCTCGTTCTGAGTCGAGCTCTGTGTGAGACGCTAGCCTGGTTTTGTGTTTTTTATTTGAATGTTATCATTGTGCATACAGGTGGTTTGAGTCAAGTAAGCATTATAACATGCAGAAAGCTCCGTCTCTCTCATCTCTTACCGCACTCTCACTCTGTATCTCTGTCTCTTCCCCTCAGACTCCTGTACGTTACCTGAAAACATTGCTGCTGCCCATCAACATGCTTGTGGTCGCTCTCATCGCTGGCAGGGTGAGTCTTCAAAAACAGAAATGGATAAACACTTCGGTTTGTTTGCAGAGCAGCGACATAAATAAAAATTTTTAAAAAAGCATGTTAACGACACAGAGCCTCTGTGCAAAGTGTGAAAAGGACAATAAAGCGGTTAAATGAGTGTGTTCATCACGTCTGTGTGTATCAGAAGCTTGGCAGGCCTGCTGTGATGGTTACGGTTGCTAAGCTGTGATTGAACAGTCACTGTTTGGACGAGGAGGGATGACACACTGTCGGGCTCACAGACACTGTGAGCAAAAGTGTATTAACGCAGCAGCTCTGATTCAATCACAGACTTTTCTCAGACATTAAATAAATATTTTACCAAGTTGCATACAAACAATCACTCACTGAAGGTCTATTTTCCAACTTTTTGAAGAGATTTAAAACACATCTCATGTCTTCCTTTATGTTTTACTGCACAGTCACAAAAAAAACCCTAATCATAAGAAGGATAACACCATAAAAATCATAAAACACCTGTTTCAGTAACTCCTTTAGTTTGTAATCTACATGCACACATAACTATGAATACATTAAAAAAGAAAACTGGCACCTTAAGTTGTAAAACTTGTCTACTTCTTTTCAAAATGTGTGAGAAATGAAAGATCTACTGTGTAGAAACAGATTGTACAGATGTGTCAGAGTATCAGTCCTTTCATATCTTTTTCCAGATCAGCAGAACAACAAGCAGTCAAACACAAAGTTCAAATCACTCTACGGCCCTTCACAGCTCACTGTGGCAGGAAGACAAAGCTGTCAAACATATTTTTATCTCTGAGCAAACCTGCTAAAAAATAGGAAGAGACTTCTCAAGTTCAGGTTCAACTCTTTCAGTCTCAGAAAGTTGCAGTCGACTCATTTTCTCTCCACTTGAAGAAATTAGTTGACATTTACAAGTGTACATTTAAGCTTTGAGAAAAGAAGAACAGGGAGATAAATCCCTGATTCCTAAAACATGAAATATTTCAGAGGGGGGAAACATCAGAGAAAATAACTATTTAAGGAACTGCTCTTACATAGTCTAATCGCATTATGCCTTGCCCACGCTAAGCTAAGAATACATGAGTGGATTTGACAAAGCATGGCATGAAGTACAAGCCGAGCGAGCTGTTAGCTGCACGATTTGTTTGAAACATGACATGAAAGAATTTGTCCTTTTCCAGACCATCCAGGATATAGTCCGGTTCCTGAGGGACGGAGGGAAGACTGATGATGCTGATGAAGCTGCAGGGTGAGCATCCTCAGTTCTCCACACTGGCCTAATTTCTTATTTAAATATACATTTACTGGTTCTCTTGAGCAGTTGCTAACAATTTTTAACAGGACACTAGCAAGTATTTTTAAATAGCAGGTTATTATAGCCTTTAATAATAGATTTGTATTCTTGTATTTTAAGTTTTTTCACCTTCTATTTTCCCTTCAACAGCTGAGTTTATACGCTTCTGTCTGTTCTGCATTGCAGGTCTGAAATAGTCGGAAAAGGAGAGGTGAGAAAAAAAACACTCTTCACATCCTCTCTGTTATTGTGAAGTACATGCACAAGCATTATGTTGATAACACTTCAGTGTCAACCCTCAGGCTTTTTACAGCGTCGCTCCCATTTTTCTAAACCTGTTTTATTTGATTGATTCCTCCGGCGCTGTAATGTCTGCTCAGAAACCATGTCCCTAAGTGATTTTCATCCCTTTTCTCATTACTGCGAAATGAAAGGCAGCTTCCCCGGCTGCTCTGAAATCACACTGCGCTGCCTTTTGTCAGCATCCTCCCAGCTGCTTCATGTCGTTTTCTGTAATATCCTTCCCAAGGCGGGAAAGCGTTCAGATGTTCATCCACCAGCCACAGTGTGTGAAAGTATCCAGATAATTGCTTTAATGTTCCTCTATGGCTCAATGAGTAACAGTGGGGAGACCCAAAGGTGCTCTCGGTCCTCACAGGGAAAGCTGTGTTGCATGATCAAAGCACCAAGTGAATGTCGTTATTCAGTCTGTCCTGCAAATGTAGCTTTTCTTCAGAGTTCAGATCGGTTTGTATTGGAGAGCGGCTGCCTCTAAAGCTCAGGATCTCAAACTGTGTCACAGGCCTCACTGCTCAGGTACAGAGCCACTACAGAGGACACCTGAACAGGAGAGAAATCAGAATTGAAGCTATATAAAAAAAATATAGTGTGAGTGGACATGAAGCTGTTTTGCAGCTCACACAGGTTTGATCTGTTTTATGTTTGTCTGCGTTTAGCTGCCTCATCTGATGAAGAGATCACTCACACTCATGGAGTTTAATCATGCTTGTTTAATTTCCTCTGAATCTTGTCAGTTTTGATTATCAGACTATGTGTGTGTGTGTGTGTTTGTGTGTGTTTGTGTGCCACTCTGCAGCTGGTGTATCACAGTCTGCAGCTGGTGGCGTTTGCTGTCATGGCCATCCTCATCATGCGTCTGAAGCTTTTCTTGACGCCTCACATGTGCATCATGGCCTCACTCATCTGCTCCAAACAGGTCAGTCTCAAAAGTAAATGAGAAAAACTAAACACAATGTATTTTATATTAAAAAATAGCATTAATGAAGAGATATTTGAACCAATATTTTTTTTTTTCTCTCTCTGTCAGCTGTTTGGTTGGATCGGAGAGAATTTCAAACACAAGGCTGTGGTGTTTGCAGTCTTGGCCATCATGGCCGTACAGGGAGTGACCAACCTCCAGGCTCAGTGGGCGATCATCGGAGAGTTCAGCAACATGCCGCAGGAGGAGCTGCTGGACTGGATCCAAGACAACACCCGTCCGGGTGAGTGAGCTCACCTGCCTCCATGGCTGCAGTAGGAACAATAATCCAGATTATTCTTCTCGGTATAATGAGTTCAATAATCACTGAGTAATTAAAGATTACCTTTATAATTTTGTGCTGAACTGCAGCAACGTTCAGGACCAAGAGATTACAGTCAGTATTATGGTTGTTTCAATCTTGTGCTCTATGAAATCTGCTCGGACATGTCCACTCAACATCTAAAATACTTTCACAGCTACAACAGGTCAAACAGAATTGTGTTTTCTTCCAAAGGTCAAGTCATTGTGTGTTGAGTTAATGGTGCAGTGGTCGTTTCTACACCCAATAAGCACTGTTCTGGCAAATTTCAATGTTAAAGGATGTGTGAACATTTAAGATTAAATTGGGCTGAACTTGTTTGAATGGTTCACAGTTTCTTTGTTGCCAGTAATAGTAAATATACTCTAAGTTGCTAGTTTATTAGGTACACAGAGCTAAAGCTAATGCATACTAACACAACAGTCCCAAAATAAATCCTACATCCAAGGCTTAAATGCTCATTTCAACAGCCCCGCAACCTGCTTCTTTAAAAAATGATCAGAAAAAAATCACTATCAACTTTTTTAGTCTTTTCTCAAAATAAGTACCGAACGGAAGGAATTCGAGAACTTGTTTTTTTTATAAGTTGACTGGATGAACTTTTACGTGATTTTGTATTTGCGTGTGATTGATGCAGATTCTGTGTTTGCTGGAGCGATGCCCACCATGGCCAGTGTGAAGCTCTCCACCGGCCGGCCCATTGTCAACCATCCCCACTATGAAGACGCTGGTCTGAGGTCAGTGAAGCTGAGCCAAGCAACTGCTCTGATGTTCAGATCAGAGACAAAGAGAGGAAGAACTTGTTCAACAAAGCATCCAAGTTTGGCTAAAGGCAGTTTTCTGTCCTGTTCAGAAATCATGTGGGATCATCAAATATTTACTGAAAAATTTGAGTATTTGTTTGCTAAAAACTAATCAGATCCTGTTGGCTTTGAGGTTAAGTCAGTCTTCATATCCGTGACTTTGTGAGCAGCTGTAACATTGGTCTCTGCAAGTTTTTGTCTCTGTTCTCATGTAGTTTTATTTTGTTTTTTGACTGCTGTACCCCTGAATGAAATATGACTGAAGTGATTCTCCACCTTATGCATCATAACAGTGCTGCATTTTGTTCCTCACAGGGAGAGAACCAAGCTGGTTTACTCCATGTACAGCCGCATGTCTGGAGAAACCGTCAAGAAGAACCTCATGAAGCTGGGAGTTGACTTCTTCGTCTTGGAGGATTCTTGGTGCACCAGAAGAACCAGGTGACTCAATGCAATGTGTTTGCTCCTGCAGCAGGAGGCAGATTATTTTCTTTTACATCTTGATTTGGATAATTTCCGATCACAGAGAGCCTACTTGTTCATTTTGATTTGCTTAAAATGCTTAAAAAAATAAGATTTAATGTTTGATTAACTTTGTTATCTTTCTCTCTGTACCTTTTTTTCTTTCCTGTCTCTTAAACCAGACCCGGCTGCAGCATGCCTGAGATCTGGGACATTGAAGATCCCCAAAATGTCGGTAAAGTCCCCCTCTGCACCCACATTTCCAGGAACTCACGACCCCACTTCACCACAGTCTTTTCCAATGACATTTACAAAGTTCTCAAAGTCCCCAAAGCGACCAAAGATCTCAGATAACATCGTGGGAAAGACTGATTCAACACCAAACTTGTCATTTTTCCACTTCTTCTTTTTGTACCTGCTTTGGTCGATCACTGCCGTTGCTGCTTTTTACTCTTTACTCCCTCAAACCCAAACGATTCCACTTTTCTGCAGGGCTCTGATTAGCTGAGCAGTGGACTTAAAACAGGTCGGACAAAATGATTAGCCATCAGTCTTTCTACTCTTTGTGTCCTCTCAGTTGTCAGTATTTGTGACTTTAAAAAAAAAATCCCTTTTTCCCACTTTTTGCTGCATTTTCGTCAACTGGTGACCTGTCCGTTAAGCTCCCTCCAGTTGGTTCCCAAGTGAAAGCCAAAAGTCATCGCAGCTCCTCATTGCATCGGTTCTGTTACATAGAATCCTTATTCTGAAAAATCACTGTCCTCAAAGAGAAGCTGTCGTTTTTTTTAACGTGTAGAAATCATTTTCTGTGACCTGCGCTGAAGAAGTTAAATTTGTCGTGCGGGACCAATCGATGATGTCCACATACTGTGAAGCAATACCCTTTGCAAACCTGACAAAAGCTGACTTCTTCTAATGTCACGCACCGTGTTGATCTCTGAAAGAATTTTTCAGTAGTACAGTATTTTTATAATTTATTTGTGTGTGTATTTTTTATGCAAGCTACAAAGTGTTACGACATTTTCTTTATAAGCAAATAGTATTTCAAAAAATTCGGAGGGGAAAATCATGTTCTTGTGTTTGAAAAGCTTTTAAAAATCTCTTTAAATACATATCGTTCAGCTTTTGCTCCAAGATGGAATTTGATCAAGATCTTTTAACAAAATTTTTCATTTTAGTAGAGCTTTTGTTCTTAATTCAGTTAAAAAACCGGACAAAAGATATTTTTTATGGTTAATTGAAACAAGTAGATTACCCCAAACTTTGCCCTGTAACAACATTTTTGTAAATACCCAACCAGTTGTTTTGTAAGTGGCCGATGTGCAGCCTTCAAAAGGTTGTTTTTGTCTCTTGAGTTACTGTTATTTGCCAAAGCAAGTCTTGTTATCAAAGCTTTGTATTCTGGGTACTGTAGCACATGATAAAATGTGTTTTTGGTGACTGAGAACCTTCAGTTCATGAGTTCTGTGACGGCCAATCAAAACCAATCGTAGCAGTGGGTTCGATGTAAATGGTAGCAGTTGCTGTTTCTTCTTCATGCCTGACTGTTGGATATTTTAGGAAATTCACTTAAGGAGAGTTAAATGAGAAAATCAACACCACTCTCCCGTCTGTACAGTAAATCTGAAGAAGCAGTCAGAAGGCTCCTGTGTCTGTTTGAATAAAACGATCTGAGAGAGGACGGTTTAAGCGATAAGTGATCATGTTTGTAACTTGTAATGTCAATAAGTGTCCTTTTCTTCTACTGTAGGTTAAAATAAAAATGGCTGCATGTTGTATTGATGGTTTGATCTAATGTAATTAGACTCATCAGATGGAAAGAGTTAAATCTTTTCTTGCATTCTGGCTCTAGAAATGAGTCAACATGCTGAAGTTTTGTCTTATATGGATTGAACAGGTTGTTAAAGATTAGTTGAACATTTTTGGGACACAAAGCTAATTTGCTTTCTTGCACAGAGGGAAATGAGAGTTTTGATTCCACTCATTTCTTCTCGGTAAAAGAGAAGCTACAGCTGGTTAGCTTAGCTTAGCCTCTGTTAGCTCTGTCAGGCTAACTCAAAAATCCCTCTAACAGCTCCTCTCAACAGGTTGTAGTTTTATGGGACTATTTCTTGATGCAGTCTTCTTTGTTTTTTAGCAGTTAAACTAATGAGAAATAACTGTCAATTGATGAACTTTAGTAGTGCTTTTAAATGAATTATTTAACTTTGTAGAGAACCAAACAAGCGATTTCCCCTTGTTACCAGTTTTTATGCTAAGCTACTAAGCTAACCCTCCTACTTGTTGGCTATACCTTTATATTTCACAGATATAAAAGTAGTATTGTTCCTCTTACATAAGTTTACACAAGAAAGCAAAAAAGGGTTTTCTCAAAATGTTTAACTGTTCTTGTTAGAGGAAGGAGTCGCCATGTTGGAGGAGAGACAACAGCAGAAACAAACATTATCACTTCTTCCTTCCTGATCCCTCTTCCTCCTTTAAGAGTGAGAATTTAGGCCACAGCTGCAGAAACATTTGGCTGCTGTGGATAATTGGTTTTCTGCTGTCGTTTCCTCCTCCAACATGAAGATGGGTCCATCACAATAATTAGTAATTTCCCAAATATTCTGTGACGAGTTTTGTCTATAAAAAGGCTGCAAGTCCCTCTCAGCTTTAAAGTATTTCTGTATTTGAGCAGGTTGAAATAATGTCAGTGCAAAACACTTTGGTGCAGGGGATTTTATTGGTTGGTATCAGAATGAGATTGTAAACAAACACTAATATACAGAAAGTCCTTTTCTTGATGGTATTAAATGTGCCAGAGCGTTGAACAAATCAGCCCATAAGCATTTAATTTGTGGTATTTTCTTCATCTGATATCAGTTTTTTTTTGTTTGTTTGTTTGTTTTTTTGTTAATTTGAAGACTGAGGCATCGCTGTATGATCTTGTACAAGTGCTTGTTTTCAAGGATTGGGGATGTTGCTACAACTCCCAAAACACTACAAAAAGTTGTGTAATACCGTCACAGGCGTTGGTGTGTTTGAGAGATCTTTTATAATATTTGTCTTTTTTTTGTCTGTATTTTAAAAAATAAAGTGTTTGACGTCAACACCGTTGTTTTTTTTTCTTTTTGTCATAAATATTTTAAGAAATTATTAATAAATAAATTAGTATCCTTCTGTGGGAATTTTTCACTTAAAACACTAGTTTTAAAATATTTAGAACTCTATATTGAATTAATGCTAATATTTTTGTGCAAAAATTAAAAAAATATATATTTTATTTTATCAGAAGTATTAACAACTTCTGAAAAATAAAATTTAGAATATGTGTTTACATTCTGCCTTACTAAAAATAAACCAGTTAAAAACAATTGACAAACAAAAACAAACAATTGATTCAGCAGATTCATGTAAAAACAGTTTTGCTATGAAATAATAATAAAGAAATGAAAAGTACCAGGGGCTTTCTTCAATTATTTTATTGTATTTTTTAGTAATGATGACATTCACAGTTTGATCCTGCAGGTGGTGAAAAATCTCCACAAGTTTAGTATTTTAAAAAAACACATCTCATCAGCTTCAGAAACCAGGACATGCAAACATTTAATGCAGAAAGTCAAGAAAATGAGAAAAGAAAATGAGTTTCAATAGCAGGTTTACTACTTCTGGCTAAAATCACACAATGCAGCCTGTTTTATACCCAGAGATAATAAGTTTATGAGGGAAGTTTACACTTTTTCCACAATATGTTATTTCTTTTTGTTGTTTTTTTCTGTTTCATTTTTTGGACAGTGAGTTTAAGCTTTGATTGATGTTATTAAACAGCCATGTGTTATTGTAGTGCATGTTGAACGTGTTCAGGTCTAATCCAGAACCGAGCCGTAGACCTCCACCTCACACAGAGACAGGAACTCTTCTCTCTCTGGGAGAACGATGTTCACATATTGACCGTCCATCCCGTTGCACTGGAATTCAGCAACAGCTCCTTCTGCGATACTCGTGATCACAGCACATCTGGTCAAAGAGGCAGAAATCAGTGAGTTTAGTCACTTGGGTCTTTTTTTTTACTTTACAAAGTGATAAAATTGTCAGTTAAAAAGTAAAAAAGAGATACATAAGACAAAATGATCATTAATATATATTATCGAGAGATTTGTTAGTTAAAGTCATTTTAAAAAGGTGTTTTTTTTAATCTGACAAACAGGGTCTTAGCTTAGTGGGTTAAAGCTTGGAGTTAAGGTGGTAATTCTTAATAAGTGACTGTGAGCGATGGTCTCGAGCTTTTTAGATTTTGGTGTTTTTCTTTAACTTTCAGTGTTGATTTTTGGCCACATGGGGGCAGCAAACAATCAGTAAATCAACACTTGGATATTATCACCTGTAAAATTAATTATACTACATATATCAGCAAATAGTTGCTAATTATCCATGCTGTGAGAGCAGAGAAGGTGAACCAGATGTGTGTTAACTATTATTACTTTGTACATTGTAATTCATTCACTCATTCATAAGATACTAAGACTCAATACCCAAAATGGTGTGAGACACTTAAAATTGTACTCAGCAAATCAAATTATGGCCCAAGGTACTTTTATATTGAAATAAACAGAATTTACATGGATTTTAGATTCTTGTTTTTTTGTGTAAGAAGCAGTTTACAAATGTATTTGTAATGTTCTGGCAATTCATGAAGAATTTTTGAGACTGAAATTTCTCCTTCAGGTCTCAATTTGAAAAGTTTGGGAGTTTTGGAGGAACAAATGTGCCTTAAGAGTCTGTAAACTACCTCGGGTTGCTGTTGCCGTTCTGTTCAAGTGAGTCTCCAATGTGGATCTCAGCTCCATCAAGGCGTTCGGGGTTAGCATCTGTGTTAGCCACTTTAACAGAAAACACTCTGTGGGTTTTGCGCAGATCCAGTCGCCACCAGGGGTTGATGTCGTTGCTGGTGTGACTGCAGGAGCCGTGTTCCCATTTGCCGTCATGATTTCCATCTATGGCATTGGACGCCATGCCGAATGAATATAATGAAGACTGTGTGGCTTTTCCTTGAAGAGCCAAGTTCTCTCCTGCAGAAAAAAATGAAGTTTTGCAGGTTTTATTTAATGCACCACATGTTCAACTTCTAATTTCTCTTCCCATGTGACGCATTGAAAGAAATTTTATATCATTTACAGTCAAAATGTATGAGAAAGATGCAGAATATCTGAATTTAAAACACCATTTAAAATACATTTCTGACAGAATTTCTTTGGAGCTAAGTTTGTTTTAATAACATAAAAATGTATCATGTAATTTAGTTTTTGACCTACAGTTTATAGATAAAGTGAGAATTGCAGAAAACTGTTCACTTTTATCAATTAAGAAGCTCAGATTCTCACCGGTTGGGGCTCGGTACCCATAGACTTCCACTTCACAGAGAGTCAGGAACTTTCCTGAACCGGGTAGAAGCAAAGTAACGTAACGTCCCTCCACACTTTTGGTGAAATTCTGAGTGAACGGCTGTTGTGAACCAATGTCAACGATGGTACCAACACTAACAGACAGAGAAAGCAGCACATGAATCACACTGACACCTGCAGACCTGAAGGGGGTCAATGGTAACACAAACTTAAAAAAAAAAAGACTCTTAAACTACTTAAATGACAAATTGAATGTCAGGAAATGTGAACTTTAATAATGCCTCAACCTTTGTTGGTAGTTTTCCATTTTTCTGAAGAGGACAGGAACATTTCCAGACATTTCTAAGCTTAAAGTGTCTGGTTTGGTGGTTTGCATGGCAGCAGCTGACTTATAGCTAAATGACCTCACTGAACAGAAGTACTAATAGCAGAACAGAGAGAACTGAACTGAATGGATATTTTTCAACAGCAAAGATTACAGGTAGAGTTGGATTTTTCTATTGAGACTTGTAGTTTTTTTGTCTACTAAATAATTCCTTTAAGTAATTAAAATTGTTTCAAAAAGAAAACACTTCGGTGTGCAGTTGGTGTCAATTCTTGACAAATACTCACACTTCCAGGATGTAACTTGACGAAGACTTTGAAAAATGTGTGCAGTTTGTTACTCACACTGGGTTCTTCTGACCGTCCGGAGAGTTTCCGACGTGGATCTTCAGCCCGTTGATCCTGTGCTCGCAGCAGTCCTCTCTGTTGAAGATGACGATGGAAGTGATGATGTAGGACTCCAGCAGGTCCACCCTCCACCAGGGGTCGGAGGACTCAGCAGTGTGTGTGCACGATCCAGCATGAAAGTTCCCATCACGGCTCCCGTCAATAGCACTGTAGGGGTCCCCAAATGCATGATAAAAACGTGGTGACTGGGACGCTTTCCCACGTAGGGCCACATTTTCTGTGAATGAGACAGTTGAAATGCATTCTTATGGTCAAATAGCTAGGAGAAATAAAAAATGCACACCAAACAAAAGCTCGGGTCTAAGGAGGTTAAACAAATATCTGCATCAAACATCTGGATGATTCCTTCAGAGCTTTTAAGAGCCCTCTCTTCTTAAGAACTTCCATAATTAAACACTATGAGTAAACCTTTTACTTTTTACAAAAATCCTACATAAAAAGTTGGTAAAGACAAGTTTGCATAAAAGAGGAACTTAGTCTGCTAAAACAGTCAAACTACAAAGTTATGTTCGGAGAGAAACAACAGCAAAACATGAGACATTTATTTAGTTTGAGCAGTGAAATTGTCTCTTCACAAAGAACTGAACTCAAAGAATAAAACAGTCAAATTGAATTATCACTAGAGATAAAAAAAGGTTTTGCTGCGGTGGCAGTTGACTGGCTAATTAATAACTTTTTTATTGCAGAAGAAAATAACTTTCTTCTTTCCACAAACACTTCAGACTTACATCCACTTCATCAAATATTGCAACCATATGAAACTGCATCTAGAGATGTTTTACAATGAAGACATCACACATTCATTCATATCAGACTTACGATAAATTACAGCTAAGCTCGTCTTCAGGAGGAGCAGCACGAGGAAAATGCTGAGTTTGATCATCCTGGTTGAAACAAATGAGATTGATTAATTAAGAGATGATATTTGAAAATTTTAATCTAATTATTCGTTTTTTAAAGTAAGTGACATCACCTTTTTTCCAAATGGATTGCTTTGATTTAACATTGTAATCCAAAACCTTTTACAGTGAGACTCTTATTCCTCACACACTTAAATGTTTTCTATTTAGTGTCACACTTGAATTATTTTTGAATTTGTGAACTCTAAAAACTTACAACCAAGTTCTCTAATTTGCATGACTTGTAATTACTGACTGAATCTTCAAAAGGAAATTAAAAATCACAGAAAATTAGATGTGCTGTTCAGTTTTTTAGCTTATTCCTGAGGAGCAAAGTGCATCCTGGGAACAACTCTGCCTTTAAGCCCGAGTCTCAAGGGTTCTGAGGGGAGAATTAACTTAAAATACATGTTTTTAATGTTTGGAGGAACCAGGGACACAACCCCCCCAGGGGCCTCATGGCTGAGGCAAAAGTGCTATCTACTAAAAATGGTCAAAATTCATATTAAAATTCATATATTATTAATCCCCTAAGCTGCAGGGGTTCATATCTCAACGCGTTATTAAACCTTTGGTATATTAACACTTGCTCAGGCAGAGAAAAGCAGCACAATACAGCAGAATTTACAGAAACTGATGAAGATGAAAACGACCTGATGCACCGAAGCAACATGTTACCTGGAGTCCTCGACAGATCGGGTGCTTTCCCTTCACAAGTCTGATGGTTCAATGAAGAAGAAGAAAGCTTCCAAACTCCTAAAACCAAAGCAATATCTGTTCTATTTATATATATATATCTCTGTCTTCACCTCAACGTCGGTTGCACCAATCAGCAGAAATCATCTTCAGGGCCGTCCTGTCACATGACATCATTTCACCTCCTGTGTTTCGCTTCCCTTTACCAGCGAATTCGAGTTCGGATGTCGTTTACGGACATGATAAATGGACAAATGTACTAAATATTACACAACACACATGGACATTCATAAAACCACGAGAATGAAATGACTCTGATACTCAGTGGCAGTGATGGAATATAACTGAAATATATATAAAACTTCATATGATGATACTCTCTTCCTTTAAAGTATCTTTAATTCTTAGGTTAATTTTACAAACAATGCAAAACATGTTAATTATGACATTTTCTTTTTTACAAAGTGACACACACTTGTTTAAAAATGCCTGAAAATTCACATTCAAGAAACAGTAAAAGTGATATAATGCAGATTTAAAACCAACCGCTCCAATCCAGACAAGCACATGTATGTCTGGTTATTTTGCAACAGCGTCAGCACATAATATATGTATATAGTGTTACTGTATATACTGTTATGCACTTCTTCTTTTGTCACATGCTGTTACAGTACAGTCCTGAACATTTACGTCCTTTATTTTTTGACTATTCTTTAACTTTTTTGTTTAGGTTTTGTTGTCCTTCCTCTTTGCTTTGTGTCCATTTCTGTGTCAGTGCACTGAGGAAAGTGTGAAATTCAGGGTTAACATTTGTCACAAAGTGACAAATCTACCAAATAAGCAGAAAAAGGATCAAAACAACAGTTAGCATAAGTGCTGATAGTGCTTAGTTGCAGATTTTTTTATTTTGCGCAATGTACACATCCCACGAAACTTCTCTGTTTTAAGCCAGCATCACTTGGAATTTGGAGTCTTACAACACTTCAAATGCTTTGCTTACTTCTCTGTTTCACCCTCAGTAAACTACAAATATATCCTGCTTTCTTCCTCTGGTATAATCTCTATGAATGTTCATGTGTTATAACATGTAGTTATGTATTATTTTGGTATTTCAACAGATGAGACGATTGAATGTCACTTCATAAGAAGGGCTGTGTATTAAACTGACATGAAGGAGACTTTGTGAATGTTTATTACAGTTGTTGTTAAGTGTCATTTAGTAAAGTTGACATTATTTGGGAAACTTTGTTCTGACATCTTGACATCAACCAAGACAACATAACTTGTCATCCACATGTCATGACAGGCCTGATTACCAAACTCAAAGACAAATTTTTATTTATATATTAAACTTTGATGTAATTGTATTTATTTGTTTGTTTTAGGTGGGAGTGGCTCCAGAGTCCCTTGTCTTTGTCGTTTGTCAGCTGTGTTGGCATCTGGTGGTGCTGTCTCTGGGTTTGTGCTTTTGTGTATGAGTTCATGTTCATGATCCCTGCTGCACACTAAATT
>JAPZDV010000025.1:2749012-2763195 GCA_029814665.1 Acanthurus lineatus | reverse complement strand
GTTTTATGTTTGATATATGTATCACTGATCCATGGCTGTATTTTATGTTGCCAGCTATGATACCTGGGTATCATCCAGTGAGGTGGATGGCGATGTGGAGGACCCACCCAGCACTGACAGACCGTGGAAGGTGAGATATGAAGCGGAAAAACAAAGGAGGAACTTTTTATTATTATTATTATATTCTGTTTTCAAAAAGATGCATCCAGGGAGCATAGGATTGTAGCTAATGTTTTCCTGAAGGAAGCAATCATTTCCAGCAGCACTTGCCGGGTTAAAGTCAAAGGTGCTACTTTATGACATTTTAAAAGAACCTTTTAAAAAGTTCATGTTTGTTAGGAGTTGAAAAATTACTTATTTCTAACTGAGGGCTTTTTTCACAAGAGCTGTACTTATATTCATTTTTAACATGAAACACTGATTGCTTTCTTTTGGGAAATGATGAAGGAAAATTAGGGCAACAGTGTAAAAGGAAGATTAGGTTCTAGTAGAAGGATCTGCACACTGAAACTCGATCAAAGTGAATTTCCTGCCTCACCCCGTCTCCCTCTCTCTCCCCCTCAGGTTCATGCCAAGTGGGTTTTAGACACAGATGCCTTCAACGAGTGGATGAATGAAGAAGACTACGAGGTGGATGAGAACAAGAAGTCAGTCAGCTTCCGCCAGAGGATCTTCCCCAAAGAGGAGGAGGTAGATATCAGTGTTTTGTGTGTTTCAGTCAAAAAGTTATATTTTCACTCCCAGTAAATCCTGAGTCTGAAAGTAGGTTTTCCAGCTGTAGATCACCAGTAGAGCTTGAAGCCTCTGTTGTTGCTCTTAAGTGTCGGCAACAAATTTCGTGATTGTTAACACAATCAGGAAATTGTCTAATCGGGAAATTAGGTAATTACTGTGACCAACCAACAACAAATGTTGTTCAAATCAGCTGTTCATCAAGAATATTCATCCAAAACTGGTCAAGTACTTGTCACAAGTTATGTACTTTGGTGATTTAAAAGATATAAGGTTGCCGGACAGCCAGCTTGTGTATAAGTGTGTTTTTGCTGCCAGTTTTTGTGTTGCTGCATGTGGCTTTGCCCTGTGGGTTGTGTGTCATCGTCCTCCTCCGTCTGCGTCCAGCCTCTGTCTGTTTGTTGCGCATCTTTTCCAAACTTTTCCTCACTCTTTGTCTTCAACTAATGTATTTTAAGGGTTTCTGTCCTTGCTTGGAAAATAAGTTTGATTAAGAAGAAAGCCTGTGAACTGAAGTGGGTTTACGAGCCACAAATGACTTATTTCACAGGTCGAAACTTGTCACATGGCTGTAATTAGCTGCCATGTGAATGTGAATGGGGGAGACATTTAGTTTAGAAATTCACTCTAACAATTTCTTTTTTGTATTGACCCACTTACTGACACCTAACAGTTTCTGTTTACATTAATCTACCTGGCCATGCAAATACTCCTGAGCTCCCACTTATAAAAAGACCAGCAAATTGGACAGATAATCAGAAACCTGTTTGATTCAGAGGTGTTTTTTGTACTTGCTTTAGGTGAACAATCCTAAAATGATGTAAATCAAAGACGATTAAACATAAAAAAGTTACAAAAGATTGTCTGCTCAAGTTAACTTATGGCAGAAAAACCTTCACTGCTGTGCACAAAGTAAGAAGAGAAGTTTTGGGTGAAAGGGGAGCTATTTTTAGCAAGGACAGTATACAGGAACCCTAGTCGTCTCCTCCACCTCCACGGCATCCTCCTCCCCTCCCTGCCGTCGTTCTCCCACCGCTTCCCCCTCCTTGTGTGTGCAACCGTTCCATCCTCTCATTCTGCTGCTCTTTCTCTCATCCTCCATCCCTCGCTCCCTACGCTGCACGGGGTTTGTCTGATCAGTCTTCCCGTACACCCGATCGCAAGGAGCGCAAGGCCAACTCTGCCGGTAAGAAGAGGAGGCGCTCGCCCTCGCCGCCCAGCACTCCTGCTGAATCTCGCAAGAAGGGAGGAAAGAAGGGGTGAGGAGGCCAATTTCAAATATTTGTTTTTGCAGCCAGAGTTGGAGCAAAGACTTAAGCATATCTTGCAGATTATTGTTAGAGTATTTGAAACTTTTAAATGAGATTTATATCGGAAGATTTGCAGTGTCGTTTAAGTAACTCATGATTTCCTCTTTGTTGTCAGGAACCCAGGGCCTCACTGGAAACGACGGGGCCACAGAGGCGAAGAGGAGGACACAGAGGAGGACATGACAAAGGACATGGACGACTCCTCAGCCGGTGCCAGCATGGAGGAGGGCGGCATGACCAAGAACTGTACGTGCCAAGGCTGCATCTAAGCTAAATGCGCTCCTACATTTAAAACATGATCACTCTGAATAAGTACATGGAGGCAGTGGTTTGGTTAAATATCAGTCAAAAAGAGCTGTAAATGTTTTGTATTGGCATCAAGATCTGCAGTGGATAAAATATGATCAGATGTGATGATGTGCACTTAAAGGCCAAAGTAGGACTGATATTTATTTTATCCAGATGATGTCTTTAAAGAAAAACTGAATCCAATTAAGAGTCTTGAGATTTAGGTTGATGTCAACACAAACCTGACCATTTTTTAAATCCAAATAACAGTCTCAAACTGTAAGATCTTAAATGAACAATGATAATAAGAACAGAGAAAACAGTGATCAGTTGGTTGTGAAAGTTGTGGATTATTTATCGGTTTTCTGTCTTGTTCAGTACTCTTGCTTGATAGAAGTTGGTAGAAATGTGTTTCAAGTTTAGATTTCTCCAATTTTCATTCATGAAGAGGGAAGCAGAAGGCCTGGGGGCAAATAGCTTGTAGTTGAGCATTGGTTATGTCGGAGCATGTTGTGTTCAGACCCAATGTTCAGCAGCTTGTCTTCAGCTGAATCTACTAAAAAACATGAAAACAGCTGCTCTGTCAGATCACTGAATGGTCGAGGGGGAGCTGTAGAGAAGGAAGTTAAAACAAACGGGAAAAGAAGAAGTTGTGCACTCATTGAAATTTTTACAAGCTCCTAAAAAACTGGAGGTCTGAAGGTCTTTGAGCCAATTATGAAATGCAAATTTCTGTTAGCACAGCCTCTACTTTTTTTGTATGCTGTTTTCATACCTCACTTGCTGAATTTCAGTATGCATAACATCCACCTGCTTTTCCTCAGCAGGAAGAAAACTACCTTCTGTGAGCTTTGTAGCTGGATTTGTTTCTCCCTTAAGTGTGAGATTATCTCACCACTGTAATCTTTTTCTGTTTCTGTTTTGGCAGAAAAGCTTCTTTATCGTGTAAAGGTGCCTTTCTTGAACAAAATCAAAAAACCGATTTCATGTTGAAAACAGGCGTTACTCAGAATCAAGTCATATTAATAGAAACACGACTTCAAATTGGATCATATCTATTTTATTTATTTTATTTTAAAGTCAAAAATCTGTTGTGGCTTCCCTTTGTGATGGATGGCAAAAAAAATCCACTCAGCTTAAGGAAACCCATCTGTCTCTCCCCCAAAGACACAAATGTCATTTTAATAAACAGGAAAACAACCTGTGGATGTGTTTTTTTTTTGTTTTTTTTAAACAAACTGGAGATGAATGGAGCTTCGTTTGTACTCTCCTTAAATATTCTCTTTAAAACCAAACAGACTAAAAATGCTCTTTTTGGACCAGGTCCCATCTGATATGTCCCACTTTTGCAAAAAAAAACACACACACACACATACACACTCCTTTGCACTCCATCTATTTTAGTGTCCTCTTTTGCAAGCCAGAGTGCCGGTTAATGCCTCCGTGCCCACAGCTGAATCAAACTACCTTTGAATTTTTTTAAATTCTTTTTTTCCCTTTTCATCAGTCTACTTTTTTCGTCTTTTTTTCCTTTTCTTCTTTACACAGCAAATTCAAAGAAAGACAGTGAGAATACTCCGCTGAAAGGAGGAAATGTGGCTGATTTGGGTGCGTAACTTTAACTGAAGTGATCTGTTTAGTTTTTTTTAATTTATTTTTATCAGTGTTGAGGATCAGTCACTTTTAATATACAAGTGTTTGCCTGTGTTTGCATCGCAGCTAAAATCTGTTATTGTTTTCTCCAGATGACATGGAGGATGACTCTGTGCTGTCAGGTGGAAAGGTAAGACAATTGATCGCCTATTTCAGCAAAATAACTCTTTTTGTAGCTAAAACTTAGTGAGCAGGCAGTTAACCTTTTTCCTTTTTTTAAAAAAAAGCCATTAATTTAATTGGAAATGGAATAGAATGTCCACAAAGTGACCTGTCTGTCAATGTTTTTATTGGTTAAAATATATATGTATCTGTTGCTCACAGCTGCCAATTTATTTTTTTGACATTTGGTTCATTATCCAAACCTCCTCCATCAGTCTCCCTTGGTTCTGTTCACAGAAACCCATTAATTTTTCTTTTACATCCACAGCCTGAATAATTTAAATGTGAAATTTTTTCTCCTCACTGTGAGATATTACGTTTGTCCTTCCAGGCAAACACTTTTCTGATGTTAAGAAAACTTTGGGATATAGGAGTTTTAAATTTTCTTTATTGGTTTCACTTTGTATGCTGAAACTTTCTTCCTCATGCTGACCTGAGTGACTGTCTCTCCTCCCAAAGGATGACGAGGAACAAAGCAAAGCTGAAATCAACCGACTGATTGACGCCGGCGAGGACAGCGTGACCGAACAGACTCACCACATCATCATCCCAAGCTACAGCGCCTGGTTTGACTACAACTGGTGAGGGCTTGAGGATGAAAAACACATATGGATCATAACAATTCTGCCTTGAATGTCATTTTAATCTTTATATTTAACATAAAAAGTGTACAGAAGTAAAGAAGATTGCTCCTGTTTCACAATATGTAAACAGGATGCAATACAATTTTATTATCCTTCATTATTTTTATTTTTCTTGAAAGCACTTTGAGATGCATTTAATGTTATGAAAGGTGCAATATAAATCTAAATAAAGTTGATTATTATTATTACAGCCAATAACAAGGAGTCACAGTCAGTTCTTAGTCAATTAAGATCAGTGATTGTAAAACAGAAACTTTGATTTCCTCTGCATTATTGTTTCTCTCCTTCCAGCATCCATGAGATCGAGAGAAGAGCCCTGCCTGAGTTCTTCAATGGCAAGAACAAGTCCAAAACACCTGAGATGTGAGCTTATGCACACACACGCTCACACACACTCATAGTTGCTGATCACATAAAACCACCAGACTTGTTTCATATGTGTTGCTGCAGATGCAAAGCGACACGTTTCCTGTTGTTTTTAATCTCTTTGTGGCTCTTCTCAACTCTTCAAACAGATATCTGGCCTACCGTAACTTCATGATTGACACATATCGCCTGAATCCTCAGGAGTACCTCACCTCCACCTCCTGTCGCAGGAACTTGACTGGGGATGTCTGTGCCATCATGAGGTAAGACAAGTCCACAGGTGTTAATATGCTAAACTTTCAAATGAATACACAAACTTTTACAAACACTGCTCCAACTTTTCCTCCTTATCTCACAAAATGTGTGCTGTTATTCCTGGATGTAGACAATGTAATGTTTTCCTTCTCTACATGAGTTTTCATGAATTATTTCTTAACATTCATGATCTTACCATAAACTTGTATGAACTGTTATCTGTTATTTGTTGGAAAACAATGTGTGGCACATGGTAAGATTATTTGTAGCAGTTAAAAGCCAGTTTTGATTAATGCCACAAGTTCTTGAACAAGTAAGTCACTTCATTTGTTTGGGTTATATGACATTAAGAGACCCCTTAAGGTGTGGAGACATGAAGCCAACAGAAGGCTGATGATGAGTGGGAAGCCAGTGCTTGAGTTTTTCGGACCAAGTTTTGACCGAGTTTTTTTGGGTGTGGCAGTTATCGTCCCTTGATGGAAGCTTTGCAGAGTCTTTTCGTCCAGTTGAACATGTTGAATAGGCAGTGACGGGCCTCATTGAGAGGAATCCCTCTGATTGGCTGTTAAACCAAATCAAAAAGAGAAAAGGAAGTAAGCAAACTAATACAAAGGGCTCCTCTCATTTTTCATTGATCATTACAATTTGCAGAACCTACTTCTAAAAATTGAAATAAATCAGAAAAAAATTTTAAAACAGAAGAAAATACGAGTGTCTAAAATGTTTTTACCATCTGTGTCCAGGGTTCATGCGTTTTTGGAGCAGTGGGGTTTGGTGAACTACCAGGTCGACTCCGATAGCCGCCCATTGCCAATGGGACCTCCACCCACATCCCACTTCACTGTGCTGGCTGACACACCATCCGGTCTCATGCCACTGAACCACAGACCTCCACCAGTAAGTCTGACTGCTAGCATGTAATAGGCAGAGAGAGAGTGATGGATGAAGGGTTAAGAAAAAAAGGACACAAACAAAAAATCACAGCTGTAACGTTGCATCGTGTTCTTTCAGGTTTCCATCCATCTGAGACTGATAAAAAGAGTCTTTGTGTTTTACCGCTTTAACGCCTGCCAACACTGATTATGTGCTGTGTTTCATCCTTCCAGATTCCTCCTCCGCAGCAAATGCCCAACTTCGCAGACAAAGGCAAAGACAAGGCCATCGACTTGCAGAACTTCGGCCTTCGCACTGACCTTTACAAGAAAACCCCCAAGGTCAGCACATAACTCACAAGACATCCTGTAATCTGTTTTGCACATCATAATCTTTGTTTCTCCTCAGATGGTGAGATGATTTCTCTGTATTTCTCAAATGGTAAATTAGGGTAAAAAGTAAAACAGTAGTAAACATTCAAAGAACAAGATAAAAAACCTATTAATGATGAAATTTTTAGGCATTAACAGTGCTGCAACTGTGCTGCAAAAAACTTCTTCATTGCCTTTTTATCCTTATGCAATTGGTTTTGGTCTCATACAGGGTAAAGCTACCAGCTCCACTAGAGAATGGACCGAACAGGAGACTCTGCTGCTGCTGGAGGTGAGTCTTTCTTGACATTAGAGAGAAAAGAAACCTGTTAAAATTCTCTGGATGCAACAAGCAGTGGCAGAAACTCATGGAGTTATAAGATGGTTACAGCCTATTGTTGCATATCTTCCATAAACTGCCAGACAATCTGTTTTTTCCATTTCCTTTCCTTCTTGTTCATGCATCTATCTTTTCCTCGACTCGATTCTCTCATTCCTTCTACTTCTTACTCGTTTATCATCCTCTCTCTTTGTGCCTTTCTTGGTTCATCTTATTGCTTTACACATTTTTATATCCAAGCCAGCCTGTATTCCCATATGCACTTCTACTTTTCAATTACCTTGATTTCCGCTGAACATAATCCTCCTCCACTCTCCCTTCAGCCCATTATCTTCTGCTTTACAACCCTTTAATCTGTGCTCCTGTCCTCCCACACCTTATGATCCTGCTTATGAACCTTTATCAATGTTGCACACAAGATAATATGACTGGGACTTGTGTATTCACTCCCTCACTTCTTTCAGGCTCTGGAGATGTTCAAAGACGACTGGAACAAAGTGTCTGAGCATGTCGGTTCACGCACCCAGGACGAGTGCATCCTGCACTTCCTGAGGCTGCCAATTGAGGATCCTTACCTAGAGAGCACTGAGACCTCCCTTGGCCCTCTGGCCTACCAGCCCATACCCTTCAGCCAGTCCGGAAACCCCGTCATGAGCACAGTAGCCTTCCTTGCATCCGTGGTCGACCCCAGAGTGGCGTCTGCTGCTGCCAGGGCAGCTTTAGGTGAGAACTGCTGCATCATATCTCAGATTTATTTTTGTGTGTAAAGCCCTTTCACTGTAAGAGTGTCAGATTAATGTAAGTTTTGAATTGTAAATGAATGAGCGTGCTCTCTCTCTGTCTGCAGAGGAGTTCTCTCGTGTACGTGAGGAGGTGCCGGCTGAGTTGGTGGAGGCTCATGTGAAAAAGGTGCAGGAGGCAGCGAGGAGCACAGGAAAGGTGGATCCTGCTTTTGGCCTAGAGAGCAGCGGCATTGCTGGTACTGCCCCCGAGGAGCCTGAGAAGACTGGTGAGTAACATGTGACACATGGCAGAAACAGCAGCTGAAGCCTCTGGTTTAAGTCTTAGGCAGAAAAGTTCAGTCATGTGAATAAAAGATTTAAGTGCATAAAACTAGATATTATGCTTAAGTGTAGCATGTTGGCCATTAACCTGTGAAATCAGATGTATTCGTAGCAGGTTTCAGAGTTTATGTGTATTATACAATTATAAGTCTGCAGCCACTTGGGGGCAGCAGATGGTAGCAGAGTGACTGCAAGCAATTGGACAGGGAGAGGGATATTTGATGCAGATGAGTGTGTGTGTGCGTGTGTGTGTGTCCACGTGCACGAGTGTGTATGTGCATATGAGTGTGTTTGAGATGATATGTTAAACTAATGGTGAAGTGAACAGCATCGCTTTATCTTTACTTTAATCTTTTTCTCACATTCTATTATCTTCTTTGAATATAAATGGTCTTTCTTCACTCGAATATCAGGCAGAGCTGATCAGTCTCATGATATTTAAAGACAATACACATTAGTTTTTGCCAACAGGGGTGTGAGTGCTGCAGAAATATTGGTGTGAGCGCATGTGCATGTGCATATTACTGTGTAACCAGTGGATTAAAACAACAGTGGCAGATGGGGCAGGGTAGAAGGAGGAGGGAGAGCAGAAAAGTGGGTCATCACACACTCTTATATGTTTGTCTTTCTATTTTGCTGTTTGCTTTCTTGAAATATTTCTCTCCCTTTTGCTTAAGCACACTCTCCCCCCCCACCCCCCCCAACACACACACACACACACATTCCCAATTGTTTGTTTAACCTAAAATTAATGCCCTCTAGAAGCAAAGTTGCAATCAATAGGCTTAAGTGCATTCAGTGCCTTGCCCTGCCTGAAGCATTCGACGGACACCCACGTCACACAATCAATATTCAAACCCTTAACACACACTCAAGTGCACCCGTGACATGATTTAACACTCAACCATGCACATGTATTCCTCCGGTCACGTGTGTGTTTGGTGAGTGTGTCCAAGCACTCGTGCACAGTTTATACCTTCACTCTTGGTCTGCTCACTCAAAATGCTTCTGACCTTCGTTTTCTGGCCTGAGTTTCATCCCTCTAACACTATTTTTTAAAGGTGTTTGTCTGAGAAAATCTATAAATGCATTTTATTTTAGTAAAAATGAGATGTTCGTGGTGCTCTTTCATGTTGTGTCACAAGTGATAATTGTGTTTATTCTCTCTGGATCTGATAATGTATGAACACAATCTCAACCTGTTTCTTGCTCAGTGCTCTTGGTCAATGGTAGCATGCACATTTTATCGGGGAATTAACTTTTGTAGTGACAATTAAGACTGCAGCCCAACTTCTGCAACCATCTCGACCAGTTTTCATCGTCTGTGACATGATACTAATTTCTTTGCCTCACTGCTTACTTACAGAAACCACAGAGGGAGAGAAGATGGACACGGACACGGACTCACAGCAGGCCGACAAGGTTCGGTCACTTTTTTGAACATCCTCTTCTATCTGTGAACGTAGTTTTGAATGAATTGTATTACAGAAACTTCTGTTAATTAATGGCTAAATGTGGTTGAAAAAAATGCATTTTTCATATTTTTAACAAATTTAATGTGAAAACAAAAACCAACCAACCAAATATCCACTTTCTAAAATCCCATTAACCCTACTTGTCCTTTTCCACACTTTGCATCTTAAGTTGATATTTGCACTCATTTATAAGCATAGTGTCTTTTAGTTCAGAGGGGCCCAGCAGCTGTATGCAATGGCCCTTTTAAACATTCACATCGTCCCCACTCTTTTGAGCAGTGTGCTGGTTGATGGTGTCCTCATTAGCATCCATTAACAAGTGTCAGACACTTTGTCCAAAGCTCAGTGATTGTTTCCTAATAGTGCATTCGGGTCAGGACACAACCCATTACTCTATTTGCCGTGAGCATCATGGTGTTAACCAGCTATTACTCATCAAATACGCTTTCAGCGGGCTCTCTTAAAATGATGATTGGTTAGTGGTAACAAGCAGTCACATTTACCTGCTGTGATCGTTTAATTGTTCTTTGGTGCCATACAATTTGTAAAAATTACAGTCTTTTGTGTTAATTTTTATAAATTTTTCTTTCTTGGTTGTGTTTAAAAGTGGATGAAACCCATTTTTTTCTTATTCATGCAGCTTGAGCTTAGCAACACTATTTTTTTTTTATAATCTTTTCTTAAACCCAAAGTTAGACTTGTAATACAGCATGTAGCTTCCTTTAGCGTTGACATGGGCCTCTTATTTTTATGGTTCTGCAACCTCATAATTCAGGCGGAGTTGAAGGACGAGGCAGAGAAGCCCAGTGAGTCTGCAGAGAAGAGCAGCGACAAGACCGAGGCCTCGGACAAGGTGAAGAAGGAGGGAGCGGAGACATCAGAGCGCGAGGAGGAAAGCGAAGAAGGAGGGGAGGCCAAAACAGCTCCAGCAGGTTAACACTCAGATTCACAATTAATTACACACTAAGGATGGTTGATTTGCAGCCAAATGCTGCAAAGTGACTGCACGAAAAAGTGATTTATTATCGAGTTGCTGGTGAATTTTAACATTTGACAGTGACTAGTGGATGGTGACATTTTAAAAAGTTACATACATACAAATACAGATACACAAAAGCGGAGAGCAGCAAGTTCACGATTGGGACAGTTCAACAGATAAATGTTATTGTATTTTCATTCAGATAGCATTAAATTTTCCTTTGAGGATGCTCAAACCACAGCTCCACACCATCCTCTAAGCTTTGTGTGTTCCTAGCTTTTTTTATTTTGTTCTGCCAGTCAGTTGCCTGCATAAAACACTCAAGTGTTGTTTGTCTCTTCTGCCTGTCAGACAAAGACAAAGAAGAGGCCATGGAGACGTCGTCCTCGGAGCAGGAGAAGGATAAGGAGGAGAAAACAGCCACAGAGGAGGGAGAGGACAAGAGGAAGAAACTGGAGCATGACATTGAAGAGGGAAACATTGCCACAGCTGCAGCTGCTGCTCTGGCATCTGCTGCCACAAAGGCCAAGGTGAGACTGCAGGAGTGCTGACACAGCGAACACACTTCAGCAAGTCATGTCCTGATCGATGCTCCTCTTAGCAATCATTTTGAAACCTGCTGTATGTGTTTGCTTTGATGCTGCTCAAAGTTTTACTTGAAAAGATTGCAGCGAGTGTACAACATAAACACCCAGTTATTTCTTGATTGAAAGTCTTATTCTGTTATCTTTAATGCTCTGTTCTCCATGATTTGTATTTCACACAATGTGTATCATAATGTCTTCTGAGGACTGTTGAAGGACTTTCAGAAGAATGTGTGAAATATATAAAAAACAGGGTTCATCAACAAAGTAAATCCAATCACATTCCTCTCACAAAGTAACTGCAGGAAGGAGCTAAACTTCTGCGCCCTATATCTTAATGATGCAACTGTTATTGATCAGTTTTGTATCATTTCTCCGTCTTTGTTCATCCTCTCAGCACTTGGCAGCGGTGGAGGAGAGGAAGATCAAGTCCCTGGTGGCTCTGCTGGTGGAGACGCAGATGAAAAAGCTGGAGATCAAGCTGAGGCACTTCGAGGAGCTCGAGACCATTATGGACCGAGAGAAAGAGGCCGTAAGTCATAAAAAAGTAGTCCTGCTTTTTGTATGTTGAGATTTCAAGCAGATGTTACTGGCCAGCAGGGGCCCCTGTTTAAATGCATTAGTCCACACACTCAGTAAGGGCTCTCAGCTGTGGTTATTAATAATGAAAAAGACGTGTTAACAAAAGCTCATTCTGCAGCTTAAAGTAACACCCGGTCATTTATGTGTAAATGTGGATGGATGTATGTGTGTAGTTTGGTATCATTGTATTAAATCTAAATCCTTTTAAAACCCTCATAGAATCTATTTACATTCAACTTTGTACATTTTCAAGTAACTAATATCAAAATAATTAAAACACAGAACTCTCTAATCACCATTTGTCTACAGAAGAATCTGTGCATCTTCTTTTTCTTGAGCCACTTGCTCTAAATATTTGAGGTCAGAATGCACAGTTTAAGATGGACTATTTAGATTATTGATATTATAAGCCTGAAAGCTGCACTGGGAGATTCTTTGTAAATTGACCAATGCTGTTAGCTACATAACTTTTGTAGAGAGGATTTAAGAAGCTGTCTGTCATCTCAGCCCAATTTCCACAATACATTTACCTTGACATTTGAAGGATCTGGAAAATTCTTTGCAAATTCAATGTGTTTTTGCTCAAGAACTCACCTCGGTTTGGAGCTTCTAAATTTGAGTTTAAAAGTGAAAACAATCCAATCATCTATTAATCATTTAAAACTGACCCATTTACTCACAATCTCTTTTTCTGTTGTTGCTAAACTGGATTAAGTAGTCAGTAAATATTTGGACTTCATTGGCCGTCGCTGGCAGCTGAAAAAGTTGTTTCCCACTTGGTCCAAAACCTCCACAGAGGCTGAAGAGGAGACACAGAGTTACTTCTTTGTAAGGAAGCAAATAAAACACTGCTGGAATGAAATATTTTCCAAAACAAAGTCACTCTCAGGCAAGTGAAAGTGTTACCTGCCTCTACAGGGCAAATGAATAGCCTGAATAGCCCTCAGCTGTGTGAGTGCTTGTGTGTGTGTGTGTGTGTGTGTGTGTGTTTGTGTGTACCAACAGACAATCCCTGGAGACGCCGGCAAGAGTGTAAAACTATGTTTTCACGGTGGAGGCATTGGGAGCGTAGCCCAGTTTCACAGCTGTAAATAGTGCATGAAAAGGACTCTGGTTTACATAAGACCTCTAAACACTGGAGAGAAATCAGAACCTCTGCTGCTGCCATAAGCTGTAAAACATCGAGCTTCTTAAAAAAACAAAACTTTACACAGTGCAGCAAAGACACTGAGCATCCAGGTTTCACAGGCCTGAACGTGCATCTTTTGGCCATGCAGGGAGGACACAGATGTGTTTCACTGTAGTTCTTCTGTGGAATGTTCTCATTTTAACTTTTAAAAAATGTTTAAATGCTAGCATAAAGATCTGCTTTTTGGTAATATGAAGGTCAGTTACTAAAAACTGAAACTAGACAGGCAGCTTCTTTTGGTTTTATAACTCCACTTTGTGAAATATACAATTTATCTAAAAAAGAGTTATCAGTAATGTTGGTGGATTATCCAAAATTACCAGGATTTTCTGATGTTTTCTGCAAATGCTAGTTGTTGCAAGGTTTCATGGCCCTATTATGTAGAAACAGGTATTTTGTGCAGTTTGGCACGCCCACAGCTTCTGATTGCATTACCTTTGTGTAAAAATATAAATTCCAAGTTTCCGTAACAATTGTCTGTTTTAATGTAAGTGCTAACTACAAACTACAAATGAACATAACTTATCATAACAATGTTATCTCCCAAGAACTCTGTCTTGAAGTGGTAGTAAGAGTTTACTCAAGTGTCGCTCACAACTCAAACCAGCAGCATGCTAAGCTGACTTAACCTGAACAAAGTAAACTATATACATAAAGAACTAGTTTGTCACCAGATCTCAGTGTTGCAATAAATCGAACAGCACTAAAACCTCTATTTAATTGTCTTGGCGGTTCTTCCATTTCTCTGTGCAGTTGGAGCTTCAGCGGCAGCAGCTGCTCACTGAGCGTCAGGCGTTCCACATGGAGCAGCTCAAATATGCCGAGATGAAGGCCAGGCAGCAGATGGAGCAGCAAGCAGCTGCTGCAGCAGCAGCCGCTGCAGCCCAGGCTCAAGGACAGGGACAAGCTCCTGGATCTGGGCCCCACACCGTGCCTCCTCCTGGCATGCACCCCGGAGGGCCCCAGCCTCACCATGGAGCACCAGTGCCCCACCACGGAGGGCCACCACCTGGTGGTGCAATGCACCCTGGTTATCCTCCGATGGGTCACCACCCAATGGCTCCTCACCACCCAGGACAAGCAGGTGAGGGACTGAAACACACACACAGAGCACACAAGAAACACAGCACACACACACACACACACGCACACACGCACACACAGGTGGTCCAAAACATGAAGTGTGCAGACAGGAATTAGGAGTGATGATGATTTGGCTTTAAACTCAAAATAACTGTCATGTCTGTATGTGTGTTAAAATATTTCGTGAAAACCAGTTGTGTATTCCGATAAATTCAGCTGAATTCATATTGGAG
>JAPZDV010000025.1:2710548-2733200 GCA_029814665.1 Acanthurus lineatus | reverse complement strand
CTAGTGGCGATACAGTGAGTGTATGATATTAGTTTGTTTCAATGCAAATAAGTCACAAGCTTCCTGTTAAAGAATAGTGATCTCAAACTTCTGCAATATAATAGTAAAAAACACATTTGAAGTCACTGGGAGTAATTTTTTTTTCCTCAAAAAGACATCTACATCAAAATGACTGTTCACTTTTGGATTTGAGCTTTTTCTTTGCTCTCCAAATATATTTATGTAAAAAATTTAAATCAGCAATCATTACAATCGTAAACATCCCTGCATTTAGACTCCTTGTTCTTCTACTGATGACTTCATATTGTGTTTGTCTCTTTTTCCATCTTCTCTAGACCACAAGTATCCGGGAGCAAGCTCACTTCCCTACGACATCTGATGAGGAGACCGCCACCTCTTCCTCCTCCTCCCCATGTGAGGACTCCCAGACTTTCCTGGGCATCATTCAGTCCCCCTCATCTGAATACTTGATTAAGTCAGTTTTGGGCGAAGGCGCCTTTGGAGTTGTCACAGAATGCATAAAGAAAGCGACAAGCGAAAGAGTGGCTGTGAAGATGATAAAGGAAAGCAAAGTCACATCAGGGATGCAGAACGAGGTAGAACACAAGTGATTTTTTTAATTAAAGTTTTCATATGTACTGTCTGATGCCCCTAATGTATTTCAAACCATCATTTTCAATCTATCATATCATATGTTCCCCAGGTGGCCATCCTCCAACAGCTGAGAGCATTTGACGCAGACAGATTCAACTTTGTCCGATTTAATGACAGTTTCAGTGACAAAGAGCACATTTATCTTGAGTTTGAAAAGCTTGACATGAGTCTGCATGAGTTCGTAGCGAGGAAACCTTCCTGCTCTCTCTCTGTGAAAGAGATTCGCCCAATCCTGCACCAGGTATGTGTCACTTATTGTATAAATTAGAGTTGCACCACAGTAGGTTTGGCCTACAGAGGATGGACACATGCACAAATAGTCGACAAAAACAATGCACTTATTACCAGACTTATAGATAATGCCTATCTTGATAAATCCCGAATGCCTAATTGGAGTGCCAAAGTAAAATTGAAAGATTGTTGCTTTTTGTGGGGAGAGTTTAGCAAACAGTCAGATGCTGGGAATTAATTATAAAACTGATTTTTAAGGGGCATTTTTGTTGTGCTGTTGCTTTGCAGTGTAAGTTAAAGAAGAGAGTTACTATTACTTTGTCTGCTGGGTGGAACAGAATCTGTACTGTTGTAATAAAATGTAATTCAATGCGTTAAAATGTAAGTTTTTTCTACTAACCCCACTGTTTCACTGAATGTAAGTAAGTAATTTGCTCTGAAAAGGCAGAGCTCAGATATCATGAGGGTCACTTTATAACTTGGCACAACCTGTATTCAGAAACATCCACTGATCTTAAAGACAGCGACTGACCTTATGAGATTTATTTATCCCTTCAGATGGCCACAACTCTACAGCTACTGAAGAGCCAAGGAATCGTACATACAGATCTCAAGCCAGACAACATAATGATGGTGGACACTGTAAACAAGCCACTAAAGATAAAACTGATTGACTTCGGCTTGGCCTTTCATGTCTCACAGCTAGAGTTTTTAACATACCTTCAGCCTCGACATTACAGGTAAGCAAGTGGTCACATGATGGGAATTTTATTTCCAATGTAGAACACAACTAATAAACTAAAACAACATGTTGCTCTTTCTTCTTCTTCTCCAAGGTCTCCAGAGGTCATCCTGGGAAATCCCTCCACAACAGCCATTGACATGTGGTCTCTGGGCTGCATCGCTGCAGAGCTGTTTTTAGGCTTCGTGCTTTACCCGGGCAACTGTGAATATGATATGGTCAGTGTAACACTTAAGTCAGAAAAAAAAAAAAGGTTTTATATATTGTGTTTGAGGTGAATCAGGCCTTTTCTACTGACTCAATGCAGTGAAAGTGAGTAGGAAAAACAAAAACCAGTATATATTAGAGTTCAGTCGAGCTGGAACTCATATTTGAATGTGTATTAGAATAATTATGTGCTAGTTGATGCTAACAATTTTAGCAATTACTTATAAGTTAAGGTTCTGACTTTATCCTAAGCAGCACCTCAAAGGAACATTTTATTTGCTTTCTTTTATGGAGCAGTGACATGATCAATACCACTCTAATGACGGTTTTAATTATGGAGCTGCAACCAGGAGGCAGTTTCCTTACATTAGCAAAAAAAAAATTAGAGAGAGAAGAGAAGACATGTTTTTAGAAAGTGCTCAATTACACCAAACGCATAAGTAAAAAAGAAATGTAAAAACAATTAGTTTGTGCTTTTATTAGGGAAACTTTATTGGTAAGAGAGTTAGGCCAGCTGTTTCCTTCTATTCTTCATCTTTATGCTAATTTAAACTAATTTAAGCTAATCACCTGGCTTCGCCTCCATGCTGAATGCACAGAAAGCAAATAATTTATTTCTTCGAATGCAATGAATTTTTTTATTCAATAACAGCATAAAACTGAGACTTTTTCCAAGATTAGGATTTTTTTTAAGCATTTAAGAAATACTAAAAATGAAAAAAAATTATTGTTATATGTACCAAGTATAACTGACACTTTGACTTTGTCATGTGACAACAGCTGCGACACATGATGAACACCCAGGGCAGGTTACCCCAGAAACTTCTGAATGATGGACCTAAAACCAGGCACTTTTTCCGTAGGAGGAAGTTTCGTCGTAAATGCTGGTGGAGATCAAAGGTAAGAACACTCAAGCGGAAGACTATTTGTCTTCCCATCATTTGTCTCTCTGTGTATTTGAGACAAACTAACCAATCGAATATAATTTTTTCAGACATCAGTAGAATATGGACAAGAAAGCATCACTGACACTTATTTCAAGTCCCTGGATGACTTGAAAAAGGTAGGAAGTCTGGTTTTGATGTTTTTAAGCATGAGAACATTGGTCACATATCCTATAACCCTGAGGAATTTGAATAAATAAAAGACTGACTTGTGATTCAGATGAGGCCAGCCTGTCATTTGTCAGATGAGGACAACATGGCAGAAATTGAAGATCAGGAGAACTTTGTGGATTTACTGAAGAGGATGCTTCATCTGGATGTTGATAAAAGGATAACACCCAGCCAGCTTCTGGAGGATCCATTCATCACCATGAATGACCTTGCAGAATGCTACCCCAACAGCTTTTAGTAAGTCTGCGTTCAAAGCTACATTCATCCATCGACACCACAGACTCTGTGGTTTCAATGGACGAATGTAGCTTAATTTAATGATTGTTTTTCTTCCAGTGTAAAACTGTGTTGTGAAAGGATGGAGGTCTGTCAGTACCAGAGTCAAAGCCCTGATAACCAGGACCAGCAGCAGTTAGTAGACCCCCAGGCCTCCACCAGCAATGCCAGACTGGAGCAGAATGTCTCCTACCAGGTTTCTGCTGCTTGGAACAGTTGCCAAGAGCATCCAACCATAGTGGGGATGGCATTGGCTGTCTCCAGCTGCCTCTCCTTACTTGAGGACCATTGTAGATCGGAAACACAAATTAGCCCCTCTGTTAAAGAGGAAAGGGTCCAAGGAGAGCCACAGTGCCTTTTTACTTCTAATGAGACTCAGTCCTCAAAGAGCAGAGTTCAGCCTGCAAAGAACACTGGTGAAGCTTCATTACAATCATTCAGTATGATCAAAATAAAGCCTCAGAGAAAGAGGATGTGGGACACTTTTATGGCCTCACACAGTGACGTCAGGTAGGTGTTATATCACTTGTTTGTATGCTGTTTAAACTTGACTTTTTGAGTTCAAAATACTCACACACATTGTTGTCTTTACAGAACTCAAATGGCTGACTCACCTGAGAAGAAAAGGATGAAGATGAATCAAGAGGAGGTTGCACCTACACAAGCAGGTAAGCTCACCTATGGCTGACAGCTGATTTGGATCGATTCAATTGAAAGTGTCTTCGGGTCTTCTTAGTTTAACATTAGCTGGAATCTCCAGTTAAACCTTAGTTATTATGCTCTATTAACTTCCTGTTGTCATGCTGGAAACACATAAGGAGACATTTTATCAGTTTTAATTTGGTTTAAGTATTATAACATCACCCTTTTACTCTTCACTTTTATTATAGGGTTGTCTCAAAATCCCAAAGAGCCTCCAACTGAGGTAACTTCTAGTTTGGCCAAAGTGAAGCCTCAGAGAAAGAGGATGTGGGACACTTTTATGGCCTCACACAGTGATGTCAGGTAGGTACCATATCACTTGTTAGAAAGCTGTTTCAACTTTACTTTTAGAGTTCAAAAGGTTTACACAAGTCGTTTTTACAGAATCAAAGTAGCTGACTCACCTGAGAAGAAAAGGATGAAAATGCATCTGAATGAAAGTGTGCCTACACATACAGGTAAGCTCATCTATGGTAACGCAGGTTTTAAAAACTTAAAAACAGATCGGATGATAATATCAAGGTTTTTAACATGAAGACTGATTATTTTAAGAAATTAATATGCTATTGGGTTGTATAATGGAAGTTGTTTTGTGTGGCTTCTGGCAGTGTGAATATTTTGTATTTTTTGATTGTTGGCAGCAACTGTTGCTCCCTCACTGTTCCCTGCTATTTCTATTGTAAAAAAATGGAGTTAACTGGCTAAATAAACTAAGTTGTAGTGTAAAATAGGGGACATGCTGAGTTAAGTGACATTAATGATGACAATTTGTACAGACTAATGTCTTTAACATTACTTTTTTTGCTTTAAAAAAAAAAATCAAACTTTGAAGCTGGTGTTCCTCCAAGTGGGTTTCCTGTCATTGATATTTTTACTCACTGCTGTAGAAAAGATGTAAATATCACAGATATCAGTCTAATGAGCTCCTGTACCTTGGTTTCTGTGGTTACCATGGTTACAAGGAGATGTTTAACCATGGCAAAACTGTAATCAACTCTTTGAGCTGCACAGCTACGGTCTTATTGAGACTGAAAACAACAGAGGTCATAGTGGAAAATCTTGTTTCTGTATCTAACCTGCACCTTACTTAGACTTCTTAGATTGTTAGCGTAGTACTAAATTGTTTTTAACACGATTTTATAACACCAGGCAAAGGATCAAACAGCAGCGCTGAAGCTGGACCAAGCAAGTGCAAAAAAAAAGAAGAAGACGTGAAGGAGACGGATCGGAAAAACCCCAGAAGACGACCCCGGAGGCTGGCCAGGACAGCGGTTGAGGACGATGGATCTACAGATAAGGGTAACAGGGGGGTTGGTAAGGTAACATGAGGTTGCCCAAACAAATGGAACAAGGATAAAACAGTGCACTAGCATTGTCAAACTAGAGGAGGACATACTTGGAAAGTTACTACTTAAAAACACATTTAGTTAATAGCAACAGTGATATTAATTTGCCTATCCGACTCTTAACTATCTCAGGGAGGGGGTTCTCTCTTGTGTGGTCCTTCCCAAGGTTTCTGCCAGGGCTCCCTATAAAGGGTTAGTTTGGGAGTTTTTCCTTGCCCACTTGAGGGAGGTGTCGTAATTGCATGGGCTTAAGATAAATAATTTTGCATATTGATAAATAACAATAATGATTTTGACATAGGCAGCACGGTGGTGCAGTGGTTAGCACTGCCACCTCACTGCAAGAAGGTCCTGGGTCCCGGCTGGGTCCTGACCTTTCTGTACGGAGTTTGTCTGTTCTCCCCGTGACTGTGTCGGTTCTCTCCGGGTGCTCCGGCTTTCCTCCCACAGTCCGAACACATACAAGTCAGGGTAATTGGTAACTCTTAAATGCCCAGCGAAAAGGATATGTGTTTATATTTTGAAATTTCAAGTGTAACTGGAGTATGATAAATATTTATTGTTTTCTTATTAATAACATTTGAGATTTTTTAAATGGGACTTAAAGAAGATGCATTCTTTTCAAAAAAATTGCGTTTAAAATTTTAAATAGGGCATAAAACATTATAAACATAAATAAATGGATTAATTGATACAAAGATAAAGATATAGATAAATGGGTTAAATATCAGTAAATAAATTAATGAATGAATGTGTGAATAAATGAGTATACAAATATATAAATAAGTAAATAAAAATATAAAATAAAACCATAAATAAATAGTTAAATTAACTGGATCTGAGGATTGTCCTAGTTTTTTTTTAGTATTTCTAGCATTGCATCTCCTGTATGCATTCTGCTGTAGGTTTAATAGTGTAAATTGTATACATATGAAAAAAAAATTATTATGGTTATAGTTTAAGCAAATAGTTTCTGCCTTAAGATGATTGAGATTAACAGGACTTCTTGTTAAAGTTATTTGTTAAAAAGTTTTTAATTTGTAAAGCATGTTATACTCTAAAATTTTAGCATAAAACTTAACCTTTAAGCTGATACCAAGACAAAAAAATTGCATCAAAATCCCTTTGACAAAGAAAGTTGGAATTAACTTAGACAAATGTTGGAGTACACAGTCTGCATATAATTTGGCTTCTTTGGAGCAGTGGAAGTTATTTCAGCCTTGAAGACAGAGAGAAATATCTGTTCTCATTAATGCCACCATGACACAACTCATCACAGAGTCCACCTTTGACTGATGGTACAGTATTAGACATCGACAAATATTAACATGTACCTTATTTTGAAATTCAAATCAGAGAGAAAACCATGTAGCATACTTTTGGTCAAAAGTACCAAACAAGAGAAAGAAAGCTGTGTGTATTTTTGGGAAACTTTTTGCACTAGGAAAACACAGAATAATGTATATGTTTGGTGTGTTTATTCGGGGGGTGTGGGGTGGGATAAGATCCTTGGGGAGACAGAAATGGGAGGGGCTGATTATGATGAGTGAGCGGGGCAAACAGTTTATTTCTGCTCTGGTTAGCAAAAACAGCAGGCTGCACTCTTGAAGCCTAAATGAGAAGAGCTGAGGCAAATGAGAATGGATCGATATTTGTGGAAAAACGTGAATAAAGTCTGCAAAAAGGTAAAAAAAAGGGAGGATATATAAAGGACAGAATGATTGAACCAGACTTAAAGTCCAGAGCCAAAAGAATTTTACTGTTTTATTCCATTGAAAGAATCAAAATGGTTTTAAAAACTGCACTTTTCTCTTATCAGTCTGCACTCGGTCCACAAAATGCTTATTTCTACTGTCGACATGCTAATATTAGCTTATGTTTGGTTAGCAGATTGCTAATGTTTGTAGAAAATGCCCACAGTTATTATAAAATTCTCATTTTCTGGTTGCTTCAGTTGTGCTGGTGTTCATCGCGCTCACGTTAAGTGCCCATTCAAACACTCATTAATCTGACATTTAGACTTTTTGATTGGAAAGTTCAAAAGTTGTGATATGCACCACTTTTTTTAAGGTTTTTCTGTTCACTCTGGTTATTTATTTATTTATAGTACTGTTATTTTCTGTCAGCTATTATTTTTTATTCCTAAATATTACTAATTGTGTAAAAAAATACACATATTATTTATCGTTTTTGTAAAGGGGACAAGGAAAAGTCAATTCCCATCAATGCTTGCACTCAACTTCCCATGAAGCCTCATGAATTTCATTTGGAGCAAAGGCCTTCTAGGCACATTTTGCCTCTCTGCAGACATATTGACAATACCCCTGGGCAGTTACATTGAGCCAACAAGACCAAGCGTCTAAATGAATGTAGAGAGAGCAATAACTTCACTTTCAATGGTCATCGGGGCTTAAAAACTACATGTATGGATTCAACAGACATGTGTTAACATAACATGTTAACACGCTAATGTGCTAATGCCACTTTATGTTATTTGAAACAAACTGTAAAGATAGAGGATCAGTGTTTAATAACCGAGGACAGTTGCAGACAGATTTCATAGACAGATTTCATAGTTGTGCACTGACAACATTTTATTTCTGTCTCATTACCATGAATGATGAACTTTGGCTGACTTGTGCTCCATATTTGTTGTCCTGACCACTCCAAGTTAAACTGATCAGTTTTCACGAAAATCTGATTTTCCAGACCTAATTATGAGTTTAATGTCAATGCGGACAGTATTTACATGTAGGAATTACAGTGCCTTTTCATTTGACATTGACATGGTATAAAACACTGAAACATGCTGACACGTGTGTAGCGCTAATTTTGTAAGATGTTTTCATTATTTGGCCAATTGAGGCTGTTTATCAACTGTAGCTGACACACAATAACTGTAGATTTAATATTTCAGTTCTTACATTGGAGCTGCAGTACAAACTGCATACTTCACAGCCAGTATAAAGAGAGGAAATGATTATAGGAAAAAGTAACTCTGCCCACGTACATATGGGCATATGAGTATAGTGTACAGCTCAAAATAATCTGAACCTCGCCTGCAACATAATAACCTGACATGCCAGATGGAATGCTTCACATATCCATAGGATACTTTTCACATGTCCATCTGGGAAAAAGAGCATAGGCAGCATTTAGAAGGGGCAGGTCGTTTAAAAAAAAGGTGATTTTTGAAAGGTGGATTTCGACTTGGAAGGTGATTGGATGAACATTACCTTCTGTCTGTCACATTCACTACTCTTGCCAAAACCAGCCGGAGAAGGACAAAAACATCTTTTCCTTTGGTGCCGATCTCTGCTCGTCTTTTAATGAGTAAATGTTGTCCAGTCCTAATAAAACTGCCGCTATTAAAGCATCCATGCTAACCTCTTCAACAGTCGCCATTGTTTATAGCGGCTTCTCGCTCTCGTCAAAACTCAACCACACCTGCAACTATCGCCTTGTTCTCCTCAAAGGACACAGATTGGTCCGGTCACATTCTGACACAAACGAGACGGTTAGAGCTTTTCAAGGTGGACCTGTGAGATTTCAGACTTGAAATCTCAGCAGTCCAGCTGCCTTACAAATGTCAGCAACATAAAGAAAAACAGTCTCATTTCTATCTGTGTAGCGAGCCGCATCCTCAGGACATGAGCTCAAAGGACAGATTCTATCTTTATATATTAGTTACAATGAACGCTAATTACACTACATACACTAGACACAGTTTGTCGGCATGTATAGAGATGTAGGTCATAAAATGACCTCAGGTCTGCTGTTACTCACTTACAGATTGACTATATTATGTTTGTTCCAGTTAAGGCTGTGAATGTTGTGGTGACGTGAATTCACACTGGTGAGCAATTTGATTCAGGTCACTCTGTTCTGATGATGTATGTAAGAGGTGTAAGTCACATCCATCGTGAGCAGCTGCTAATATAAACTGTTTTTGCTTCTCTAGTGTTGCCTCTCACATTTATGCTTTGTTTTGGTGCATAAATAAGGTAAGCTAGCAACCACTGATAACCTTGCATTAATTTAAAAATAAGAAAACAATAACCGCAATTCAATTTTCTTTTCACACCTCATTTGTTCTCACAGGAAATTTGTGAAGTTATTTATTGCAATACTTTTTTATTCCTTTTCACTTTTGTGAAAAATAAAGAAATTAAATTTGTAGGGCAACAAAATGTGTCAAAGGTTTCGACTTTGACAGGAACGGATGAAGCCAAATTGAAGTTTCCCTGTTTATTCTACTATATTAGAAATGATTTTTATTATGTTGCTTGCAGCATGAATAGAGATCAAGTGTTGAAAAGAAGATATGTGAGTGTGTGATGAGTGATGCAGAAAGTGTCCAGCATGCACAGGAGAGGAATATCATACTTCAGTTCTCTCTGAGATACAGATGCAAGGAAGGCATGTGGGGTCTTTATGTTTTGGAGGTGAACAAGAGGGATTAAAAGCCTCTAATCCATGTGTTGACAAGCACTGTCCCCTTTTAATATCTCTAAAGCAGTTGGCCTGGACTGTCACA
Source organism: Acanthurus lineatus (assembly GCA_029814665.1). Lineage (NCBI taxonomy): Eukaryota > Metazoa > Chordata > Actinopteri > Acanthuriformes > Acanthuridae > Acanthurus > Acanthurus lineatus. The sequence continues at coordinate 2,723,390 of JAPZDV010000025.1, read as the reverse complement.
ACAACAGCACGTGACCCTCCGTCGAACATGATAGCTGTAAGAGGAATTAACCCCAAAATACTGGAAAAAGGCAAGCTGCCAGACTGAATTAGGCTGAAGTCCCTGCAACTGTGTGTGTGTGTGTGTGTGTGAATGTGTGTTGGTGTGTGTGTGTATATGGTGAACATCAAGGTTGTGCTACTACAACAAAGCCCAAGAATTACTTCACTTCCTGTCTTCAGACATAATTTTTTTCACTGTGCATCTGCTGCCAGTGAGGCCACATTCACAGGAACAGTTTAATCATATAAGTTGTAACGTGTCCACATTCCAAAAGGCAATATCTTTTTTATATATATATTTTGTTGTGTTCTTACATTATCCCAGATATTTTCAAAAATGTTCAAACTTTGATTTTAAAGTAAATGTATGCATCATTTTGTCTCCTGTCATTAACTTCATGGTTATTTATTAATGTAGACAAAATCCCATGATCTCTCACTGCTTCATGATGTCATCAAACACGTCTTTTGTTTTCATTGTTTTAAAAAGAGAGACCTCTAGTAGCAGAAATTACATACACAGACATTTAACTTATTGAGCAAATATTGCCAGAAATTCTCTGGTATAAGATTCTCAAATGTGGGAAGTTTCATATTCATGTTATTGTATAATATTAAGTATATTGTGGGTTTTTGGAAAAGAAATTTAAAGCCAGTGTATTAATGATATATGCTCCTAAATGATTAATGAAATCTCTTTTTTTATCTCAAATGGATTCTGAGAATAACTTGGAAGTTTGGCTGTATTTTTGTTAGGTGCTGATAGCAAATATTAGTATATGACATGAACATGACTATGTCATATCTGCTAAACATCAACATGTTAGCATATTAATATTAGCATCTATCAGAATGCTGTGTGAGAGTGCAGCCTCACAGAGTCGCTAATATGGCTGTGGCCTCTTGAGAGTTAATGAGCACTGGTAGTGAGAATCAGTGTAAATTAGCACCATGACACCTCAAGTGAATTAGCACAAGCAAATGCAATGGTGAGACAAAATGAGGAAAAAATAGATAATAATACAAATATCCTGCTTTATTAGATTTGGAGAACATCCTATTTTAAGCACGGGAGGTATTCCTGAAATTGAAGTTCATAACAGATTGGATGCCCTTTGTTATTGTTTCTGTCCCATGATGCTGTCACCTCATATTGGTATCATTTTACTCTCATCCAATGAAATCAGACAAAAGCAGCAATGTGCAGGTTGGCTGGTGTGAATATGATCTTATTGTGCTTCTAATCAATAAAGTGACAGTAGTGTTGATCTGTGCATGGGGCAGAGAGATAAAAAGAAAAACAACAGCTATTACTATCTTTTCAAGGTATTTTTTGAGAACTTTTTTTGGGGGGGATGCACATGTGTTCATACAGCAGGGCACCATATTTTATATTATTTAAATGGAGGTCACCAAAATGTCGTCTTGACCCACTTTTCACAATTCAGCGAGCACATTTTCTATCTCACTTAACATTTCAGTTTTGTTTTATAAAAAAATATGGCATTTCCACAGCTTTCACATGCACATGTACACACAAACAACCAACTGCATACACACACACACACACACACACTCACACACACACACACACACACAAAACTCCTGTTGCCCAGCCCCTTTCTCTTTATGCTTCTTTTTGTGTGGAAGAATGCCCACGACCCCCACTACCATCATTACCCCCGGGGCCCTTGGGCATTCATCACGGTGTGCGTCTCCCCTCCCAATTTGCCCCTCCAACCCCCCCACTTTTCACCCAGACACCCCCCTTTGCCTCCCCCTCCCTTTTGTTTGCTTCTCTGTGTCACACCATTAAACAAAGCCGGTTGTTTTGACGGCATCAAACTCCACACTTGATTTTTTTTTCTTTTTTACATAATCTCAAACTGCTTCTTCCTCTCCAACACACACACATGGAGCAAGGGGAGGCAAGTTAAGCTCCTTCAAAACAGACAGATTTCCCCTGGGAAGAAAAAAAAAAAAGAAAGTGTCCAGAGGAGAGTGTGCACTTCTTTTGAGATCCAACACTCTCAGATGAATAGCAAATAACTAAAAGCTTTGGGAAAGAGAGTGAGTGAGTGTGGGAGGGAGGGAGGGAGGTGGAAAAGTTTTGGGAAAAGCAAGAGGAGGTAGAAGAGATGGGGAAGTTTAATGTAGGATAAGGAGAAAAAAAGTTTAATTTAAGAGGAGGAGGAAGGGCGAAGATGTCTTGGGAGAAGATGGAGAGGGGAAGGAAGAAGAGGAGAAATGAGTTTCCAGGGATGCAGAAGGGAAAGGAGGAACTGTTTTAGAGGAAAAAAAGGGATGGATGACAGGAGAGAAATAAAGAGGGGGTGAAGAAGTAATATTTTTAGGAAGCTGCAGGGTAGAAAACAAGTTATATGAAAGGAAAATGAACAACAAGTGGAAAGGAAGAAATACTCCTGGAGAAGAGAGTGAGGACAAAAAGTCTGAGGAAGAGGTGGAAGTGTAAAAAAACTTAAGAAAAACAGCATGAGAGAGATGCAAAAGAGACGGAAAAGGTTTCTTGGAAGAGAAGAGAGTGAGGACATTTTAAAAAGTCAAGGACAAGAGTCTGGGAAAGAGGAAGAACAAAGGAAGATGGGGAAAACATTAATATTAGGAAAAAGGAATTATGACGAGAGGAGGAGAAAGAAAGTGTCCTGGGAAAAAGGGAGGACACAGAGGAGGAGCAGTTTTAGGAAAAGGAGGGATGGAAGATGGGAAGGAGGGGACAAATGGGGATATTTTGAAGGAGAAGAGGATTAGAAACATCTTGTAAATGGTGCAGGGGTGAAGATAAAACATTCCTGAAAGGAGAAAAGACGTTTAAAAAACTTGGAAAGTGAAGAGGAACATGAGGAACTGGTCTTTGGAAAAGAGGGAGAAGTCTGGGGAGATGAAACAAGGATGGGCATCTTCAAGAATGAAAAGGTAGGGAACATTTTGAGGAAAGGAAAGGAAAAAAGAAAGAGGGGAAGGAAGGATTTAGAGAAGGAAAGAAAAAAATCTTGAAAAAGTTGCAGGAGAGAGATAAAGGGAGATAAAACATGAAGGAAAAATGAGAAGGACATTTTAAGAATTCTTGGAAAGTGAAGAAGAGAAGGAAAAATAGTCAGAAGAAGAAAAACGTGTTATGAAGTAGAAAAGAGTTTGAGAAAAATATTGCAAGAAGAGGAGGGGAAATAAGTGGGGATTTAATGAAGAAAAGAAGTGAAACGTCTCCAGGAAGGAGCCAAAAAGTGAAAATATTCTTGGAAGATGAAGAAAATTAGGCGGAAGAGGAGGAGAAATGTCTGGAAAAAAAGTGAGGATAAAGTATGAGGAAGGGGAAAAATGAAAGAATGGGAAGAAGTTTTAGGGAAGGATGGAGAGAGAAGGAAGAGGAGGAGAAGAGAAGGGTCTTGTGAAAAGGGGGGGAGGAGGGATGAAGGGGAGGGAGATGAGGAGGAGGGGGGGAGAGGTGGGCATCAACAACCCTTTTCCCCTCCCCAGATGATGAGAAGCGCGCTGCACTCCGCCGTGCGTTAGTTTCTCCCCCCCTCAACCGCAAAGTGCCCAAAAGCACCGATCCGTTTCCGAAGCCAAAACCAAGCCAAGCCGAGCCCCGGCGTGCGTCTGCGCCCCCCCTCAAACGCACCCCCCGCCTCTACTACCAACACCACCCCACCCTCGCCTCGCCGTCTCCGACCGCCGTTCTGTGGCAATGGAGCCGTAACCAGCCTCAGTGTGCTTAAACTGAACCGAGCGTGTGAAATAGCGGCGCATACGAGGAGACAGCTGAGACCGAGCGGCTATGGAGGAGAAGCGTAGGGAGGCTGGAGTCTAGACTGCACGCAAATCGACCGACCCACTTGTCCGGATTACTTTTTTTGCCACATTTTTGAACTCTATTATCAACATTAGAACAGGGATTTTCTTTTTTTCTTTTTCCTATCGTCTGATCATCTTAAGCTATCGTTTGCACGGCGAGGATGCAGGGGAAGGAGGCGAGCTTTTGCACGGGATGCTGGAGACTAACGCTGCTGTCGTGCGTCCTGGCAATGCACTTGATCCCGTTGTCCGTCCACGGTAAGAAACTGACCTTTACTGTGCACTTTAATCATGCAAAAAAAAAAGTCCAAATTTATTAGTTAAGGTTCTTGCTGCTGCAGCACGTCCTCTCTGTGGATTCAGGGTACCTAAACGCACTCCCATAGGGCAGCCAGAAAGGAGGTCAGTGAGACTCGGATTGTAGGTTAGGAGGCACTTTACTCTTTGGCATGGATAGCCAAGGCTGTTGGTTAGTAAGATTTGGTGACATTTTTCTAAAAATTTGGTATTGACTTTTCCAGTCACAGAAAACTGAAAAAATAAACTATATCCTGCAGGTTACATGGTAAAAATGTGCAAAATACAAATTTTTATGGGCACTAGAGCAAATATCCCCTTAATTTCGTTATGTTCAAGCATCATAAGAATGTTAAGATTTCATGGAAATTTTATACCGATGCATAGAAGACACTAATGTCATGATCAAGTCATAATTGAACACGATGTCCCTGCATGAGTATTTTAGAGATGCCACAGAGATAAATATGCCATAAACCAAAATTAGGTCACAAGACACAAGTAGACAATCAACGTCTTTATGAATACAAAAGAGACACGAGAGAAGGTGAAAATCAAACCTACTGGACACAATAGACACACTGCAAGACAGGATATTAGGTCAAATTAAATATTGTAAGACCTCACAGTGCAAGGGGACTATTATTATAGGAAGATCATAGAGATATCTTGATATATGAATAAACAATGAGGTCACTTTCAGCTCAGTGCAGAGAAACCTGCTGCAGACACTGTCAGTTTTTCAGCATGAGGGGTTAAAAATGCCATTTAACTCCCTCCAGACAGTAAAGGAGCATTGATAAAACATCACAGAGGCAATTTTACAAAGCAATCACAGCAAAATCAGGTCACTAAAACCAACACATGGAGAAGTGTACGCGCACTATGAGCCTCTGTAGTAATACTATAGTAGAAATTACAGAGATGTGTGACAGTGACAGCGTCCAGCCGATGCAGTAAACCGGATCCCTGGAGGCGCACTGGCACTACAGCGACACAAAGGCGAGGATTAGGGCCGGGAGACCTGATGAATAATTCATGAAGGGATCTGAACGGACATTCTGATACACAGAGAGGGAAAAGGGAAAAAAAAACACCCGAGTAAACATTAAAAAAAGGAGACACGGAGGCTTTCTCTTTCTCCCTCTCTGCTTCTTTGTCTGAGATTCATTGCGCACGGCGGGCTACATTACTGTCAGATTAATAATGCAGGAGCGTGCACTGGATGGAATCAGCCTGGCGTTATAATCTAATATAATCTGGTTGATTCTTGTTGTCGCACTGGCTGAAATTCATAGAGTGTGACTGCAAGGTGAAGTCCAAAAAAAATCACGTTGTTCCTGCTTGTGTTTTATTTGGAGCGCAAAGATTCGCCTGGGAGCTTTCTGAAGGGGGAAAAAAAACTCACATCAGTGGAACAACCAAGAGCCATGTTCCCTGACAGCTGCGTATCTGAGCCAAATATATAATGATTTAGCACACTGACCAAGTTTTGCTCTTTCAGCCACCCTCCTTTTGCCTCAGTTTTCTCCATAAACGTAATGCATAGTTGCTTTCTTTCCAATATGTGAGAACATCTGAGCAGTTTTTAAAGCCTGTAATAAATATAAGAAAACTTTAAGATCATCTAAAGATTTAAAAGATTCTTTGGCAATTGCATTTGAAGATTTAAACCACTCTTATTTCCATATGTTAAATATGGAGCCACAGCCAGCAGCAGTTAGCTTAGCTTAGCATAAAGACAAAAAGCAGGGGGAAGCAGCTAGCTAGATAACAAAAACCACCTGCCACCATCTTTAAATTTAACAAATTTACACGTTACATCTTGTTTTGTTTTCTCTGTCCAAATATCCAAGTGTTAAAACATAAATTTGCATCTTTATGGAGGTTATTGTGCAGCAGTTTTTCTTTGCTGAGCGCAGTGACTTCCTAGATTTTCTGCTGGTTGCCGGGCAACCTCACGGTGACACTAAGTATATTTCCCAAGATGTCAAACAGCTCTGTTTGAGATGCAAATGTGCACCACATCTAATCCATAAACCTGAACAGTCACAAAAGTGACTCTGCCAAAGATGAAAATATGAGTGTTTGGGACCGTTGGCCTTGTGTTTGACCTTAAGCTCAACTCTTTGTGTAATCTTATCGAATTAAGTGCCCTTGAGCAAAGCACCTCACTCCCCGCTGCTTCTGGAGGCGAAACACCAGCTGGCACCTCAGCAAGAGGGACAAGATGAAAAAGAAAATTTTCCTTCTCGCACTGCAAGAAATCCTCATCTTATCCAATTATGTTCGACTGCCGGACCTTTGAAAACTTCTCCCACTGCGGTAAAATTAAAATTATATCAGTTTTTTGGGTTCAACACAGATCAACTTGTTTGAAATTAATTAGTATCTTAATAATTACAGGCTGCTGCATTGAAATAAAAAGCAACTCCATCTGCAGCGTTGAAATTCCTTTTAAGACTCGATAAACATTTTATCAGCTCGGTGAGGCTGCACGTTTGCACAAAGTTGCTTCAGGCTAAAAGCTTTTAAGCTTGTTTGAAGTTTACTATGTTCTCCATCTTAGTGTTACATGTTAGCATGCAAGTGAATGCAGCTGAGGCTGAACAACAGTCATTTTGCAGGACATGAAGCAAAGTATCTGATTAAACTTATACAGACATTTGACCAAATTATGACATAGATGGTAAGTTAAGGGATCACCAAAGTTATTAGGAATCATCCTCTGGAATTCGTTTTGAGATACTTGGGTTTGGATTAGAGTGGTGGGCTGACCAACTGAAGAGAGCCACACAGCTGGTGTGACTTAAACAGCACTGATGATATGGATATTTTAGCTATTTTGGGATTGGTTTATGATATCAAAATAATTAGATATCATATGATAATCTTAAACTCACCTTTGGGCACTAATAAGCATAGTGCGACTCCCCTCCAGGAGTTTTTTTTGTCACTTTTCATCTGTGCTGCAGCCGTAAGTTTGCATCAGCTCAAACTCAGGATGATTTTTAACAAAAAGAGGTTGGCAGATCTGGTGCAGATGCCTTAACACAACCTTGGGCTAACCCTCCTCTTCCTCCATCCTCCATCCCTTTCACACACAAACACACACGCATGCACATTTTCTCGCTTCACCGGTGGAGTGTGGAGGCGGCAGCTTGCCCCACATCTGTGAATGATGCTTAGACGACCAAGGCCAACTGCCCTTAACTGACAACAGCCAGGCAGAATACCATCATTTGTTTTATGGCAGGTTTTTTTTTCTCCAGTGGCCATTTGCAATCCTCCTCCTCCTGTGTGCTTAATAGAGACGATGTGCCGCCGCCCCTCTTGTACTCCCCTCCCCCTTGTTCACGGTTAGGCTGGTGGAAAGGTGATTGACGGAGTAATGATTTCTCATTTATGCATTGAAACTTGCAGACGTAGAGCCTCTCCCATGCTCTTCTCCTTTTCTTTAATCCTCCTCCTCCTCCTCCTCCTCCTCCATCCTTTCCTCCTCCTCCACTCTGTCTCCTTCTTCTCTGGCCTGCTGACACATATCTGCTAGCTGGCAGATCGTATTGGATGTGCAGTGGGTTAATCTTCAAGCCAAATCCTCCCTCCATGACTCCACTAACCCAGTCCAGTCTTATTTTATCGCAGAGTAAGGGAAGAAAAAAAAACAGGAGAAAAAAAAAGCAAAAAGGAACAATAGTAAAATTTACACCATCTGCAGCTTTGGTCATTGGTGAACAATGGCTTTGCACTCTCTCCTCTGCATCTTCTCTGTCACCATGGAAACCACCCACATCCGTTGACAGTGACCGGCAGAACAGGGTGTTCATATCGTCGCCATCATGTGTTCCTGCCTTGAATTTTATTAAGTCTTAAAATGTTGGTGGGATTTTGGCACATGTTTAAAATTTTTTGCAAAGTCTGGTGGCTGTATGCCTGCATGACTGTGTGTGTGTGTGTGTGTGTGTGTGTTGCGCAGTGTCCCTCGCAATGGGTGTAGTCCATCATTACAAGCTCTAATTTGTAGATGATATCATTGTTTGTATAAGTATATTCGTTCATTTCTGCCCAGTGATTTCATGTGCCTAATGTTTGATTTACATGTTATAATGTTGACTGTGCAAACATCAGTGTAATTTAAATGTAATTTGAATTACAAGAGGAAGATTTTTCAGCCTTTTTAGAGGAAGGATCAGTTTCCCAGTTGTATATCACCTCATGGATCAGTTTGCTGTAGATATATTTTAGGAGCAATCGCATTCAGAGTCAGTATCAGTACTTTAAAGTTCTTAAAATTTGACTTGAAGCGTTCATTTTAAAGCAGAGAAAGTTGTGTTATTTGAGACACAGCATCATAGTTTGCATATGGAGAATGTCTGATGCTTTTGATTCCCAAGAGACGAGTGCTGGAAGCTCAGAGCAGTCAGGGTTCATGTCTGATGATTCATAAATTGTAGCGTCAAACTGCTGAAGCCTCGATAGAGAGTAATTAGCAGTAACATGCCGTCATTCCAGCACAGTGACAGCAAAGGTAAAGACCTCAGCCGTGTTCATTTTGTCAGTAGTTTGAGTCTGGCAACAGCTACTTCTGTGATGTGACACCTGGAGTCCCAGTTTTTCACTGAGGAGCTTCATCATTGTGACCAAGAGACATCAGATCATGTAACAGGCCTGCAGAAAGTTTGACTCATCATTTGCTGGGAAAGCACAGGTGACAACATTAACTCTGCTCCCTGGAGAAGCAGCCAAATGGGTTTCAGCCATCATTAATTTTAGCATTTACGCCTCTTCCCTTTCCTACGGTGACATTTTAGAGTCAGTATCCTTATTGGTCGATTCTGCAGTTAAAGTGGAAAGTAAGGATGTTGGTATATTAGCTGAATAAAACAGAATAAAACAGAGTAAAAAACTGAGTAAAACTTTATAACATGACCTTGTTGTTTCTCGCTTTTTAAAGATTAAACTTCTGATTTAAGAAGCCTAGTCAACATTGAAAATAATCTTTGCTCGCAGCCCTAATCAACACGGTGGAAGATGTTTAGGATTAAACCACCAAAGCTGAATTATCTCATGAAAGATGGGACGTATTTTTTTCATTGGAAAACAGGAGGGACAGAAACTTTTCTAACAACTCTAAATTGAGATTGGCGGTGGCTATAATGCGCCTCATCTCAGATTAATCTGTTTGTTGGGAAACCAAGTGATCCTAATCTCATTTGTAATATCCTCCCACCTGGACGTGCCTGCAGGCCAACATCAGCATACGTCGGTGACCACAGACTCGACCCAACCAGCTGCTGGCTTACGTGTGTGTGACTGTGTGTGTGCAGATGTACTGTACTCTACAGAGGTGTTTGTGTCCTCACACTACAAAGGTACAACGTTTTGTGAAAAGTGGACATTAATTATGAAACACAGGCCATGTTTTGCAGAGAGAATTATGTTAAAGTTAATGAATTTTTTATAATTTTGGGTTTGTGGTAACAGAAGGAAATGAGATGAACAAAAAGGGTAGATGTTCAAAGCAGATGTGCTCCTCCCATCCTCCTCCCAGTAATTATTGTGTCTATTTAGTCATTAACTCTCCCACTTAATTTAAAAAAAACTTCACAAATAAATCTTCAAGCTTCTTTACCAGTCAGTCAATTTCCTCTTCCTTCAAATGGCTGTTAACTCTAAAAAAATCTAATCATTCGTTCCAGAGGGAGATTTTAGTGCTCAATCTAGTTTAACTAACATACTGACTGTCGAAAACTTTGTGTGATCAATAATAATGATCAGAAAGCTCAAACCTCTGATTATTGATTGCTTGATTTAATGAAAATTGAAAATTTAGGCGCTGCACAGCAGTGACATCATTCATTAAGAACCAAACCATGTTGATGCTCTGTGGCATGTTTCCATTGTGATTCAAGATTAAAAAAACTACAAAGAAAGTGTCAATACTGACATAACCACTGAAAACTAGGATATAATGTGCATGATTACACCTTCCCTGATTCTGTAACAAATCAAATATGAGACTTAAACATGCACAGTACTCTGAGATGAACAAACATTACTACGTTACCACTGACAGTCAAAGCTCACTGCATCCTGAAGCTGTTGTTGCCCCATGTGCTGTTTTTTGAGGCTTTTCATCTTAGACATGAATAAAATCATTAAGAAAACTGCTTCTTCCTAAGGTTTTAAATTAAAATCCTCCAAAAAATTACATAATTTGGACAAAATCCCCTCCTGCAGTAATAAACTTCATACAAAAAAGTTGTCCTTTGCCTTCTGAAACTCATGTAAAGTCACTGTCATCCAAGTGTCGCCTCAGTGCCCGTGTTCCTCCTCAGTGTCGGCGTCCTTGTCACCTTCCAGGTGTGTTTTTTCTTTTTGCTGCAGCTCTGACTCACAGGTGTGACAGTTGTTTGGAGCGTCATTGTCGCCGTCCTTGGTGTTAGTTGTACTGGATGGGGTTTTTTTTTTTTGTGCTGCAGGTGGAGAAGGTCATCGATGAGGCGCCAAGAAAGTTTCTGACAGTGACGAGCTGCTTCTGTTCTTTCTGTTCAAAGAAGAAAAATTAAGGACACTATGTGTGTGTGTGTGTGTGTTTTTTTAGCCGTGCTGAGTTGGCATTGTTCTAAAACACCGAATGCCCTTGAACAGTGATTTACATGTGTGTGTGTTCATGTAAGCATTGTGTAAGTGTGTTTGTGAAAGACAGAGGTTGAAAAACGATGGAAGAGGAACCAGAGTACATCTTTTTACTCATGCGTAGGCTTTCATCCGTCTCCCTGTGTGTTTGTGTGTTTTTCTACTGTCTTTGTGTTGTAAAATGTGTAAGTATGTTTGTTGGTGTGTTGTGTAGGTGCTAGACTGTCTGTGTGTCAGTGTGTCCTTGCTGAAGCGAGTCATTGAGTTCATACTCGAGCACGAGCTTCCCTCTCCTCCCGGTCTGCCTGTGCTCGCTCCTCGTTCCTCCACTGCGCTCTTCTACAGCACGCTGTCATATTAGCATTCAGTCCGCCCATCACAACCCTCTGTGAACACGCACACACTCACACAGACATATACACACAAACATGTACACACCTGTCATGGCAGCAAACCAGGTTCAGCAGAAAGACAGATGATTAGCCCAGTGGATTCATTTGGCTTGTTTGATGCTTTGACTTGAGTAATGAGTGTAAGTTCAGACTCAGATGAAAATAGATGATGTTTTTTTATGATTTGTCACCTAATTGATCATTTAACCTTCTTTTGTAATAGAATCAAAATATTTCTGGGTTCGGTTCATGCTTTTATGATAGTAAGCTAAATATTTTTAAGGTTTTACCTTTGGTTAAAAGAAATAAGCGACTTGAGAATGTTAACTTGGGCTTTGTGAAGATGAAAAAGACATTTTTCAATGTGAACTAACCGAATAATTAAGGGAAAAAAAATCTGATGAATCCATGTTGTAAATGTTCACTTGCAGCCGTAAAGATACATTAAACATGACAAACATATCACAATTTGATACACTTTTACCAGAAATGTGCAGGTAGCAGAAAAGTTCCTGCTCTCTGAACAGCGGTCGATGAGTATCACAATAGAAAGACTGTCCGACTTCCTGTGTTAAAGCAACAATATTTTAAGGAATATAGTTCTTCTCGCCTCATTGTGAATGACTGTTTTTCCAGCCTGTCTAAGTAAGTCTGTTAAAACAGCTTTAGGCACTGTAAGTCTGAAATGGTCAGACAAACGGTCTAATTATGATTTAGTTTGATTACATAAACTCAACCATTTGTAACCGCAGCGCTGTCAGATCAGAAAGCTTTTTATCTTTATAACGGTGATTCTGAGACGTTGGGTCACTCTGGATTGTGATTACAAATAATGTGTCTTGTCATCTAATATGAAGGATTTGTTATTTGTAAGGAGTTTGATGCATGGAGCTTAAAAGAGGAGCAGAGTGGTTTAAAAAATTTGCACCCAGATTTCACATCCATCACATCTGTTTTATGCTGCAAGAGGATGAAGTTTGAGTTCATAGTAAATAAAGTCAAGTTGAGATGAACGGACACAAAGATGAGGCCTCCTGAAATCAAACGCAAAGAGACAAATATGGTAAAACGCAAATGAGATGCTGATTATGAACTTTTTTTTTTTTGCTCTGAATCACTTACTATTGATTTCTCTTTGATTGTCACCAGTTTATGTTCACAATATATTTACTGGTTATTTAAAAAATAACTACTGAAAATAATGAGCAAAACATTTACTGTGTTGCAATTTTCCCGGCATTTTCATGAACCTTTTCACTCAGGCAAACCACTTAAAACCACAGTGTGAAAGGGTGGATAAAAACTCTGTGTGTGTGTGTGTGTGCACATGCAAATATACACACATGCATAAATGCTTACACACTTAAATTTTAATTGACTGACCCGTTCAGAATCAGGTCACAAGGGAGGAAAAAGGCAGGCTGTTAAAGTAAATGCAAGAGTGCTTATGAACAGTATGCAAGCACTTATCATGTACACACACACACACACACCACACACACACACACACACACACACACACACACACACACAGAGCTTATGAGTGTAGAGATCTTATATGCATGGCCTCATACGTGTGCATGCACACACACGTGTCAACACGCACACACAGGAACTGCACATAATCACATTTTTCTGCCTCATAAAACCACAGTTCTTC
>JAPZDV010000025.1:2655634-2710448 GCA_029814665.1 Acanthurus lineatus | reverse complement strand
GCACACACAGGAACTGCACATAATCACATTTTTCTGCCTCATAAAACCACAGTTCTTCAAAGATAAACACATTATTATTAGGTGTGTGTGTGTCCCTGTTTGCACAAGTGTGTGTTTCAGTGTGTGCGCATGCAGATCTTGTCGAATTTGCAGCGCCGCATCAACTCTAGCGAGGCTGAGAGCGTCTCCATGGCAACAGATCCTTCCTCCATCCCACCACCTGTGGAGTCAAAAATGAAAGGATTTATGTGACAGAGGGGGGAAAGAAGACAGAGAAATGCAAGAAGAGAGAGAGAGAGAGAGAGAGAGAGAGAGAGAAATTAAAAAAGATGGAATAAGGAAAGAAATAAAATGTCTGATTTGAACAGAAGAGCGAAGGAGAGAGGGATGATATTTATGAGATAAGATGGAGGAGATGAAGAGGAAGTGAGGAGATGGTAAGACAGAGAGAAAGAGAAAAAAAGACAAGTGAAGGAAAGAAAGAGTGACAGATGGAGTAAAATTGATGCGAAGGTTTCAATTAGAGCCGAATGCAGAGCCGTGCATTACCTCTTTATATCGATATTAATGAGCAGCGTTGAGTAAAGATAAAAAACCTCATGTCTTATTCATTAGTTAGAGAGTGTGGGAACGAGAAAAGACAGGAGGGATTTGTGTGTGTGAGTGCGTGTGTGTGTGTGAGTGTGTGTGTGTGTGCGTGGCTCTCTTGAGGTTCCGGTATTTGAAGCTAAAATCAATGAGAAAGAGTTAAACGGGATCTTTCTCACTCTGCTTCTTCTCCCTTCACTCGGCTTGTCTGTTCACTCAGTGCCGCCATTTCTTACTAACAGTAATTACATCATCTCTCAGGTGTGTTTTAATGTCCACACACCTCCAAAAATACAAAAAACAGTCATGCAAAAGTCATTTTTTACTATGTAAAACAACACTAGCATTAGCTAAAAAACCTTAGTCCGCAGTTTTCAGGCCAGATCAAGTTTTTCTGTCACGTTTACATGAATGAAGGTGCAAATGGTTGATCCTTTCATTTAAGTGCATTCAGACTGAGAACAAAGTGGACTAATCCTTATTTTGTTTGCCACAAACAGCCTGATTTGCACAAGAAAGAAAACGCTACAAATCTAATACATTAGCAGATTAAAAAAAGGGACTGTGACAGTGGGATTAAAAATGCCCAACTGGGTTTATTATAATTAAATTTTACCGAAGGGTATTAAACTAATTCCTCTTTTTCTTGTTTCTCTACCTTCTCCTGGACTGTTTGCTCAGAAGTTTTCCACCTGATAAGGATCCGGCTGGGATTGACACGTTGTTTGCTTTAATAAAATTGGTGGTTTGGAGTCAATGTACAAGTGCAACCTTCATTAGATGTGCATATAATCATGCACCTTCAGCATAACTTTCCCCCTCAAACTGAAACATTTTAACTCACGCAGAGAGATTATGTGCCCTTGAAAAGGCTTCATGGGATGTTTTGGTGTCTTTTTATCAACAGTTTTAAAAGGGTTACCTTTAGATTTTGCCCTGTTTCATTATTACATATAAACATTTTAGAGGTTTGGATAATAGAAAGCTGTTGTCAACCTACTTCAGCAGAAAATCTACTTTCTGTCTTTGCATAACTGAGTCTAATTTTGTCATTAAGTACAGGATAAGGAGTTTTTATAAGGGTCTTAATAGAATATGAGAAATGTAGATAGTATGTTAATGAGATCCTACATGTGGCATAATGTTATTAGTAAAAACATATTTATGGAGACTTCATCACTTATTCCCACAAGGTAAAACCTCCATATTGTTTCTACGGGAGCCTGTAAGCCTTTGCCATCCAGGGTCCAACCTTTTCCCCCCTTCTCTCTTCAGTCTGGGTCAGCAAACTGGCTGGCGGGCCCGAACTGTCACAACCAATCAGGTTCCTCTTTACAGTCTGTCACAGCCAATCAGTGTGCCGACGGTCTGTGGGTGGTTTAGTGGCTTCCCCTCTCCAAACTGATCTGGGTTAAACAAAAGGCGAAGCCAGAGGGTCGGCGACTCGCCAGCACAGGCTAACAGCACTTGGCCTCAAGGCGCCATCACCCCTGAACAATCAGTCTGCCACACACACACACACACACACACACACACACACACACCATACTCACAGTCAAGCCAAAATCTTCTCATTATGACCATCCACACCCTCCACCAGAGGAGCTGGATGCCACCCCAATTACCAGTGGGTTATACTGGCAAAGAGACAACACACACACACACACATACAAACACACGTGCACAAACACACATGAACACACACACACTCAAGCGCACACACACACACAAGCGCACAGACATAAACAAATTCACAGACAGGCAGTGCAGGAATCTCCTTATGTAATGCAGTTTGATTATCTCATGTAAAGTGAAGGAGGAACCAACAAAGATTCTTTCATTTTATCAGTTTTGTTTTGTTTTGGCCTCAGCTGGTTCGTTCAGGACACAAACTGAGTCTGAAACCCTGAAACAACTCAGCCAGACGTGGCCAGGCCCGACCCTGCCGCATCTGCGGCTCTAATTGGGTAAAAAATGCTGGTCATTGTCTGACCTGCACTGTGGAATGACTTATTGCGGAATCATGTCCTCAAAACAATCTGTTTCAATCGTTCAGGCTTTATTGAGTTGTAGATTGTGTTTTATTTTAAATGGTCAAAGAAGTTTAAAGTTTAAAGTTTACCTTTGTGCCTCGGCACACCACGGCACAGTACTGTGCCGCAGCACATTAGTGGAGAGATCGTCAGGACACGGCACACCAGTTGAAAATCACTGAATTAAACCATTATTCTACTAATAACATCTTTTGGTTTGATGGTTGTAATCCTTTTTAAAACAAACCTGCCAACATTTCCTCTGGTTCAACTTTATCAAATGTGAGGATTTTATTTTTGCTTGTTTTCAAATTGAAAATTTTGGGAGGTTTTTCTGTGTTTGTTGGGTGCAGCGGGACATTTGATTATGTCATGTCATGAAACTGGACATTTTTCACTGTTTTCTCAGAGAGAAACTGTGACATTTATGTGTTCACTTGTTTGTGCTTAACTGTGAATCAGTCAGTTTTAGTTGCAAAAGTGTTATTTCTACAAAGCTAAATCAGAAAATTCAGTTCTGAATTAACTCTGCTGATAAAGTCTGTGTATTTTTTAACAACGAGTTACTCTTTTTATGAAGGAAAAGTAATTTCACACTCCTTTTCCTATTTCCTACTCTGATATCTTGGTTTGTCGGTCCTAAAATGTCTCTTCAAAGCAAGTCTTGATCGAATAACAGCATGTAGCGACTAAGCTTCATAGGAGGCTTGAATTTTTTAAAATATCCAATTGTACAATATAATTTATAATTTATAATTTAAAAAACACAAGGGCTTCATTCAGATAAAAAATGTTAGTCTTTTGATTTTAAAGCACTTTTTAAACTAAATCAAGAATTAATTTTCCCGTCTAGTAAAAACTAAACTAAAACTGAGCAGTGTGATCATGAAAAATCGCAGCTCAATTGTTCCCTTATGGGCTCATTAATTGTTCTCATGTGTAATATTAGAACTTTATGGACCATTTTTAAATCATTGTCTGTTCTGGTGATTCATTTCCTGCTGTGTTTTTTCCCACAGAACCAAGAGAGATAATCAGAAACAAGTATAAAACTCACGAAAGTTTTAAATTTGTGCATTTATACTTTATTTAGCGTGACTTATGGCACCTTTAATCACTTAGTTAAGCCAATCAAATGATAATTGACATACACACATACACACTGCATGGGCTGTATATTTTTTACCGTAACTGCAGTGCACAAGAACTATTGGGAATTTAAGCTGCTGTATACTGATGTGATGCCAAATATACTTTCTCAAGCTTCCACTGAATCTCCTCCTGCTCCTCAACCAGCTGTCCATCAAAAGGGTCCTCCTCATTAATCCAATTAGGCAAACGAGGCGGTGAAAGGGAGACAACTCGACTAATTGGAGCTCAGTCCGGAGATGCTCAGTGAGGATACTGGCTGGTCTCCTACAGCAAAACTGAAGACCGCCTGAGTTTTTGATAGTTTTCAGTGTTTAACCCACATTAGTTAATTTTTATGCCATGTAATTATGATGCTCTGTTACAAAATGTGTTTTTTAAAAGAAGCCAAATGTCCTTTTAGTAAATCTCTCTTCACAGAAATCCAATTTCAAAATTTCCCCTCTTACAGTGGGAGTTTTACTGGTGACAGGCCAGTTTGTCTGAAGGATGCTTGATTGACAGGTGACTCACGCTCAGCCCTGTTGGTTTCAGACTTCACATCCCACCCAGACTCCACCTCTGTTGATCCAAAAATTGGTTTTTCAAGGCTCCAAACTAACGCCAAAAAGTGAAGCAATGGTAAAATTTTTCCTAAAAACATCCTGCTGATAAGCTGATTGTGACGTCACAGAGATGAAGTCCATGATTAAGTTCTGTGTGGGAATAAAGTGATGAATGCAGGATGTTTCCATGTACAAGGCCTTAAATCTTCATCACACTGATGAATTCATGAATGTTTTGGAATTAACTACAGCAGCTTTGCAGGTTGAAGTTAGTTGGCAGAATACAAATTTTAAGGATCATTCTTGAGGTGGAAAATCTGAATCACTTAATTCAGCTTGCACATGTAAAAATTGTATCCTGGTGTGTGAAACCTGCCGCACCAGATGGAGAACAGCAGTCTGATAAAAAAAGAGAAAGTCTTGATTTATTCATGTTGAAATAGTTAGAAACCCTGGATAAGATTAAAATTGTTTTATTTTGTGATTGAGGTTTAAAGTCTGACACCTCTTAAATAAAAACACACAGAAAACAGTTCACCGTTTAACTACTCAGAGACACTCAGAGGCCAACAAATACTCCAGCATTTACAGCACTGAATCACTTTAGTATTTTATCTCATCCAAGAAAGCACTTAAGCGAACTGTCCACCCGTGTTTATGAAAGTTTCTGATGATTCATGTAAACACCATATTTTGAATGTTATCAAAACCAGGACACTGATATGCATTTAAAAACACTCAGTGAGGGTTTTTTGTTTCATGCAAATGTTAAAAACTCATCTGCACATTTTCCAGAGTTTTTGCAGAAATCGTGCAGCAGTCTACAGAGACGAGTGCTGCCTCTCATTACAGCTGCAGCAGTGAGATGTTCTGAGGCTGTTGATAGTAGACAGTAAAGTAGATTAAAGATTTCTATAGAGGATTTTTCTTTTACAGCTGCAGACAGACTGGCAGAGTGGAAGTAAAAGTCCAAGAATCTCTTATCTTGCTTCCCCTCTGTCACTCCTCTCTATCCCTCACTTTGCTGCATCCTCCCTCCGGCTTTTTTCCCCTCTTTCTTCTCCTTGTCTTCCATTATCGTCTCTCCTCTTCCCTCCCTGTCATTTACTTCAGTGGTGCGGCAGCCATCACAGTCTGATTTCCCATCTGTATAGTTGTTGCAGTCAGAAACTGTGTTAAAGGCTGACTGGTTTCCTCAGGAGATTCACTCAAACGCTGTGCTCATCTGGATGAACTGTCACTTAATGAGTGTATTGCTGTCAGGTGTGTGTGTGTGTGTGATTGTGGTAGACAGAAAACCAAAGATGGAGGTAAAGCAGACGATGGCGAGTTTTTTTTCATGTGCTTAAGACAGAGGCAAACATTTACAATCTGAATTTCAAACTTCCTGGTAAGCATCAAGCATTTAGTGTGTAAAACCTTTTGTGTAGTAATAGTAAAGCCTAGTTTTTATATGTGTGTGTGTGTGAGTAAGCGTGGTTTTGGCGTATTATCCCGGGCTGCTCAGTTGATGTGTTAAACAGCAGTGGATTGTGGGACTGCTGGAAGGATTAGCCCCAGAACGACCCCGGCTTCAAAGACGCAGCTCGCTGCTGCTGTACCAGAAAAACAAAAACCTTCGATAAACCGAAGCCTTCCAGCTGTCAAACGGCTCGTGGCTGAAGCGACAGCATCACGCTTAACGATGACACCGTCACATGCATCCATATGGATTTGTTTATTTAAGTGAAGAAGATCTATTGATCAGCATTTATTCAGGAAAGAATCTGAGACGCTGAGCTGCTTTACATTCATACACTGACACAATTCAAACACAGGATCCTATTTACTGGCAAGAGAGGCAGCTACAGGCAGAAAAAAAAGCCTCACTCAGGGGGACTTTGATAGTAGATGCTGAGGGAATAACGCGCAGATTCAACCGCCCTGCAGCAGATGCAACAGCAGGGGAAATCCTTTAATATATATAATGTCTTTAGTATATGTATTATTTATTATTAATATATATTTTTAATAGATATACAGTGTTTTATTACACTGAAAAGTGGAACAGATTTCTGTAAAATTAAACCAAAGCCAAGCCAACATCTGTGCTGATGTGGTTCATGTGTATTATTGTATTGCCTTCTTTCAATAGAGGACTGAAAGGTTGAGTTGCTTCTGCTGGAGCTACATAATGAGTTTCTGGGATTATTTTGTTCTAATAAACATCAGTTGTTCGTCCATCAGAATCAAAGGCCCTGTTTATTCAACCTGCTGTCAACACGTAAACCTTTCCTTCTAACGTCTTTGGCCTCGTTAAAGTTCTAATGACGATTCACGATGATAAAGCGTCTTTCCGAGGACTTTTGTCTCCTCTTTTTCTAATTTCCTGTCATCTTTCCACTTGATGACTAAGAAAGGCATTTAAAATGTTAAAAAATCCAATCTTCTTGTCCTTCATTTAACTGTAATTTGGCAGCCCAGGTATCAGACAGTTAAATGATTGCATTTGACATGTGTGCAAAAAGTTTTTCTTGTCTTTTTAGGCATTGATAACAAGCTTGAGAAAGTCAGGCCCATTACAACAAATCAGTATATTGGCTATTTAGGTGTGAGTATGAGATCCTTTGGCTTACTTAAGACATTTTGTGAACCATAAAAAAATCCCCGGCTAAAGATGAACAGAGGAAGTGGTGTAAAAGTTTCTTTGTTTTCTGGTTTCCCGCTTGTTCTGCTGCAGTTTCTATGTGATTAAGATTTTAGATTGTGGCTTGTTATCACATCTCTGGATGTGATCCTGACCAATTCAGACGTCACGTCATGTAAGAAATAAAACTTTTTGCAGATGTCATAATAAATAACAAACTTCTGACTGTGTACATGGAGCCTGGCTGAGTGTTGAGGAGACATTTAGAGATGGACAGATTAAACTTCCTGAGGGTCGGAGCTAATCTTCAGTCAGCAAAGATCCTTACAGATATCCTCTCCTTTGCCATGTGGTGGAGGCTGTTTACCAAAGCTCCTTATATGCATTTATTCACTGTGAGTGATCAGAGTGGGAACTGAACCCCAGACCTTAAAGACATGAAGAAAAGAAACACAATATGAAGCAATCAAACGAGTGTAGATGACAGTGATGGAGCCACCAGCTGAATATTAAAGGATAACACTGGTGTTAATTTATCATTTTGTCATTAAAAAAATCTCCACAGATTGATGCAGTCTTAAAGATGAACTTTTTAGTCTGCTGCTAATTAAACAACAATTTATATTGTTAATATTGTGATGTCAGAGATATAACTCATTTGGCAGCAATAAACTAGGCAACAGTCCCCATAAAAACACTGAAAAATGGAGGTTAGTCAGAGGATAATAATGTTTTCAATTAAGTCAAAAATGTCTGTGACTAATCATGCACAAATATTTGAACTAAGTGAAAGCAGCCTAAATTAAAGTCTGAGCTATGAGGGCTGTTGAATTGCATCCTGGGAAGTGCAGTAGTAGTAAATTACTGTGAAAGGAGGTTGTCATCAATTATTGTACTATTTTTTCTAAATCTACCACAGAAAGACAACGTCTTCTTACTGAATCCCACTTGCAACGATTAGATTGGTTGTTTTCCCATCGGGGAGAATCGGCTGTTGATTTGTGAATTCACAGAGCAACTTATGATACAATACTTCACCAATAAGCTGCCCACAGTAACAATATTATGGATTCAGATAATTCTGTGGCACTTTGGTGCACTGAAGACATCATTTACTGTAAATCACAATATCTGTGTAACTTGAAAAGAAAAAATATCCCTAAAAATGCAAAAAGCAGGGCTTATGTGTTTTTTTTCCTGTAGTTTCACATAATTGGATGAATGAGATTAAACAACTTAGATTGTGCATCGTTATTCTGCTAAGTGCTCTTTTAAATACACACATGCAGACTGCAGCTTGTCAATGTCTGCCATCATTCCAGTGTAAAATGTCACTAACTCGCAAAAGGCAAACTGCAGAAAGAGGAAACAAATGTCAAGATATATGTTATATGATGTAGTGACTTCGATCGATCAAATCAGTTTACAGTGCATGTATTTCAGTTTAAAAGATATTGATATTTAGCACCAGACCATCAAATTCAACAAGAAGAAATGCAGTTTATTTCTGAAAGAAAATATAACAGAAATCTAAACCCATTTGACAGTTTGAGCTGAGTCATGTGGGTTTCCTCTTTTTCCTCTTCTCACACAAAACATCAAATGTTGCTTACACAAATTTGGATTTAGAAAGCAAAGACATAAAATATCTTATGCTATCATTTTGTATTTTAATGAAAAAGAAAAATCTGAACATATCAAGTTAGTTTTAATCTTACAGGAGATAAAGAT
Organism: Acanthurus lineatus; assembly: GCA_029814665.1. Classification (NCBI taxonomy): domain Eukaryota; kingdom Metazoa; phylum Chordata; class Actinopteri; order Acanthuriformes; family Acanthuridae; genus Acanthurus; species Acanthurus lineatus. The sequence goes on along the minus strand of JAPZDV010000025.1, from coordinate 2,701,776 downwards.
TAATGCAAACTCTTTCACTCATGATGAACCATCTTCTCTGTGTCATTTTCACATATTACAGCTTTCTTTTAGTACAATTGTTGAGACTCTGTCTCGTCTGGGTCTCCTCAAGATCATCACCTCCCCCCTGCAGGGCACCCCCAAATTCTCCAAAATCCCTCCCTCTCCAAACCCCGTAATCTGTAATCCCAGCTCCTCGCCTTTCAAGTACATTAGTGAATTATTCCTTTAATCCAAAGGGGGAGCGGCCGTAAAGCGGCTCTTTGCATGAATCATCAAGCTGTCCTGGGATGAAGTAATCGACAGGAGGATAAGTATTCAGTCAGCCACGTCTCGATTTAATTTGTTCCCCCTGTCGGGTTCAACGCCAGACGCCCTGAGCCCCGTTTGTCGGTCACATGATGCAGGAAGACTTTAGCTTGTGATGTCATTGTATAGCAGAGGACTAGTGTTGTGTGTGTGGCTGGAAAATGTGTTAGGAAAGACTCAAGTGAACCAGTTTGTATGTATATGTTTGTATTTATAGCTCTGATTCAAACAAACAGCAGATGTTGCATCCAACAGGCCATTTTTTTTCCTGGTTTTTCTAAGCTAATATTTGCTCATATTCCTAGAGATGATATTTTTAGCACTTGTTTATCGGATTGTAGACCCACTTTAGTGATTATTTTGTATTAAATATGCGTTTGTACCCCTGAGAATGATTTAAATTTCTTTGCTGCTTGAACTGACAGTGAGCTTTGCAGAAAAGAATGTTTTTCACCTTTCTGTCCCCAGCCAGTTTATTTTTTACCCTTTGGTTGGTGAATATTTCATAGTAATGGCTGCTACTTCTTCTGGTGTCATGGTGGTTTTTGTGGGATCAGCATTTGTTCTTCTGCTGGCCACACAGAGGTTCATTTTTCTACAGTTTAAGCTCTTGCTTTTCTAAGAAATTTTATTTATTATAAACATTTTGAGACTCAGTGTGACTTGCAGTTTCAGAGGATATCATTATCCCCAAAGTTCTATGTGAAAAACATCCATAAATCTGCACAGAAGTCATAGAAAAAAAATCATTATAAGTCAAGAACCTCCCCAAAACTCATCACATTCTTTAACTGTTTAAGAAACACTCTTAATGGTACCATTTCTCCAAAATTTAAACAACTGTGGACGGCTTACTCATTGACACCATGCGAACTTATAACATAATGTGTTTTATTTCTAAGTAAAACTGTTTGCCGACTTCCTGTCTTCACATTGTTCTATATGTTTTATCTCCACATTATCAGGTCGTGGTGGGAAAGAGAACTATTATATTCATCACCACCTTGAGAACTTTTAAATTAAACTCTTTTTCAGTGGTAATATTTGAAACCTTTTTGTGTGTTTTTGTAGGAAACGTAGTTGGGACCAATGCCACGGAGCCGGACGCCGCAGCCAATGTGACCTCCCTGCTCAACGAGGAGGAGGGGCCAGTCAAGGTTAATGAGATGAGCATCTCAGCTAGTCCCAACACAATCAGCACTGTGACCCCGAGGGCGGGCCGGGTCCCCCGTGCCGGCGAGGAGGAGGAGCAGAGCAGCGGCATGTTTGCTGAAACGATGGTTCCTGCAGTGGAGGAAGTGGGTGTGGCTGCCCCACCCCAGCTCAGCCCTGATTCGGCTGAGACTGAGCACCTACTGCCGAGCAAGCCACATGGTCCAGAAGTCACGGAGGGCGAAGATGGAGAGGATGAGGAGTAGGAGCGTCTGCCACACACTGACCCGCCTTGGATTCACGCTAAGGACACAGCCGTGTTTGACCTGGATCACCTTTTCACCACTACTGCCCCGCCCTCAGCTGCCAGCAACCCCTCTAACCTCGACGTGCTCCATGTGGACTTCTTCGACCCTTCCTCTCGTGGGCGCAGCCTTGATCTGGCCCCGCCCTCTCCTTCATCATTGGCTCATGAGCTGCAGGGCGGTGACCCGACATCCTGGGCGATGCCAGACAACTATGACTACCTCACACCCTACGAGGATGGCGTGTCCCCCACCGCTGATGAGTACACCTACAGCACCACGACCGATGCCTATGAGAGCGACGAAGACATCCGGCTCTCCGCTGGATCTCCAGCTCGCTCCCGGCCCCGGGCCCCAGGTTCTGGCGCCGTCATCCCCGGGGCAGAGCTCCCTGGAGTGGGAGCTCCAGTGCCCAACGTTCCTGCAGCAGCTCCTCCAGCGTCCTCGCCTGTGGATGGTTCAGACGGGATGGGTGGTTGCCGCGTGGGCTACCAGATGGTGAACGGAAGTTGCCGCTCACCCTGTGACTCGCTGCCCAACTACTGCTTCAACGGGGGACAGTGTTACCTGCTGGAGGGCATGGGAGTCTTCTGCAGGTATGATGCAACATGCACCCACACTGCACACTGCAAACAAACATTTATATATACATCAGCAGCTGCAGCCTTTCTCCTCAGAGCCTTAAATGGGATGTCAAACACATGCTGCAGCCACTAGTGCAACTTACTTACCTACAGTGTCTGTTAATTATAAATAAATAATGGAAAAAGGGCACTCCTTCTAGCTTTAGACCTCAACACATTACAATTAATCATGTTTTCTTCATTATTAATAGAAAACTGTTCATTGCTGTCTTTACAGTTAAGCTAACAGTGTTGACAGGAATTTGTACTAGCTTATTCCGCATACTGTTCATCATGCTAATCCACCAAAATGTAAATGAACATAGGCTAAAATATGGGCACATGTATAACTGATAACTTAGTAACTGCGTGGCATCGTTACACTTTCTATTTTGGAGTCAAGACATAATCATTTTGCATAATCTCACTAAAAAATAACTTTCTATTTAAGATATTTAGTGACTTTGCCTTAGGGATCCAGAATGTAGGATTTAGTAGCATCTTGTGGTAAGGTTGCAGATTGCAAACAGCAAAATATTCCTGCACTCACTCCCCCCTTCAAAGCGTGTTGATACCACAGTAGCCACAAAACTCTAAAAAATGTGAAAGGCCTTATAAAATGTTCTTATACCTGATTTCCATGAAACTCTGGATTTACTGTTCTGCATCTCTGCTCAGGAACATGTGGAAAAACTCAGTAGAGAATAAAAACCAGCTCGTTATTGTTTTTTAACGAGAGACTTATATGGGGAAATGTGCCTTGTTCTGTCAGGCTGAAAGCTGAGATTCAGTTTCGTTTTGTGAGAATTGGTTTTACTTTGTCATGCAAACTGTAGTCGAACATACAAGCACATGTACAAGCAAATCAATGAACAAATACAACACACAGCAAGTGAAATGCAAAGTTTTGTAATCAAGTGGAAACTTACATTTACAGAAAAGAAGAATTTTGACATCGTTTTTCATATTTGGCCCCCTTTTTTTTGTTTCCCTTCATATTGATGAACTCTCTCTGTACTATATGACCTGCTTTCCAGGCATTAGCCAGAAACTGCAGCAATGTCTCTCCTCAATACTTGATCCAATAGGGCTGCCGCGGTGCTGAATCTAGGTGGGGGTTAAAGGTCAAACGGATTAAGAGAATCGTTTATGAAAATATGGTGTAAGCCACAGAGTAGTTCCAGCTCAATATGAGTCCTCCGAGAATGCATCTGAAAGTCAACAGTGCATCCGGGGATCAAAATGTCCTGATCTGTGATGAGAAAAGCTACACTTGATTTTTAGAAAAACCATCACATCAGCGTGGTGAGTTCGGGATTAGAGCCACTGCAGATGGAGGAGGGGTGTGTGTACATATGTGTGTGTGTGTGCATTGTCCGATAGCTTTTCTGATTTTTAATACTGTATTATTGTGGAACTAATGTTGTTCATAGTGATTGAAATATGAAGAGATCAATCCTAAATTAGTGTTTAATCTGCAGTTACAGTTGATCCCTGACAGCCTTTAGATGAAGATTTATTTATATTTTTTCCTCTTAAAACATTGTCCTCTCTATGATCCTCATTTTCCGTTTCCTCCAACATGCTCTTAAAGTATTAAAAATTCTCTAATACTGTTTAACATTGTTAAAGTTGTCAAACCAGGAAGAGAGAAAATGAAATTCATCCACAAGTCCTCTGACTAACCTTATCCTCATCCTAACCTTATCCTCTGACTAACCTCCATAAAAATAGGTGGTGTTCGGTGACGTAGTGACTGTTTGCTAGTTATTGGACAACTTTAGAAGGTAAGCTAACTGCTAACATGCTAGCAGGCAGTCACAATAGCTTTTACAGCCTTCTTTTTTATTTCTTTGTGGCCTGTTTAATACCTTCGGAAAGCTTGCAAGTTGGCTAGCTAGGTAGATGTCAATTAGCATGCTTGTTAGCTTAGTTGCTAACTGGACAGTAAGTTTGTCCAAATAAAGAAATAAGTTACAGGCCAAATTCCCCCATTTTTTTCAATGCATTATTACTCATAAATAAAATGGAGTGTTATATTTTAGTAGTGAGCCCAAAAAAAGGGGTCAGATGTGTTTCACTCCTCTGATCGAATCAATTGATGGCTGTGATTACATTGATAATTATTGATTTTTAAACCCCTATTTTAAGGCCGTTACTAACTGTTAACCCATGTAAGGCTAAACCCATTTCACAGGATTGTGGTTGTTACTGCTGCTATCATTTACATATAGATGCTTTTTTAGTGTTAAAGTGAAGTGGAGATTCTTGTAAATGCCTAAAACATCAAGTCTAAACACAAGGTTCTGGTGTTAATCCCTGAGAACTTCAGAGGCAGAGAAGGCTTCTTTCTCAAGCCGCCATTTTGTACTGATGGCCAACAACCATACAGGAAAAAATCTATCATAACAGGCATATAGATCGATTTATTCACCTGCTGTTGCTGCAGCTGAGGGGAAATGGCTGCACGAGGAGCTTTAAGAGCAGTTTTATCACAATAATACCTGGGATAGAGCTGGTGAGATCTAACAGTGTCAGATCTCAGGCAAATTTTTTTTCTCTGTCTTTGTTTGTGTTATCAATCGCATAAAGACAGGCTTCATGTTTCCAAAAGGTTTTTGGATAAATTTCCCTCATAAATCTGAAAATGAAAAGACCAAACAATTGGTGAGAGGAGAGACTTCCAATTAGCCAGCAGCTGAACAGCTTAACATGCAAATGTATGCAGGATGGCGATCAGCCTCCTGACTGGAGCTGATGGAGAAAGAGACACACTGCCAACAGCTACACACACACACACACACACACAGTTACTAAACACATCTCAATCTAAACTACAAGAGTCTGAATGTGTCTAAAAACACCCAGACAGCTCAAATTTATCTTCTGAAAACACAAGACACACATCCCTTTTAACCCTTTGACCTCCTCCATTTGAGGGTGATATCGAGCAAAACGAGAACCTTTCGTCCAATCTGTGTCAAAAGATGACAGTTACATCATGATTGGAGATTAAAATTGGAGAATATTTGAAGATTGTTTATTTGATATCCACCAAACAAGAGACAGCTACTGGAAAAAAACATTAAAAGAGTTGATATTTAAGATGCTGTCACTCCAATTCAAAGTCTTTTACATGAGACATATAAGTTATCAGGGAAATACACATGGGAGAATTGCAAAGACAATCTAAAAACACAAAAATGTAAAAGTTAGAGTAAAATAGGGCATAAACAAATTTAAAAGTGTTGAATTAAATAAAATAGATGCAGTAGGAGAATATAAATTACACTGCACTTATGTTGTAGTGCAAGGTATTAGAATCAAAATCAGAAATGGCTTAAATATAATAAATATAATACATTAAATAACCAAGAAAAACTATTCCTAAAAAGAATATAGTTTTTCTACAACAAAATCTCTCCATCTATTAATGTCAGTGCAGTAATTTTTAAAAGCTTAGCCATCCCTTTTTTTAATACAACCTTTAAAAATCATATTTAAATGCAATTGTGACCTTTGCCATGTTTATTTGTTCTTCTAAACTCTGTCTTCAATATCAGCAGTTCTGGTTGTGTTTTAAATTTTTTTAAATAGATAGATTACATATTATTAATGGATACAAATAAATTCAGAAAAAAAATAGAGTAAATAATGAATCAGTCATAATTAGTGTACTGTGGCTGAGCAGGAACAGGATAAAAAACAAATCTTTACTCTGTATGTTGCATTACCATGTTACTACTCGTCTTATCGACTGAGACGCGCTCACACAGCAGTCGATCCAGATATTTAGGGCAGATTTTGGGCCGCAGTCAGCAGATCGTAGCAGCGATGAACCTCCTGAGAGTGAATCAGAGGGAGACTGAGAGGCGTTTGACTGCTGGGCAGAAGTGCAATATGGGTCAATGGAGCGCTGGCACAGATGACGACCAATATGTTCCTCTGTATATGCGTGTGTGAGTGTGTGTGTGTGTGTGTGTGCGTGTCTGATTACACATGTGACCGAGTGTGTGTGTGCACATGTGAAACTGAGTTCATGTGTGTGCCCAAGTGTGTGTATGTTGGTGCGTGCAGCTTAACTGAAGCTGCTTCATACATCAGGCCATTTCAATTACAGCAGGATGAATGTTCGGACCTTTTGCCCTCAACAGTAAAACATGTGACCCTTTGAAGGGCTGTTAACTGACCTCAGACCAGCCGGTCGTATATCTGTCCTGCAGGCCGGAGAGGCTTACCATCCTCAATGTAACTGATTACATGTAACTGATTACTTGTGCCAGCAGCTGGAGAGTTTAAGAATTAACTCATTTCCTTTACAGTAACTGGATTAAAACAAGATTTTTTAAATAGCAGTGGAGTCAAATTTAGAGTTTTTTAAGTAAAGACGAAACAGTTTGTGAAAAACAATATTTTAACTTTTAACTTTTATATCTGCCTTATTAATTTACCTTCATGGCACATCAAATTAACATAAAAACGTCAAAAACAATGAAGCTACTGCAAAATATTATATAACTTTTAACTCGGGAAGCACAAATTTTCAAACCTGATTTAACTTGCATGTCCCCTACAAAGTGTGTTTAAAGTTACATTCCTCTGAGATCACTTCATTAGTCAAGGCGAGTGCTGCACGCCGCCATGAAACAGTCGCATAGTTTCTTCTACTGAGGCTCTTGAGGAACTCAAAGGCCACACAGTGCAACTCTTTAATTTCTAGCTTCAAATTGTGTAAACTCTGCAGAAAAGCAGCAGTTTTATTGCATACTGTATCACGACTGCTTCCCCTGTCAGCTGTGACATGACATATGCAGTGTGTTTCACTCTGAAGCAGATTTATGCCAGATGCACGATGTGGACGGGAATCCCGCTGTAAATATGTGCAGTGAGTGTTTTGATTTATACTTAAGCTTTGGATTTCTCTCATTTACAGCACATTTGACAGATGTACCACATGTGATCAGGCAGCGTCCAGATTTAATCACATTCTGCACTTTAAATGTGTTTCTATTCTTTCACTTGATATGAATTACAGAGTGACAGTGTGCTATAAATGTTCTTACGTAACTTTTTTTTGTCTCATAACTGGAAAAAGGTGTAGCCTTCTGTGCCGTTGCCATGTTTACATTCATTTATTCAAATAAACACATCCAGCTAATCATGTAAACAGTTCAGATTGAGCTGTTAAAGACAAAGTAGTGTGTTTTTGACCTTCTGTAGGAGCCAAGTCACCAAACTTTTTAGCATTTTTTTAATCACATTGAAGTGGTGACTCTTTACCTTTCATTTTTGTGTCCCAGTTACTGTTAAAAGTCAAGTTACAGCTCTCTCCCTGTTAGTTTTGATACGTGCCTGGTCTGATTAGTTAAAATAACTACTTGGGGGTGTTACCACTGAAGAACTTCAATGAAAATGCATCCATTCGAGTTTAACATGAGCAAAGAATGTGAGCTTTTCCTGAAGTTTAAGGACATCTGAGGACAACATCTGGGTGAGGGCAAGAGGAAATACTAAAGTTTTAAACCAGCCTGTGTCTGAGCTGTGGCACACACATTTAGCAAATGTCTAAATTTGTCACTTGCAGAGTCTGTTTGTGGCTAAAAGACGAGAGACTTCAAAAACACTCCAGTGGTCAAATGCTGACACAAACATGTTATTGACAGGTTTCGTTTTGTGAGTTTTGAACTCCAACTCTGAGTCTGCCATGTGATCTGGCTTCCATGTCCCTCTGACTTATTGGATTTGATGGCGTTAGCATCGTAAATCACTTCCTGTCCTGAAGCTGCAGGACTGAGGACCAAATTCAGAGAAACAGATGAGAAAACAGAGGGAGGGAACGAACGAGGGTGTGTGTGTCAGGGAAAAAAAAGAGAGGGTTTTTTATATTCTGAATGTTTGTGGTGCAAAAGGTTGGATATTGGAAGAAAAGGAAAGCGAGGGAAGTAAAAAGGGGTAAAAGTGATGGAGAGGGAAAGAGAGCAAAGAGCTGTCAACAGGAAATGAAGGAGAGGCTGAAACAGAGAGAGAAGAAGAGAGAGGTGGACAGAGAAAAAGAGAGGAGGTGGAGGAGAGACTGAGAGAGAGAATGAGTCAGAACTTTATAACTCTTGCCAGGATGGAAACGACTCAGGCGAGCCAGGTTGAGTTTACTGGTGTGTGTATGTGTGTGCGTCTGTGTGTGTGTGTGTGTGTGTGTGGGTGTGTGTGTGAGTGTGCAGCTTGATGTAATTAAGTTTTGAGCATCAACAGCAGTTTGTATTCATTTTGGATTTAATGACAATATCATGGCAACACACTCTCATACTCTCTCTCTCTCACACACACACACACACACACACACGCGCGCGTGCGCACATGCACATGCACACACCGTACACACATACACAGAGACACAAAGGATTATGGGTGTTTTGAGGGATCACTTCCAAGTCAAAGAGCGTGGGGTCGTGGAATCAGGCCAGAGGTCAAACAAACAGGAGATTTAAGGCTGCTGAGAAGGTTTGGACAAAAGAAACACACACACAATCAAACACACACTTGATCACAAAAACACAGAACACACACCCACACACACACACACAAAGTTTGTTTTTGCCAATGGTCTAACGTATTCAAGTACCGACACACACACAAACACAGATTCGTTTTTGGCTGTGGTCATTCTGCTGCAGGCTGATTGTGTTTTGACTAGTTAGTTTTACTACATATACACATATGTAAGCACACACATTCATGTACACACACACACACACACACACATATGTGAAATCATCAGGTTTTTATTAATATTGATGTGGGCGGGACTAAGAGGCTCTATTGAACCAGTGCAGCTCTCTCTGTCTTTGTCTTTGTCTCTGAGTGAACCTCGAATTCCTCTCAGTTTTATGCTCTTATTTTGAAAGAGTTGTAAAGAAGAAAATCATTTGAGCCAGATTTGTCAGTTTGCACAAGAACGTGAGTTATGGCTGAAGCAAAAAACAAATCACAGAACAGAACAAGACACCAGAATTAGATCTCAGTTCACATTAACATCATAAAAATCTGCCGCACTTTTACTCCCCATTTACTCTGTTCCATTAAAATTCAGCTTTGTTGACATAGTTTTCAATTAGTCAAGAGTTCAGTTGTAGTGTTTTTAATTAGTCATATAATGCAAACCGTCAATTTAAGAAGCAAATGCAAAATTACAGAATGTATCTTGTGTAGTTTGAGGCGCTTTCGCCAATGTGCCGGTCCATCATATGAAAAGAAAACAGATGGAAAAGGAAAAACAATATACAAATATAAAACAGACTAATTGTATATAAGTACATATGGATATAAATAAACAGTCAAAGCTGGATTTGGTCTGCATTTGCTGTGCAAATTTATGTAAAAGTCATCAGTGTTGCACTGATGGAGGTGATTCCATAAAATGTATTAATTCCAGGCATGAATTTAACTATTATAAATGCTGCTGTGACAAAACTCCTGTGTCTGATTTTTCCACTAAACTTAAATCCACACACCAAATCTTATATGAATCCGTTCACATGCAAACATCCTTTAAAACGAGCATCTTTTCAGCTTTAACGCTGAGCTCCTGACTGATGCTCGGAGCTCAGTGAGCGAGGGCCACATCTGCATGCAGGTAATTGGTTTACGGTTTATGGTATTGTGAGTGCTCCTCGGGGATGCAGGGGTTTATTCAAATAAATTTTGGTCACAGTTGTATCCTGGGATCCATGCTGAGTGAGTCATTTGGAGCGTTAACCAGCCTTAACAGGTCTGTTAACAGCAGAGACAAACTGCTCTGCAGAAAATGTGACAACAGAAGAAATTCACTAAATTGGACTTTTGCTCACCAGAGATATGGAAATAATTGTTTTGGAGGTTTTTATTGGACTGTAGAAGCTGCACCGTTTTCAGGAACATTAATGCTGCATCTCACTTTTTCTGTAAAAGACATTGAACTTTTGAGTTCATATTAAAATACAGGATCCTGTTTTTAAAAATAACTGAAACAGTTTCTCTCTCTTTGGCCTAAACTCTGCAAAAAAGAAAGACTCCTCTTGACAAAAAGTATCCAAAAACAATTTGCTGGAGTCTTCTGATGCCAAATGGAGAACATTGATTGTGACGTCATGTTTTTTTAAATCCCTTTTCAGTTTTCAAATTGAGGGATTAAGCGTTGCTCGCTGATTGAATGGAACAGTTTCCTGCCCACTGTGGTTGCTAATAAGGTTATAATGGTTCCATCTGCATAATGGAGGCCGATGATGCAGTGATATTTTATTTAGGCCGGTTTGTTTTGAATGTGGTGCAGACGACTGGGTGCCTCTGGGAAATTTAGGAGGATGGCTGATGAAACACAAAAAGCATCTGACCCAAAATAATGCAGTAATGTGTGTATTTTCAGACAGACACGGTCTGGATTGTCCTCAGATCAGCGTCTTTTTGTTAACTTATTTATTTTATTGGTTTGACCAGAAGCATCTGATGAGTTGCCAAATCTTTGAGACACAAACACGTCGCAGCACAGACCTCCAGTCTTCATAATTGGTTTTATTTTTTATAGTGTGTCTCATGCTTTCAATCAGCAGCAGTCAGACTGTAAGAGACGGTGAAAGAGGAGCTGAGAGACAGTTTTCTGCTAAAATGCCCAATAGTTTATAGAAACAATGAAAGTTGAAGTAGACAAAGTTAATATTTTAAAATAAATTAAACTCCCCAAATAATGAGGTCAATTTAGTAACAACACTGGTTGAAATCCAGCAGGATTTAGGCTCAAAAACTACTTGTTTAGGTAAAAATATTTTATCAGTGATCTATTTGTGATGAATCCTCTGGTTATTCAAACGACAGCTATTATCTTTATTATTATTATTTTTTCATGTTTCCTAGATGGTGTGTGCCTTTTGACACCTGAATACTGATATTGGCATCTTACACCCTGCTCATTATCAAGTAGATTAAAATCCTGTTTATCACATCCAGTGACATCTGTATACCTGGTCTCTGTTGACTGTTCAGTCTATTTGCTGCTTGTCTTGGTCCATTTTGACTCTTGGAAGAACAGAAATGTCAAAACATTAGTCTGTTTGCAGACTAAAAGGCTCTCCCTTTTGTCCCCCCAAAGACCATATAGTTTGGGTTTGGAGAGGATAATTTTCTTGACTTAAACTACAAAGTTTTGTTGCCAAATATAGGCTGGCAAACATCCGAACATCTTGTTAAAAATACACGATTATCTCATTTAAACGGGAAGTAAAATGATCTGTTGTTTGGTGGCAATTTTACCTCAAAGTCACATCACTTCCATCCCTTTCTTCACCTAATGAGAGTCAACTCATATACATGTAATCTGAACTAGATCACTTTGTTATGTTTGTACAACAACTGATATAATGTTTTCATGATGTGCAGAATTGTATAATGTCAACAGTTTAATCCACACGTGCAGTGAGACTTTTCCTCAAACAGCAGGAACTGAGCTATCTGTCCACAAAAACTTAAACTTTCCCCTGACGGATGAACGTCTCCACCAATCACCATCATACTGTAGCAGTAAAAATGGGGGGGGAAATGTCACATGGCACAACTCAAAGGGTAGTAAATTTAAGCCGCACAGTCATTGCTCACTGTCATTAAAGCGATGTCCTGCAGCGTGGCCAGTGATTTCACAATACCATAAAAATATAGTATAAAGAATAAAGTTGTGCTTTTCCCCGCAGTGGTTAATTGTATTTTGGCTGATTCAGACAAACATTAAAAGCAGCAAAAGACATGAAACAAACAGAGCAAATGTGGTGAACAGAGCATAAAACATAGAAAAACATCAAATAAAGTCTGTGGATAGAGACATCTTGCTCCTTTTTCTAAATTAATTGACCACACGTATTATAAAAGACTTTATGGAAAGGTTTTTTTAATTGCAAAGGCTCCTACAGAGTTCACATTCTTAATATTGAGACAATTTTGAGTTAAAAAAACAACTGAGTACTAAGCAGCACTTATGTTCAAATGGTTTCCAGCTTCTTTAAACAATATAACCCATTAAAATGAAGAAATTTCTACTCACTAACTTTTTAACATGTTGCAACTGTCTGGATTGATCTGGTATTTCATAATAAAATGAAAGAAAAAATGAACAAAACATTATAATTCATGTGGCAGAAATGTTTTTTCCTCTTTCTAACCCATCAATCATCCCCTCTGATGTTGAAATGTTTCATTGAATTACAGTAAATTGAAATTTGAGCATGTTGTAAACAAAAAAAGTACTGTATATTAAACTAATTATTAATGCAGAGGTCGAAATCATCCAGTGATGACTCACACAGCTGTTTTTATTAAGTCTACCTCATTCCAAGTAAGCCATCGTTCTCTTGTTTTAACAGAAACCCTCAAAACTATAAACCTTTATCCTCCTTTTATCATCGTCTCTTATTAAGTTTTAATAGCGTCATCTAATCAGATCTGTTCCCCTCCTCCTCCTCTTTGTCAGCATTTTAAAATCAAATCCAGTTTTTAATCCTGCCCTCAAACCTGATCACCAGTTGTCCTTCCTCTCCTAAAGTCCTCAGCACAATGAGAAGGTTTGCAGCTATTAAACAGAGACTCAAATGAGGTTTTGCATCAGATGGACTACAAAAGCGGATGTTTTAGAGTCCAAACTTTTTCAGTTTTCAGGGGATTTCCTGTCCTCTGCTGGCCTTTTATCATCAGGTCCACCTCCTCCAGGTGCTTCAGACTCGACTCCTCCTTTCTTTTATTCTCTACAGTTGTTGCATAAGAAAAAAAAATCTTTACTTCTAGGAAGAAATCTTTAAAAATAGAGTCTTAATGCAAATATATGATTAATGCAAAAATATTCATTAAACACCCTGCTGTGCCCTCTGCTGTCGGTCCAGATGCAGCTCTTTTCGTTCCGGCCTTCTGTTTGTTTGTTCTTCATCTAACCTTCCAAAGACTTAAGTGAAATGCATTTCTGCCCTCTGCTTGTTCTTGTTTTATACTGCAGGGAGGAAAATCTGCTTTCTCTTCACATGTTTGATGTTTGGATGTTTTTACAGATGAGAAAAAAACTGTTAGGATTTCAAATATGTGGTCAATTTATCAGAAATAATAATTCCTCCTTGACATTTTGCTTCGGTGTGAGCTGTTTATCTCTGCAGCCAACAGTCTTCTCTTGGCGAGTCCTGTCGTTATTTTTGGCCCTTTAATCAGAGAGAATACTTGTCCATTTTGGCAGCTACAACTTTCAATCAAACTTTGTTGCATTTGTTGAGTAAATTGATTTGTTTCAGGCCTGACGCTTATTGATGTGCAGTATCCCTGCAACAAATCATGTCCCAACTCAATAAACGGCTCCAACAAAAGCCATCAGTGAACCTTTGACTGAAGATTATTTATCATTCTGCAAACTATTTAAAACTTCCTCCTCCTGTTCTCAGAAATTTACTGACTTTTTTGGACTCTTTTGAGCAACAGAAATAATTTGTAAAAGTAGATATTATGTCATAGTATATCATCACCTTTTCACTAAATATGGCAGTTTTTTTGAAAAGCACATCCAACAGTTAATGTCAAACATCTCTTGGCTCTAGTCTTGGTCTCTACCTGATGGATGTATCTGTTTCTTTAGCTGCTAAAAGCTCCACTGTGTCTCTAACTGTGTCTGTCTACTGTTTGTTGATGAACTGAGTACATTTTTAAAGCTGAGAGCAGCTGACTGTTGTGTCCAAATATGGCCCTCGGACAGCAGAGGGAGAGAAATTAAGACAGCAGAGCTACAGGCAGCTAAATAATAAACTGAAGCTCACTTTAAAGCTCCGTCCAGCTGCAGTCAAGCAGCTTCAGATTCAATCTTTGTAGGTTCATCACAACAAATGACCTCTGACAAAACACTCTTAGTATATTTTAATCCAAAAGAGGGTTCGTTCTCCTGCTTATGTCCTCTGCTGACTCTTAGCCCGGCTTAAACCCCCTCAGTCTGACTTAAATTGGCCTTTAACCACCCCCCTCGTCTCTCCCATTCTCACCCTCCATTACTCCTCATCAAAACCATCAGGGGGTCTTATTAGAGGGTCCACAGCCCCATCTGCACCACTGTCACCCTCTGCAGGTTCAATTGTCTCTCTGTCTGTGTGCCTCTCTCTCCCTCTCTGGCCCCAGTGAGCCGGTTTAATCAGGTAAATATTGAGAGGATTTGTTAGTTCTTTGTAATGTGGCTCATTGCTAATACGGCTACGTATCTGCTGGGTTGATACAACACTTTAAATGCGGGAGCGGTGAACCACAGTGATGGAGATAATGACCGGTTGGGGAGGAAAAAACTCAGCTGTGGGACGAGTGGGGGGTTTTTATAAGGGAGGGGTGTGGGAAGAAGAGAGGATGGTCAACAGAGAGGCATCGGTGCTTTTAAAAAGGTTTGACAGGAGAAGGTTTTTTTTGTTTTTGTCCCAGATGAGGAGTCATTTCCACATTGATTTCTGTGAGACTTTTGGAGGAGGAAATCCAATCCTTGAGACTGTCGCTCAGCCAAGAAACGTTTCCTCTTGTGGCAGCTTCTTAAACACGTTCCAAAAAAAAAAAAAATCCTAATGGATAAGGCCTGTGACATTCTGTGCAGATCAGACTTAATGTGACTAAACTGTAGCTTTAAGTAAATGTAACTCAGACACGAGTAAATCGTGCATTTGTTTTGGTCTATTATCAGCTACAGATTAATACACATTTTGGTTCCCTATCTCACTAACAGCATGGCTATCTCCAGGAACTTGGGTTTCAATCACAAATCTGCTCATAAAATGCATTACGGGAAGAATGTTGAAAATATAAACTCACCAGATGGAGGAAATTATCTTTGTGACCAATAAATCAGGGAAAAAGTAGCTGGTGAGCAAAATGCAGGGAGTGAGGGAGAAGCCCTGCGCCATCTTTGACCCAGCGAGGTCCTGGAGAGTATTTTCTGCAGCAAGATTGTGTATGTGACTCTATATACACTATGGCATGTGTGAGTGTGTGTGTCTCACTCATTGCCCTGATGTGGGGCTCATTTTTAAATTTAAGCTACTAGAGACATTGCTTCTAGGTTTGCAGTGCTGGATCTTTTGTTGGTCCACCAGGTTGGTTCAGACTGAAAAATCTCAACATCTATTAAATGGATTACAATTAAATATTGTGCAGACATTCATGGTGCACAGAGGACAAATCATATTGAAATGGTGATCCATGACTTTTCAATTTAATATTTCAGTTTGACTAAAACTTTGATTTATGTCCAAACCTGTTAACATTTTTCAGCCTCAGCAGTGCTTCAATAAGCGAATGATAGCCTGCTAACATGCTAAACTAAGGTGGTAAAATGCAAAATGCTTCACAGCATGTTGGCATTATCAGTGCAGGCCCTCAGAGCTGCTTGCATAGCTGATTGTTGGTGTCGTTAAGAGTTTTTGAGCAGCAATAAAACTTAATAACTTTGCATTATGAGATACATGAGATTCACGAGGAATTCTTGATGTTTGTGCCGAGTTCAATCGTTTTGTAAATTTTTTAGAATCACAACTGAACCAGAACCCTCCCTTTTGGACTGCTGTTTTTCTCCTCATATCAAAGAAAGAAAGAAAAAAGCAGTTGCACAAACTGAAAGCAGAGACACGATTCAGCTGGAGGCGCTCGGCAAAGTGCAGGAGGGAGGAGAGAGGAGGGACGGGAGGGAGGAAGGATGGGGAGGTGGAAGAGCCAGTGAACAAGAAAAGAGATTTTCAAGGAGACAAGCAGCAGGAGAGAAGAAGAAGGAGGAGGAGGAGGAGGAGGAGGGAAATGCAGTGGAATGAAGAGCAGAAAAGGGGAGTTAGCTGCTAAAGCGCGGCCGTGTCGCCGTTGACGGCTGAGCGAGGGTTGCCTGCGTGTTATGGGATGACATGTCAGCGCCGCATCTGCTCTGTTTGCCGCTCAGCTGGGTTGCCATGGCGACCAGCATATCCTTACTCACTCACTCGCTCACCCTTTTTCCTTTTTGCATCCCTCCCTCTCCCTCCATCTAACTCCAACTTACATAAACCTCGTCTTTGTATGAACGCAGAACTGCTCGGAGGTTGAGTGCATTGAAGTCTCCTTGAAAATGTGATATCGAGCATCATCTCTCTCTCTTTCTTTTTCTTTTTCTCACTTATGCCCACGCTCAAAATGTCTCCTGGCCCTTCACCAACATTTTCCCTTCAGCTGGAAAAAATAAAAGCATCAAGGATTCAGGAAGGATACAGGAAGTGGCTCGGTGAAAGGAGCCTGTTTAGCATGTAGAGAATGAAACCGGAGCGACCGTACGCCCCAACACCTCCATTCACTTTACACTCTCTCATCTGTCTCAATGTGTGTGTGTGTGTGTGTGTGTGTGTGTGAGAGAGTACTTGTATCCCTATGCTTTGGGGACGAAAGATCTGTTTAACTACTTACATTGTGGGGCCTTGTCTTCCTCTTGGGGAAAAATGCAACGTTTCATGACATAAATCGTTAATTTTTACTGTAAAGACTCAGTCTAAGGTCAGGAAAAGGTTAAGTTTCAGTTATTTTCCAAGGATAAATTAAAATAATATTCTGTCTTGCATGCATTTTGGTTTTAAAGACCCTGTGTAACAATGAAAAGGGAACAAGAATGTAGTTAAACGCTGTCATTTGTTAATTAAAGCTGGTTTGGTTTCTGAGGTTTTTACATGAACTAAAAGCGTTCATGGTCATTTTGGTTCAAAGTGAGCATTTTGACCCCTGGACGCTAAAAAACTTACTGAAACAGCATCTCTTGATATGCATGAAATATGCATGAGTATGAAAATGAGCATCGTTCCCTTCATGCTTGAAAACCTCCTTCGGCAGTTTTGTACTTTTTTACTTTGCATGTGTCATGTTAGTGTCAGGCACTTTGACAGCCCTGCGGTCAAAAACACCGAAATGAAAAACACTGCAAGATGGAACGACACAGCCACAAATGGTAACCTCGAACCAGATGCCCTCCTTGAAAAAAGACTACTGGCATGAACTGACAAGAAGGCGAGATACTGAATCACAACCGGAGTAGAGATGAATACGAGTTATACGTAACTGGATGCATTAAATCAAATAGTCAATGATAATTTGATAATTTAATAACATCTCTACAAATCTTTTAAACTGATGCAACTTTTTTTTTAATCAATGCTCAGTTAAGCTATTAAAAAAACATAACTGACATACAAGGTTTCCAAGACAAGTGCTCCACTTTGTGGCGAACCTGATGGAGAAAAACACAATGATGTTGAGTCAAGATCGAAATATGTAAATAAAATGTCCTTGTTTTTCTCAAATTGACTCCTTCTGCGGGGCGTAGATCAGATTCAGCCCTGTTTGTGTCAGACAGCTCTGTGTTCAAACACAACAAAAAACAGCACAAGATGAATCAACACACCCATTAATAATGAAAATAACCTCAAACTGAGTGTCCTCTTTAACAAAACGACTGCTAGCATAAAATGCCGACATAGAGCTGAGAAAACTAGACCATAAAAACATAAGAGGACGATATTGTGATGCATAATTTGACAAATTGAATTGATTTGAATCACTCAGCTTCCATCATCATTGACTTGGTTGATGCATAAATTAGCTTTAAAGAAAACCAGATGTTAACCAGATGTAATGTTTACAAGAGTGTTTTCAATGGAAACAGACAGAAAAATTGCATAGTTGCACATCTTCTCCTCGTGTGAAACGGTGGAACAGTCGCAGTCTCTCAGCGGAGTCTCATTAAGCGGTGAAATAGATTTGCCATTTTAAACTGCAAACAGTCTGCAGACAAAGCCATCTGCCTCTGTCATTTATGTCCCCAGGCAGCCACCGTACTCTGCCCAACTGCCACGGAGGGACTCTGGGACTCAGATGGTGACTTTGTGTGTGTTTTTGAGTGTGTGTGTGTTCACATAATGTACATGCACACATGGATGCATCATGTTAGATCTCATAAACGCAAGTCTCTTTTTACGATCATGTTGTTGTATGTTTGACACAGCATGCGTGTGTGTGTGTTTGCGTGTGTGTGTGACAGCAAGTGTGTTTACAGACAGAAAACGCCTCTGGCTCTGTTTTCCCCTTTTTCATTTTCTATTTTTAAACACACAAAGTGATGACATTATCCACTTTGAATAAAGCGTCGTCCAAAAACCTGCCGGCGATTCTTTCATCGAGTAAACACGCCTGCAGTCCAGCTCTTCACAAAAACACTGAAGATTTATGTAACATGAAACATAAAAACAAAATTTTTAGAGCATAGTATGAAGAGCCATTTCAAATTCCACATTGAGGCAGTTAAATATAATCAGCAACAGAAAGGAGATCCTGATTGTTCATAAACAGACTGAGTTGGAGGAGGGAGACGCTCAAAGTGAGGCCTTTCAGTGATGTTTAAAAGTCAAATATGTGGAAGAAACTGATTTGCTTACATGAAATCCAGAGTGTGAACAACTTATAGATTTGCTAAGATGTGTTTCCTTTTTTCTTCTTCTCACTTCATTTTTTTCCCTTTCTTCTTTTCTGCTTGCCACTCTTTTATCTTCACACCTTCATCTTTTCCTCCTCTCTCTGCCACGTCTCTATATTTCAAACTTTTCTTCTTTCATCTTCCATTTCTTCTGCTCCGTTTCTTTCCTCTGACCCCTGTTTTTCCACCTTGACTCCTCCATCCTCTCCTCCATCCTTTCCTCTGTCTCCTGTAGATGTAACGTCCAGGATTACATCTGGCACAAGGGGGCTCGCTGCGAGTCGGTGGTGACCGAGTTCCAGGTGATGTGTCTGGCCGTTGGCGCCTCGGCTCTGGTGGTCCTGCTGCTCTTCATGATCATCGTCTGCTTCGCCAAGAAGCTCCACGTGCTCAAGATGGAGAACAAGAAGCTGCGCAAACGCAGGTGAGTCTCCATCAATAGTCTGAGGAAAGTAATGATTGATTTAAAAAAATAATAATAATTTATTGGTCCTTTTTATTGGCAGAGTGGGCCATTGTTTCTTGGCTGTCACTCCAGTGAAAGGTTGTATAAACATAACAGTTATGTTTTAAAAAATGCGTCCACAAAATGTTTAGGAAGGTGCAGAATGAAAGTCTATATTTTCCTGGAAAAAACTTTTAGAGGTGAAATAACTATTTAAAAAATTATCATAATATTTGAAATTGAGCAAGTTTACAGACAAGATCTGTATGGCCGAAGGATCTCTGAGCCAATCGCATAACTACATTGATGTCACCTGTCATCATCGATCTCTGAAGCTTAAGAGTTGCCGTAGCATTAGCACACAGGTTTCTTAGCTTAGAACGCTCGATAATAAAGTATAAAAGTACTTTTTAGCAAATCTTAACCAACCACACAACAAGTAAGAAGAGTCAAAGTCTTCACAGGCTAAACTTAAGTGTTGTTACCAGTTAGAGTGTCAGAATTAGAGAAATATCAGGTTCAATCTCTGAATAGCTACGTTAGCATCAGTGATTTTATGCTATTTATAAATGTTATCCATATCACATTTAACAAAAAAGCCACAAAAATATACAATTATTTATTCTTTTAGGTAAGGCTGTAGTCTCATAATCCCTAATTTATTTTCAGCAAAGATCTTAAATCTAATCTTAAATCTAGCAGAAGGGAGACCTTTTATTTCCTACACAAAGTTTTCTGATGAAGGAATACACAAACCAAAGTGAAACTCCATCCGTCAAGATCTCTTCTCGCATGTTTGACGTAACCTGCAGGCTCTAAACTCCACTTTGAACCAGCTGACTCATTTGTCTAAGTTTAAAAGATCAATTGAAAGAATAGCAGGAAAAGAAAAGTCTTCAGCGCTTTGCTCAGAGGCTTTCTGATGCAGCAGATTTATTATCGGCTGCCCAGCAGACAGTGAACCTCAGCCGCGGCACATTACTCCCATCAATGTTAAAGATTGAATGAGAAAAAGCTTTGTTTCTGTGGCGAATGCTGCCTCGGGGCCAGACTGCTGCCCCGGCTTGAGTTTTAGTGTGAAGTTTAGAGAAGAGATGGAGCGGTCGATACAGAGAGCGGAGGGGAAAGGGAGTTTGGTAGAAATAAAATCTAAAGGCGAACCATCAGCTCTAAACACTCAATGAAAAACAATCAATGTGTCAGTGGTGTCAAGAAGAACCTTAGATTTAGGCTATTTTCACTTTGTAATAGGTTTTTCATTTTAAAACAAAAAAAAGATTTCAGTCTAGACAAACATTTAAACACCATATCAGAGATATTTTTCATCCAGACGTCAATAATGCACATTACTCAACCAAACACGCCGGGAACACACGTGTCGGTGTTAAGTGTTTGCTTCCTGCTCATGAAGCCAGAGGCAGAAAGATGAAAAGCAGAATTGTAGCATAGACAGAAACTCCTGCAATCCGTCATGTACAGAGGTAAGAAAGACACTATTCTAGATGCTCATGATTGTGAAGAAGAAAGGTAAATGTGAGGCAAAATGGTCGGCACTTGGCTCATTCAGACACATTTGCACCAAACTAAAGACTTAGAAAAGCCTTATTTTATAATCAAAGTAAAAGTGCCACCATAGCATCTATTAAAAACAATAACTTAAATATCTGTAGTTGTTTGTTTTTTTAATTATTGGTCATATATTGACCTTCCAGGTTTATCTTGATAGTGCTTCTCTGATTTCTTAATTTATAGCTGAATTTATAGCCTTTGAGAATAGTATCGATGCACAAATGTTTGCCTGAGTGATGATTAGAGAACAAATAAATGATGACTGTGATAGAGTTGATGTCACTGATGGACAGACAGGAGCTTTAATACTTTATGTTAAATGTCAGGAGCTCAAAGTGGAGCAACTCTTAGTCACATTACAGAAAGAGAAACATAGAAGAAGAAGAAGAAAAAGAAGAAAGGCAGGAGGGCTGAACAGCAGTATGTGTCCTTCGTAGGTAGAGAGAGAGACGAGGTTGTGGAGACTTTTTTGACCCGATTACAGCAAACATCATTCACTGTAAATTCTTCTTCTTACAGTCACGTTTTCAGGCAGGTGTGACCCAGGCAGCACAGGTTCAATCCCTCTGTGTGGACATGAGGAGGCAGAGAAAAAGCCTCTGAATTGTATTTATTTGTATGTTTTTACTCATACTTTTTAAAAATCTGATGATCACAGCTGCTGCAGTGACTCTGTTTCATTCTGATCAATGAAGTTCATCATTTTTAGTAGATTTTATCATTGAACTCTTGAACCAAATTCATATTCAGTTACAAGCAGAAGCATAAAGTTATAAAGGTGATGCTGCAGTTTGAACCATCTCATTTTTGAGTCAGGGACAGCTAAAAGCATATAAAGCTAAGAGGAGGATGAGGTTGTGGAGGATGAGGAAGGTTTGCGAGACAGAGGGGGGGGATGGGCGACAGAGAAAACGAGGCGACAGATACGGGGAGTCTGAGGGAGGAGGAGGAGGAGGAGGAGTAGGAGGGGGTTGGACAGATCTGCTGAAACAGGAAGCCATTTACAGTGAACAGGAGAGGAGGACAATGAAGGAATGCAGGAGGAGACGAGGAAGGAGAGAAGGAGGTGGGAGGGGTGGCATGGAGAGCTGACGGTGAGCAGCCAGCAGAAAAACCAGATGACAGAACAGCTGAGGAGGAGAAGCCGGTGTGCACTCTGAGGAAAAAAAGAAGCTCAGTGAAGAACCAGGAGAAGGTTCTGCAAAGGATCTTAAATTGCCAAAGTTTCTCATCACACCAGTCTGCTGGTTCTTAATATGATGCTGATGATGCTGCAAAGAGCCACTCAGGCCCCCAAAGGGAAAGAACATGTTGTTTCAACATGTTTCTGCATGCATGTAAATTAATTTCAAGATTTTTCTAAAAATGAGAGCCTGTATCAGCAAGCTCTTTTTCCTTATTTAAAATAAAAAAAATACATTTAAAACCAAATATAGACAGGCATTATTTTATAAAATGTGCAGTATTTATATATTTCATCCTTCATGCCTCATCTTGAAATTAAAGAAAGTGAATCATGCTTTTATGGGACTATTCATCACTGGGCATGCATGCCATGATGATTCGCAAAAATGGTTTAATGCTGTATATTAATGGTGGTGTTTTTGAAAAATTATTCTAATAACATCAAATCAGCCAAAGAACCACCGAAGAACCCTTAAAAAATCCACAATTGTTGTGTGAAAAATGTGGAGAGGAAAAGACCATCAGAGGGAGCTGGACTGAATGTAAACTGAAGGAGAGTGACAGACAGACAGACTGAAGGGCTGGATTGAATATATAAAGAAGTGGGGGGGCGGGGTGGGGTTTGAGGGGGTGGTGGGTGGTTCGGCGTTGCTTTGCCAGAGCCGGCGTATCAGTGGCTATCTCCCTAGCAACAGAGCCGTCGTGGATGAGCAGCAGCCCGGCGATCGAGGATGCAAATGTGAACCGAAGGACCGAATCCTCAGCACCCGATCCCACGCTGCACGGTCTATTTTTAGCAGGACGGGAGAAGGTTATCATGCTAGAGATGGCGGCAGAGATTATGAAAAGATGAAGATGAGGGTGAGGAGGAAAAGTGGTGCAGTCGGTAGCAGCGCTAACGCTAGCAAGCAAAAATTAAAAAAAGGGGAGAAATGGGTGATGTCATTGGTACTCTGGATCCAGCTGAAAGTAGGGCAGTCTGAACAGGAGGGGGGAGGGAGGGAGGAATACTGGGGGAGGCGGGGTTGACCTACATACAGCTGTGCGACCTGAGGGGTGTGAGAGTGTGTGTGTGAGCATGTGTGGGTGTGTGTGTGCAGCATGAAAAAGACAACACCGCCTCATCAAGTGGTCGGCTAAAAGAAATCGAAGAGGAGCAAAGAGGAGGAGGAGGGTGACAGATAAGAGGAGTAAAAAGGAGGACAGGATGAAACTGGGGGAGGAGGGAGGGTGAGGGAGACACTGTTGCAGGAGAGAAGAGAAGGAAGGAGAAAGAGAGGAAAAAAGGAGGAAGAAAGGGTGGTAACAGAGAAAAAAAGCTTAGTTTGACACATTTAGAGGAGTCAGTGTGTGTGTTTGTTTGTGGGCGTGTGTATGTGTGTGTGTGTGTGCATGTGTGTGTGCTTGCACTGCTGACAAGGCTCATGAATACATGAGACTCCCACACTCCCCCATCTGCTGTGGGTGATTGCAGTTGCGGTGTTTTTCTGCCGCAGTCGAGATCAGACCGACGTTCTAGTCAAAGACGGAGACCGGAAGAAAGAGTGAAGACAAGACGAAATGCATCCGTGTTATTTTAGACATTTCAGGATTTATGTAACTGGTCATGCAATCAACAGTTCACGTAGCAGATAAATTAAATGACAAAATATGTTGTTTGTTCATGTCGTCTTTTCTGATCTGATCCCCCCATTGAAAGGATACGTCTTCATATCACTTTGGTATAAAATGGCACATATTAAGATTATAAAGACGTTGTGGTTTAAGTCAAAAAATTGCTATCTCATTAAGGTTAGATATTTGTTATTAGAAGGTCAGGGAACAATTGTGTTTATGCTTTAAGCAAAGCAACACTGACTGTTTGCTGGTAATAAACTTCAGTCTGTCATTGCTTCATTCAGTCAACCTGATCTCCCTCTGTGGACTTTATTTCTCTAAAAAACGTCACTTGGTTTCCTGCTCTGCCCTCGAGGCTCATTTTGAGACACTTGCTGAAACGACTGATATTGTCATGTTTTCAAGTCAGTCTGGTTCAGCAGTTGCTCATTATAGTGTTTAGTGTCTGGAATCAGATGCATAAAACTCCTTAATATGCACACCTGTTCTATGTGTTATAATTGTAAAGCGGTGTGGACGCATGTATCCGCTTCATAAATCTCGGTCTTTGTGGGACAGAGTGCATACATGTGAGCTTTAAGCTTCATTCAGACCAAATTAGAAATGTGCAGAGAAAATGCAGCTTTTTTCCTAATTATTTTAATAGTGTCCTTTCTAGGTTGGATTATTGTGAAACACAGGGGATGCTGAAAAAAACCCCAGCAGCAGAAAGTTGATGCAAAGGCAACTCTAGGTGAAACCTCACTATGAAGCCTGAGACCATTCTCATGTTTGTACAGTAAATACAAAATGGGAGACAACCTGTCGGCAGACGTAGCTTAGCCAACACCGACAGGTAGCCCTCCTCTATCTGAACAAAAAACATCCCCAAGCACTTTTTAAATCTTACTTATTTTTTGTAAAATCTATAAAGTGTAAAAGCAGTTTGTCATTTTAAAGGGGACTTTTTCTTTGTATCTGGTATTTTGTGTCCACATAAAGACAACAGAGTGAGAGGTCCAAAGCTGGTTTCCGGTGTTGGTGTCTGTCTCTCTGTCATCTTTGATTGTCCCGTCAGTGTTCATGAAATATAAATATGAAAGTTCGCATGATGATCATAGAGACGAGCGCAGGAAGTAGATCACTGCCTCTTTAACTATTGATATGACGGGGGAGTGAAGAGATGAGACGGTGAAACACACCGAGACTTTAGAGGACGACTGATGCTTTTTTTGGAGTCTCAAAATGTTCTGAGTGAAGGTTTTCGTGGCTGCAAGGCAAACGACAGACTTTTATACACGAGAAAGAAGGTTTGCAAAAGAGAGACAGAGACAAACGTGTGACACTCTTATCAAAGTTTGGGTCTCATTCGGTCTCTGATGCAAACATCTCTCCCCTTTAAGAAGTCTGAGAAGAAGAAGAAGACGAAGAAGAAGAAGAAGAAGAAGAAGAAGAAAGAGTATGAAATTCAAAGAGTTCAGTCTCACTCAGTCAAGTGGGAACTCTCAAAGTTTGCTGCTTCCCTGATGAGATAAAAGAAAAGTCTGTGTTTATTTGCGTCTGAGTTAAAGTGGTGCACAAAGTTTTTCTGAGTCAGTCCAGTTGATCAAAGTAGACAGAAAGTGATAGAAATCATTTAAGAGTCCATGACTGAGCTGCACAGACGTTTTAGAAATATACAGTGTTTCATTTCACCATAAACCTGAAGGTTAGACGATTTACAGAACAAGTATTTGAAGACTTCCACTACCTTTTGCTGAGGAAACGAAAACAATCTCTAAAGATGTGTGTGTGTTCTTTAAAATCGATTTAAAACAGAAAAAGTATGTTCTTGTTTTCACTAGTTTTAAAATAAATCAAATGTGAGTTAAAGTTTAGCCTCTTTCTGGACTCAAGTAAGAAGCAGGTCACCTGAATCTGATGGTCAAAAATGAAAAACTTTATTTTCAGTTTGTTGCATCACAGATAAAATAAATGTTTGCACCTGTTTTTTTTTCTGTTTGCCGTTTGACAAACAGAAGTCGTAAACCTGCTGTCTGACTAATGCTGCTTTCTTGCTTTTTTTTCTCCCCCCTTCTTTGTTCCTCCGACAATCCTTTCTGTCTGACTCTTCTCCAACAACGTAATCTCTTTCCTAAATTTGTCCTTTTTCTTGCCCCCTTTTGTCCTCTTTGTTCCATCCTGTTTCACCTGTTTCTCTCCTTTTGTCTGTGCTCGTCTCTTTCTCTTTTTTGGATTTGCTCAAATGTCCTCTGTCCCTCTCTGTCTTTTTTCCACCTTGCGGATCATCGTCTGCAAATGTCATGTCGCTCCCAATTCTCCCTCTTTCTGCATTTTTCCTCCTCCTGGACTCTTTAAAAATTCTCAAACTGCCGTGTACTCTTCATTTCTTTTACATTATCTCCATTCTTCTCACCCTCTCTCTATTTCTGTGCTTTCTCTTTACTGATTTGATCCTGTTTTCCATCCTTTTTATCTCCTAAACCTCCTTCATTTCTCTCCTATTTTGTATTTTCATCTTCTAACTTCTCCTTTCTCTTTAAATTTCAAAACATCCGCCTTTTCTAATTTCTAACCGTCTCCACTTTTTTCTTTTAATATCCTCCACATCCTTCCCTCCTTTTCTTCATCTCCCCACAATCTCCCTCTTTCTTTACCTCACCTCTCCTCCAACTCTTTCTTCCTTTACCTTCAACTTTATTCTCCTCGACTTCCTCCACTCATCATATTTCTTTTCCCTTCATCTTTCACCCATCTTCATCTCTACATCCTCTCCCCCCCTCTTCCCTCTCACCTCCCTCCATCTCCCGACACCCAGCAGTAAGTACCGGCCTTCATCGGAGCAGCACAATGATAATTTCTCGCTGTCCACCATCGCTGAGGGCTCCCACCCAAATGTAAGGAAACTGTGCGACACCCCTCCTAACGTCCCTCATGCCCGTGCATTGGCTTACTATGATAACATTATCTGTCAGGTAACGTGGTTCTCGCCTCTCTCTCTCTCACCCCTTTTTCTGCATCTCCCCCCCTGCAAACCCTGCCCGGGCCCCCTGACTCCCCCACCTTACCCCCTTCCCCCTAAAATGCATGGGCATGAGTATTCCCTGATACTCCGAGGTGTGCAGTGCTGAGGAGGAGGATGAGCCGGGTGGAAGTGGAAGGAAGGATGGCGGGAGTTTTGTCGTGGGGCGACTGGAGAGGAAAATATGAATGTATGAAATAAGAAAGAAAAGTACTGGACATAAACAAATCCAACCTTGTTTGTAGATTAAGGTTATTAGTAATTTATGGATCTTTTTGAGCCATAGATCTGTAGATATAATGCAGTTATTGCATATTTTAGCCACTTCACTACATCAATTATTCAAGAATATATACCAGTATGCAATAAATATATATTAATTTCATATTTTAATTTTTCAAAATGCACTTAATTCTTCCAGGTAGCCACTGGTTTCCATATATTTCTCTCAGGCATGTCTGAATTCAAAATATTTGAGTCTGTTAACTTAAAAAAAAATAAAAAATTGGTCAGTGGTTTAGTTTATAAAATTTAGCAGAATTGTAAAAAACGGTGATGCAGTTCGAAACCCAAAGATACTCAGTTCATAAGGATTTAAAATGGAGAAAAACAGCAGGTTCTCCCATTTGAGAAGCTGTAATGAAACATTTGGTCATTGTTTTTGATAAATGACCCAGACATTTAATTTCCTGTTAGAAGACAAATCAGTTATTCATCCGTTGCATGATTTTATGTCAAAACCTTGTCCTGCTCTGAGGTGGTGCAAAAAAGACTTTTTTAAACCAGTCTGTGTTTAAACTGATGCTAATTATAAAATAATACAGAATTAAATTTCAGTGTAATGAATTACACAAAAGCAAGTTTTAAGGTTCTGATAGTTAATTTTCACACCGAAATCAATTAAAAAAAGGCTTCTTGGAATCGTGCAAAACATTTTAAGAAGTTGTCCGCAGACCTTTCAATGTTAAGATGACATGTTTGTATTGTCCTTAAAGTTAAAGCAAGAAAAAACTCACACAAACAAACATATTACACCAAATCAATAGGCAGAAACATGCACACAAGTAGACTACAGCTTTTAAAAGTTGTACATGTGCACTTTAATGCAAGCAAAGAGCTGGATACACACATATAGGCTTTTAAAGATTTTTTTCTCCTTATCAAAAAAAATACATTTGCAGTCGTGACCTGAATAAAAAAAAGAAGCACTGAAGTGAAAACCTGTTACTTTATAAGTGAAAGGGTGCACAGGTTGAAAAATGATGAAGAAGAAAAGAACAGAAAAGAAAAGCGAGAAAAAATCCTTCTCAGGCTCCTTTTTTTCTCCACTCGACGGTTCTCGGACTCAGCAGCTTGAAGTACCTGTCAAATCTTACAGTTTTATTGTGTATATTGATTTTGTTTCGCTGGTTTATTGCTTATTGATCCTAGTTTAAAGGTGATAGCAAGAAGTACCCAGGTATTGTGTTGACCTGCTTTATAGAAATAAGATTTTTTTTTTCATTTCAAGTTAAAATTGCTTGAAATATCAAACCTACAGCTACAACTAGTTACCTTAGAAACATTAGTATTTTGTGGAAATAAAAAAAATTAAAGTTGCAACTGGCATCAGCTCACTGTTAAGCCAAGGTTAGAGTTCAGCCCCCCTGACCTGTGCTGACTGAACATTTATTGACTGCCCTCTCAATGCAGCCAGCAAGCCACCTATAAGTTTGACCCCTTTAAGAGAAAACTCCCACAATCCTTCACTGCTACCTCTCTCCACCCCAGCTCTTTCTAACCTGCTCTCTCTGATCACCTCTTGCATCGGTTTGTCATGGCATTCCTGCTCTGTCGCTAACATGCGCCACCTGGTGGCCATGTCAGCCAACGCAGCTCTGCTTTGCTGTTTGCTAATCTGTTCTAATAACAAAATGTCTGCTTTACTTGTTTATCCTGAAAGTGGGCGGGGCTTTGGGAGGGAGGAGTTTATTGTTCCTTTCTGGGGGGCGGGGGGGTTGGATGCCACAAACAGGTAAGCTAAAGGTGTGGGACATTTGTGAGAAACGATGGAGGTTATCAGGATAAACATCTGAGATGCAACGCCCAGCAGCTGCCTGCAGGTGGCAGCAGAGAGCCAACAAGCACCTAACTAACCAAAGCATGGGTAGCTAGCAGCAACAATGCTATTGTTGTAGCAGCATGGGTAGTTTTAGTGCTACAACTGAGGTAGAATTTGTTTTGTTTTGATTGTTTTTTTTTGTTTTTAGGATGTGGTACCACCCTCTAACAACTCCATCAGTAGTTGTGTAAACTTGCAAAGGTGCAGCAACCAGTTGTCTCTATGTAATTGTGA
Organism: Acanthurus lineatus; assembly: GCA_029814665.1. Taxonomy (NCBI): domain Eukaryota; kingdom Metazoa; phylum Chordata; class Actinopteri; order Acanthuriformes; family Acanthuridae; genus Acanthurus; species Acanthurus lineatus. The sequence goes on along the minus strand of JAPZDV010000025.1, from coordinate 2,672,743 downwards.
TTATATGCTAGCACAACAGATTTAGAAATCTTAATTCTTTAGAGGCAAGTGTCTCTTTTTAACCCCAACTAAATACAATTTTCACAACCCTGACTGACAAGAAATCCAAAAGAAGTGCTAAAAAATATCCTTCATTCCCCCTAACAGCATCTTTAAAAAATCAATCTCCTGACTAAACACAACCTACGTATAACAGCCTCCAAAATCCCCACTCATCCACGGGCATGAATAGTATTTTTAAATACTTTGATGGTTTGTTTTAACAAAAGGTTTTCTGTGAAGTCTTGGTTGCACATGCATGTGTTGCAGGTTTATGCAACCCAGTACACATTTTTATTATCTGTTTTAATGCTAAAACTGTCAGTTGGTGGCAGCAAAGTCAAAGGAAAAGCAAACACAGACGTAAATAGTACAGTTTTCAAAGACATTTAATGAAATTAGCTTTATTTTATGAGGAAAGAAATGCACTCAGCCTCTTAGTCAGGCATCAAGGATACACTCAGTGTGTTTAGTGAGAAACAGGGAATGTAAACATAGAGATCCTGTAAAGATTTCAGCTTAATCTCAGACTTTTGGTTATTTATTATAAGTGACTTACAAATGTTGAAAGTCAAATAAATTGAAGAGTGATTCAAGCAGGTTTGATAACCAGATTGTACTCTAGATTCAGGTTTGATAAAACTTAATTGAAACCCAACCGTAGTGATAAATGACTGTATTCAGTTGTAGAAAGACATAAAAACTTTACAACCTTTCTTGTCCTTTTACTAAGTCTAAAATAAACCCAACAGATTTACAAATACTATTCAGCCAAGATCTATATTCTATCATCTTCAAATCATGTAAAAAACTCACCTAGACATATACCCTCTGTAACCAAACCAAAATCCATACCACCTCACCAGTTTTTCCCAAAATACACCCACTAATAAAGCAAATAACATTGATTCCCATTCAAACTAATATCTTAGTATCACGATGGTGGAGAACCTCACTAAATAAAACCTGTGTTCACTGTGATAACACAAAATGCAGCACCAGAGAGTCTGTGTTTAAACACAAACCGTGTCTGCCTCAGAGATACAGTATCCGGCTGGGAATATCAGCTGTCGTCTGAGAGGAAGTTTAATTACTTCTACTATTGGTCTTTGTCTCCAGAACCAGATCTTTTTTTCTCTCTGTCTGTTTTATCTGTCTGCTTCTATTTCTTCCTGTCTGCCTCTTCTTTTTCTACCTCCATCTTTAATCTTTCTGTATCGTCTCTGATCTGTCGCTCCTCCCACTCATCTCCTGTCTTTCTGTCCACTTTGATCAGTTTCTCCTCATCCTCAGTCTTTTTCTGTCCGTCTCTGCCTGTCGTTCTTACTCTGAGGATGTTTTTTTTTGAGGAGTATAACCCTTTGCCCCATCCCCCTCCCCTCAGAAAACCATGAGCAGATACACCTGGGAGTGTAAGACCAAAGAGGAGTCCGACTGTGAGGTAAGACCAAATCCCGAATGTCAGATAGTCCCGCCCCCCTCTTACACCTTCCCAAACAGCTCTGTCATTGTTACTGTGGCCCTGTCAGTCACCCTTTTTCAGCTCTCTGTGGATCAATCCGAGTCTCACCTCTTTCCAACAAATAAAGACAAAAAAATATAACACAAAATTATGACATAAGACAGACCCCTAAACCTAATGTCACCATTTAATGTCACCAACTGAATAACTAACTTATAACTAACTCCTTTACTTGATGTATCAAGTTATTTTTACCAAAACTTTTTGGAAAATATGAGGTGTGTTCCAAAAGTTCGGAGACTGGGTCCTTAAATAGTAAAAACAGTACCTGGTTTAAATATGGGTGCCATCTCCTTAAAGACATCCCCTTTTGCATCGTTACACAGCTTCTTTGGCTCATGCTGCACTTGAAACCCTAGAGGTCCTCTGGTGCAAAAGCAACATCTGCAGTTTGTGCAGGATCTCTTAACTTAATTTTAAGAAGGAGAAAAAAGTTGCAGGGAGCCCAATGCAGCAAGTAGAGGGGATGGAGAGGTGACACCCGTGTTGCTGTTAGCAAAAAATGTGTACATTTTCAATATGATGTTGGTTACCGTACTGTAATGTTGGACTACCAGCACACCAAAACTAAGGCTGTTTGAGCAAAAGAAGAATTCACATTGCACAACCCTGTGAGTGTCCAAGAAAACCTCCAGAGGAAAACCTCCTCTCGGTAGTTCTTCTGTCTTGACTTGCCTTCCTCTGTCTTGAGACTTCAGGATTTTGAAAGACTGCTGTTCAATCTGTTTGGCTTTGAACACAACTCTCGTCAACGGTGATGATCCTTGACATAAAGTTTGTGTTATCCCCAAGAGACCACAATCCTTGCAGACATGGTGCTGCTTCGGCCAAGGAATCAGGAAATCACAAATGTGCACATAACAGGGGTCAGAAATACACCTGTAACTCAGGTGCTGATAATGACCAAGTGATGTTACTTGGATTACACAAAAGGTACTGCTAACACCCTTACATTAAGACATTTACATTTAGATTGCTGTGCAGCACTCATATAGCACTCACATAGTCTCTGAACTTTTTGATTGCAGCTTGTTTTTATTAAATATCCCAAAAAACAGCTAAGAATGAGCTACACTTAATGTTCATAAGGATGTAAACCAAAGTCAGTACGGGCTATATTTTCAGAAAAGTATCAGTTTATACTATGCAGGTCTTGGCCCTCCAATTGATTTGTTTGCCATGTAGTTGGAGTCTAATGTTAGCATGTTAGCGGCTGCCTTATACAAGCAAAAAAATTGTGTGAAATCACCCTTTGACACACATTAAAATGCAGAGCAAGCAGGTCGAATCCAAACCCAATCATTAACAGACGTGACCTTGTGAGGACCTTTTCACATGTCCACCTCAGCTGCACACACACACACACACACACACACACACACCCATATACACACACTGAGGGATTTTAATGAAATAAGAAAACTCAAAATGAAAAACCTCCCAATTGTCAGAGAAATTACTTTGCAGAATTTACAGAGAATTTGACCACACACAAACACAAAAAGAGACCGCCATATAAAAAATAAATGCACACAGACATTTTGCATAAAGCCACTATGCACACACACACACACACACACACACACACACACACACACACACCAGTCAGTTCTGAACAATACCACAGAAAGCACTAATGCTCCCTGCAGTAACAGAAAGCTTTATGCTTCATTCACTGTGCTAAATTGAACCCTCTTGTCCTCAATCTTCCCTCCACAGTATTTCAGCAAAGTTCAGCCACACAGAGTTTCCTCTGCAGTAAACAGTCAAATGAAATTGTTTTTTTTTTTTGTTTTTTTTTGTCGATAGTCAATAATTGAACTCAGAAAATGAAATGACTGAGCAGAGCTGGCTGTATTTTCTGGGACAATTTCATTTCAATTGATTGAATCAGCTCTTTTCAAAAATGAACTGATGCTAAAGTTGCAGTGCTTTGCTGCAGGAATATTGCACGTTTAAAATGAGCTTTAATATTAACACATTCATGTGATCTTTATACAATCAGAACAAAAATACTGGGACCTCCTGGAGTGACCAGATTCTTGACTTTCCTATTGATCTCATGAAAATGATAATCTAAAAAATATTTCTTTTTAAAATTTACATTTTCTCTCCATCTTTGGTTTTTGTTTGTGTACCTTCCTGCACAACACCCACCAGAGATCACCTGTCAGTCACACAGTGTGGGCAGGACCACAGCAGTTTTTATTTGCACTTTAAAATTAGACTTTTGTGTAGGTTTAGTTTGTAGGCAGTTTGCATGAGCAGCACTGTTTGCTCACTGCCAGTGTATTTTTTCCAAGCCAACAAACAGTTTTTAAGAAAACCTGAGATGAATTAGTGAATTTTGCAGTTTAAGTCAAACAGAACATAGCCCTTTCATCAGCCTTCAGTTCAAGTTCTGCATATACAATAAGCTTTAATCTTTAAAAAAATATTTTCAGTTGTTTTTGATGCCATTGTGTTCCTGTAAAAACATCAAGTCAAGAGGAGGCCAGTAACAAAGGCATAAGTCTAATTATTAATTATGTTTTCAGTCCTTTTCGGGGTTTAATTATTCCTCTGCACTTCACACAAACACAAACATGCATATAAACCAGACACAAACCCACTTTTCAACACAAACACAAATATATATCGAGAGAAAAGAGACAGTCAGTAACCAACAAATCACAAACATGTACAGACCAAGACACTTGCTACATATTTTAATGTAAGGTTAAAGTGCCCAAGCATAAAAAATCTAACAAATGCACAGGTGTAGTAACACTTAAAATCAGTTGCAGAGGAGAAGAGCTGAATGAAAATACTGATCCAGAGACAAATTCTCAGAAAGGAAAGTTAAGACAAGTTTTTAACCTTATGGAGATGTGAGATATGCATCCTCAAGAAATCTTGAAAGTCTGTTCAAAACTTTCATGCAGTCCATTCAGTAGTGATGTTTAAGTCCAGAACAAAGTGATGTACTTTCCTGAGAGCCATTTTGACAATGTGGCCAACAGTACAACGGGAAAAAAACAACACCAAGATTGCACCAGTTGTAATGAGTTTGTCTCATTTTCACAAATAAAAACATGCTAAAACACTTTTTTGAAAGATAGTTCAGTCACATAGAAGAATCTCAACATGTTTTCATCCCAGCTCCTCAAATATCGACAATGCTTTGTCCACCTCAGCGTTCTTTGGACTTGGGACTTACTAAATCAAGTGGAGCAGTAACTTCAGTTGTCCAATGTTGACTTTACCTTGAAATTTGCTTTAAGTCTGATGCACATAATACAGATACTAAGGGACAGTTGTATCAGAATTTGACGATGCTGGAATATGACGGGTTGAGATTCTACATACAGGGCCTTTAATAAGATAAACTTTTCAAAAAGACTTAAAAATAAAATTCCCAAAAGCTTCTGTTGTTTCTTTGGACATAAATAAGTCGTGTATCACCATATAGAAAACGTAAAATCAACCTTTACCAGGCCACTGAAACACAAAAGGGCATTAGGAACTGTCCCTGTGCCTCCATTATCATCATCACCATCATCATCATCAAGACCCTGTTTATCTCTGTTCCCACAACCCCCCCCCCCAAAATGACAACCGCTCTAAAGTCTTCGTGACTCTTTGCCTCCCACCCACTGCCCGCCCCCCTCCACCCATGCACAACAATGAAATCCAACAAACAAAAAAAACATTTTCCAGTTTCACGCTGACGGGAGGACAGAAGGCCCCTATCCCGTAACCATGGAAGTGACGTATCCGCACGTCCTGCCTGAAGTTACAATCTAGGCCAACAGCCATCGGGTAAATGCTCTCACTGCTCTTCCTTTCTGAAAGTGCCATTGAATTCAAACGTAAACATTCAATTAGGGTGTGTTTCTAAATGGCTCAGGCCTCAGGGTCTGAAATCTGATGTGTGTGTGTGAATGAATGAATGTGTCCGTCTCACTAAACTTCAGTCTGTAAGGGTTTGTGTGTGTGTGCCTGTGTGTGTTGGTGTGTGCTGAAGAGGTGCAGACGGACGCCCCAGGATGCTGGGCGCAGCAGGGTCGATGATGCCATGCAATATTAATGGGGATAAGAGGCTGGAAAACAGAGCCAAAATGGACTCCGCAATCAATTTGCTCCCTCTGACCTTAATTAAATTCAGATGAATTGAATTGAAATCTCTTAAAACACATTGTTTTTTTTTCCCCCCTCCAGCGACTGTTTGGGTATGTATGACGGTGGTACCCACAGAAAAAGGGCCGGGGTGAAGAGTTCATTTGTCTTTTTGTTTTGTTTTGTTTTGTTTTGGGAGACTAAATGGAAGAAGGAGGAGGTGAAGCAGGAGGAGATGAGTTGTTCTGCATGAGCGATCATAACTGTACATGGGGGCATATTGCACGGGTTTTGCATGTGGATGTGCATGTGCTTCCTGGTTTGCCTGAAAGGGGGAGGAGGGGGGGTAGGGGGGTTGGTGTCGCTCATGCAGCTCACCTCACAGTCTCCTCAACCAAACACAACATGCCAGCCGAGCATGATAATCTTCAAAATGTGTTGCCTCCAAACCACAAAAATGGCTGCTACTGAAACTGATTTTGCTTAAAGTTAAAAAAAAAAAAAGCTGCATTTTGATTTCGCTAAATAATATTTTGGTAATTTGTTGCATTCAGTCAGCCTCTAAAGAATCATACCAGTGCTCCTTTTCACAAGTTTTAGCCCTTTTACAACAAATACGATATTATAGAACAATATACAAGATGACTTTATTTTTATTAACTGTTTCAGGGATCCAAAGATCTGTTAGTTGACCCATAAAGCCTGCATGCAGCCAATCACAGCAAACATTAAGTCTTGATCTTTATCTTTGCGTTAATAAGAGCTAAAGTTTCAAGAGCTAAAATTTGCAAACTCACTGCTGTGATTCTTTAAAACAAGGAGATGGAACATTAAAACCCATTAAAAGTGCAAATTAAAGACAAATCCAGACGTCTGGGATTCTTCAAAACCAAATTTAGCCAAAATATGTCTTTTATCCTACAATCAAACACCAGACAGGGATGACAATCTAGAAAGTTTTCCAAAATAATAGATATTGTTAAATTCCTACAATTTCATATCCAATACTAATTCTTGTTTGTACAAAATCTTTGCATGTTTACTAGAGTAGAGTCGAGGTAAAGGGAAAAAAAGGTCTTAGATTGGTCAAAATTTAACATAAAGGCTATAAAATAATTCAATTTTTGGCCAATTTTCAGGGTCAAAGTTGCAGCTGAGCAGAAAACGGTCCTGTTGGTTCTAACTGTGCTTTCTGTCCTCACCCCCACCACCTCCACTCCTCCCCGGGTAGGATGATCCTAATTCCCAGAACAAGCTGGAGGACCCGGTGAAGGCCCCGCCCAAGGAGGACGACTCCCTCAACATCCACAACTCTCTGACCCCCAAACATGAGAACCACAAGGTCCTGGGCGAGGAGAACTCCTCGGAGGTAAACTCACTGCAGAACAACATGATGTGAAAACAAAACAAAACAAAACAAAAACAACCCCAGCAACCTGACAACACGACACAGAAAAACGACAAGGTGCGACGGCAACGGGAGCCCCCAAAATCCCTCCCTGCTGTCTGCTGCCGTGTGCGCCTAACCGGTCAACCAACAAACCAACCGACCAACCAGCCTGTCAACTACCAGCCAACCAACCCAGTCTGCAACTGTCTCCGACACGGCAACACTGCCACCAAGCGGCTCGGGCCGCTGCAAAAAACGTACACCACCACCGCCGCCGCCGCAACTGCCCCAGCTGAGAGACCCCGCCCCCCCTCCCCAACCAGCCTCACCCCTGCTGCTACCTTGCAACCCCCCCCTTACATCCACTCACGCCCCTGTTTCGCAGCCCTGCCCCCCTCGTTGCTGTCACTCTACTGTCCCTTCTTTTACCTGCACACACACACACACACACACACCTACACACAATAATCAATACACATACAGTGAAAAGATGAAGAACATAAACATGCATATATGTTTACACACAAACACACACACACACACACCTTCCCCTGCCTGCATTGGTGTATTTTGTAAAAAGGAAGAAATACAGAAGTTTAAAACGTACGTAAAACGTCATTGTAAAAAAAAAAAAAATTCAAGATAAAGCTACTGAGAGGTTTTGATGTTTGTCTGACTAATCCAGTGAGTATGTATAAATATTGGAAAAAAAAATGCTTGGATTGATATAAAAAGAAGCAACACAATGTGTCTTGGTTTTCATTGATGTGATTTCTAATCCTTTGATGTACTTGTTTTTTTTTTGTACTTTTTTGGGACTTCGAACAGAGAATAAACAAACAAGATTCAGACAGTTGTTGAAATAAACCTTTTTAACATGACCTCTGTGGATCCTGTGTTTTCCTGAGCGTCGCCTCACCTCTTTCTCCCCCCTTTAAAAACTCCAACACTCTTTGCATGGCTTTGAACGCAGCTTCTCAGATCCTTGAATGCACCTTCCTGCTTACAAACACACACACAAACAGAGGTTTGTATTAATAATGAACATCATAAAGTCAGAATTTACAAATTTTATCTTTAATTTTATTACCTTGCCAGCAGTAAATTGTCATTTCTTAATTTATTCTACTATTACTTAAAGCTAATGTAGGTCACCATTTTCGTTAGAATATTCTTTATTAATAGCTTGATGGTCTATTCTTAACCTTTCAAATTATCAAATTTTCCTAGTTGTCATAAAGTAGTTTAGTCGTCATGCCCACAATGAAAACCATCTTATCATCATGAAATATAAAGTCAGAAAGTCATTGATTTGATCTGAATTGATCGTCTTTGGAGTCCACAGCTGATTTACTGTTATAAAATCGTCTTAAAGCACGTAAACCATAACAGGAAACACCAGGTACAAGTCTGCTGCTTCTGCATGTTTCCTGCCTCCAGAGATGCTTCCCTGTTTCCAGCTGGACACACACATAGACAGAAAGACGTGCTCACACACCTACTAGGAAATAACACTTACAGTTGCATATGCAGCGTACAGGATAAACAGCGACAAATAAGCCTCTCTAGTGTACAAACACATAGTGATAACACACCCACACATTTCAAACACACTCATACGTAAAGTGTGTATGAAGTGGTTCACAGTACAAACAAACAAAACAGTGTTTTAAATATTGTAACATGACTTTATTTTTGAAGTGGTTTACAGTAGAGAACTAAACTAAGGTGCTTCATTAATTTTAAATAATCAGAATTTTCTTTATTTTTAGAGACATATAGTTAAGTTTAGTTAGTCAATCAAATTTTTCTCCAAAAAGATGAAACTGTTGCACATTTGGTAAACAGGTGAATGGGAAAATTAAAAAAAACATGGAGAAAAAGGTTTACTTTACACATTAAACACTGGGTTTATTAGAAATGCAACATTTCCACCATGAACCTTCGTCAGATATCAATTCAACAAAAACAGCAACAAAAACTAGAAGGCAGCTGTGAAAGATAAAGTACATTCATTCAAGAACTGTACTTAAGTACAATTTTGCCACATTTATATTTAAGTAATTGTAATTTACACTATTAATCCACTACATGTTAGAGACGATTAATGTACTATTAACTACACCTTTTAAATCTGACAGTGTAATTAACCAATTTATTATGATATTATGATTATGATGAAATCACTATTAAAAATATTATGATCAATTAACTTAACTATACATTAACTTTTGCAGCAGATTTTTAAGCAATCATAAATGGCTCCATGTTTAGCAGTTGTATCAATAAAGTGATGCTTGTAGATTAATGCATCTAGTTAAAATCCAATAACATAACTTATATTTAATGATTCTTAAGCATTATTATCTAATTGTTTTTTTAGGATATTTTGATGCTAATACTTCTAAACCTTTATTCACCTTTAGTTCAGCTTCAGTTTTATCTTGTAATGTTTTAATTTGAATTTGATTCCTGATGAAGTGTGATGACAAAAATGTTGGATTTATAACAAATTTGATGCTGACAGTGTTCAGACATTTAATTCAAATGTAGGTATAGAGATGAACTTATTTATCCCTTCATGAATGAAAACACACGCTCACACACACACACACCTCCCACACATGTTTCAAGTCTGTTCTAAAGAACTTTTTGCTCTATTCAGGAAGCTGAACAGGCACAATGGAGAACACACACACACACAGACACACACACTTGTATGTACATCTGTCTGTTTCCCATGCTCCTTTTCTTCTACACACACAGACGTGCACAGACACACACAGACACACGCGTGTGAGGTCCCTCATTAACATAATGCATTTATCAATCTAAACTGAACCAGAGCTGTTTTTATGTCTTTATGGCATCTTTGAAAGTTCAAGTCTTTAGTTCTTTAGAACGAGTCCAAGTCAAGTCCCAAGTATTTCAAGATTTTTTTACAAATCTGAAACGTTTTCCAGTCCGCATTATCTGGTCATTTGGGACGAGTCACAAGTTGAGTCATGTGATATAACAAGTCTCTAGTTCTTTAAAAGGCTGAAAGTCATTTAAAACAAGTCTGAAGTGATTCAAGATTAGTTCAAGTTGCATTATCAGGTCTTTTCAGACAATTTCAGATTTGAATTAAGTCCAAGTAAAATCAAATCTCTACTCCCAATTTTTGTGATTTTAGTCAGGTCCAAGTCTAATACCGATATCTCAATTTTGACTTTAACCAAGTCTTTGGCCGTTTGTGAAAAAGCAAGAAAATCAAAGATTCCCTCTCAAAAAATGGACTCACTCTGAAAGTCAATTAACAGAAAAACTCAAATTGGTTCCCACAAGGATGAAAGTATAACAACACACCCTCACACACACTAACACCCGCTTACACACGCACACACACACACACACGTGATGTGATAAACAACCCTGAATGGGTCTCAGATGAGGCCGCAGTGCTGTTGGCCCTTTGTCGGGTTTCTCCTTTGGATCACTGAGAAAGAAATGGGTTAAACAGTGTTATTGGGGGGGGGGGGTCCTTCCCAGGGTGGAGGGGTGCTGATGTGTGCAGGGTGGGGGAGGGTCTGAGTGTACTTCTCTTTCTTCATATAAATAAAGAATAGGAGGGGGTAGGAGAGCATTTCAGCCCCCAGGAGGTTAAAGAAAAGACTTTTTTTTAATTTAGAATAGGAGACGGCAGCATGTGAGCTACAAAAACAGCAACAACTGTGATTATGAACTGCTTTTATTCCTGTGAACCTCTCTTTCTCAAACACACACACACTCAAACCCTCGAAGAAGTTGGCACATGTAGTTGCATACACACACGCACTAAAGAGGGGTCCTCTGCATTGAAACGAGTGAAGCCATGGCAGCAAGTGGGCTTTCCATTAGCAACAGTTGGAAGTGAAGGATGATGGGGGAGGTGCCGTCATCTCCCTGAGACTACAGCATGAACCTTTATGTGCAGTTTCATAGAAAAAAAAAGCATCAATTTCCAGCCATGAGAATGCAGCTGAAACTGGTGATAAAGTCTGAAAAAGTCAGATCAAGCATGGTGAGATGGACAGCATCCTTTTTTTCATGCTAAATGAAGGAAGATAGGTTTTAAAATAAGCTGTAAGATACCTGGTTTCTTTTGTTTATTCCAATCAAATACATTACTGCAGCAAGAAATGAGCACCACATGTTTTCTCTCATTACAAAGCTATAGTCTGCAACAGCAAATAAAAAAAATAAAGCTTAATTTCCCTTCACGCCAACTCAAAAATGAAAATGCATGCTGTATAAATGGCTTGAAAGGTCTGGTGACACTTGTTGAATGCAGCACACCTGCAAGCTCTGCACCTGCAGTGTTTTGTGGGCAGTCTGATGTTCTCAGTGAACTACATAACAAGGTCAAGGTCAGAGCTGCAAAATATCCATTAAACATTATTCTGATTGCGTATAAAAAAGATTTAGAAGAATTTAAAGGAACTGAGTTCATCCATCAGCGCGGTCAGCTTCATAACTCTGATCCCTCTGAGTTAAGCAGCAACTGGTTGATCCACAATTATTACAGACACATTAACCCCCAGCCTGTGTGTGTGTGGGTGTGTGTATGTGTGTGAGTCTAGGGGTGTGTGTGTGTGTGTGTGTGTGTTTGTCCATGTCCACTGACCTTTTGGAACATTTTCACTACATCCGTCTCTTCCTCTCTTTCTCTCTCTCACTTATCTGCTGCTGGCGGCGATTTCATGCATCTTCAGACAGAGAGGGTGTTGTTGCCATGGAAACCCACTGCGATGCTCCAATCTGAGCAAGCAAGATCCAAACTCAGTGACCTCCGGGTTACGCTGCCTCCCCTCTCCGCGTTCGGGTGGACGAGGCAGATTAAGTGACTCTCATGCAGCTTTACAGTCATAATAAACTGTAACATATCAGAGCATTAAAAGTGCTTTGGAATTCACATCAGGTTCAACGTTAAACCCTGACATCTCTTCAGACGACCCTAATCCTCCTCCAAACAGCTGTCCAGCTGTCACTTACAGTTGTCTTAGAGCAAATTCACACACACACACACACACAAACATACACACATACACACAGACTGCACTGGCAAGAAATTTTGATTATTAACAATATTGTAGACTTTTAATTTCATTTACGTTCTCAACTCTCAGTTTTCAGGTCAATGATAATAATAAAGGATAAAACATGATAGTTTGCATGCAAACTTTTTCCAAATTATGATCTTGAAGTTCACTATTACTAAAGAAAAGGTAGAAATATTAATAAAGAAACACCTTTGCAATCAAAAGTGAGAGTGAATTCAAAATTTTACAAGTTTGATAATCAATATTTGCCACATATAGTAAATGAGCTTAATTCATAAAATGTTGAGTTTTTGAATTATGTGGTTTTTATGTCTATTGTCACATGTTGAATATGTTTAGAAGTGTCTTTTATTGGTTTATTTTCAATAACTGTTTGACACCAGAGGAGTTAAAACTTTCCTGTAAGAAACTGGAGGTTTCTTTTTTCTCATTTTACTTTTCACGATCTCTCAGATTTAACTTGTGAGTCCTTGAGGATGTCAAAAGGTTTGGAAACACCATTAGTATATATGTTTAGTATGTATTAAACAGCAAATTATCTAGTAACTCAAATGTCAGACCAATGAAGTGTAATGATAAGTACAATATTTCCTTTTGAAATGTAAAAAAAAGTGAGAAATAGTATGAAATTGAAAGACTGAGAGTAAAATAGTGAAGAACAAAACCGCCGAAATTATACATTAACACATCTTGCATAAAAGCACTGAGTTATTGCCATTTTCATTTCATCTAGAATCACGCAGCCCTGCTCTCGTTACTGCTGGTCGTTTAGGAGACAAAGAGCTCTCAGGGGTCTGAAATGTGTGTGGAGGGTTTTATAAGAAGGGGTCCAGGAAAAGAATTTGGAAACAGAACATGGCGAAGGCGTGTCAAGATTTTCTCTCTCTTTTTTTTTTTCTGCTGTTCCGAGTCAAACCTGCTGGGACTTGGGATTCATCAGCGGCCTGTGATTGGCTGACAATGTGGTGGAATGATGGTGTTAGGATCCTGAAGGGGCTGTTGTGATTGGACGGTGCAGATGCACACACATGGTGGTGCATGATGGAGGCACACAAAGTCATGCGTGCATGTATGCAAAAACACACACATATGTGAATGTTTAAATGAATATAAAGTGCACACTCGGTTTTACATGCGTGCTCATACAAACCCACACGAATGAAAAAAAGGCCACACATACCGACACATGTATACACACACACACACACACACACACACACAGAGGACTGCACAAGTGCACTTAATTTAGATTTACATGCATGCACGCACACAAGCACACAGTGTGCCTTACAAAGTCGCCTGAAAGACGGGATTGAAACCAGAAAGAGGAGGAGGAGGCGGAGGAGGATGAGGAGGAGGAGGAGGAGGAGGTGTGAAGTCTAAATGAATCATTCTGGCACCGTCTAGTTTACTAATGAGGCTCTGAGGAATGCTGCTGATCAGAAATCAGAACAGGACCCTTTGGCTTCTTTTCTGATGGAAATGTAGTGATACATTTGTGTGTTTGAAGCGGAGTAACACTCCCTCGTTCCCCTCCTCCGTCATGCACTACATGTGAATGAGTGACTGCTTGGCTTCAGGCCTGTTTGATGGCAGCAACCTCAGAGGGTTGAGAAGGTGATGTGACCAAGCTGTTCGCTTCAGCAGGACTGATGATGATCATGATGATGGAGATGATGATGATGATGGAGATGAGCTTGTGTGCAAAAGCAAAGTAAATAGGGGTGTGTGTTTATGTGTCTGTATCTTCCTGTTAATATAATGGTTTTTAACTTGTCAATAACCTGTTGATTCCTGCATTTAAAGGTAACCATCGACTTGGAGCTCCACTTCGCCAAGAAGGGAAAGTCCAAACCCTCCAAAAGTCCGTTTGCCCACTATGACGTCTACCTCTACAGGATGCCCAAAACCAAACCCAAAATCCCCAACGGACCCCGTGCAAAGACTGTTAACGGTCCCAGCAGCAGAGCTAAAGGTCGAGTCCTGCGGTGGGAGGATGACGTGTACCCTCCTTCTCCGCCTTGTTCTGTCTGCAGCCCCGTCAGTACTCGCTCGCTGCCAGCCTCCACAATCGAGCTCCAGCGGTCCTCACCCTGGACTCTGAACCCCTACACCCCCTGATGAACTGCTCCTCATATCTTGCTGTTCTGGGCTTTCATCTTTAAAAATTACTCTGTGAATGTATATATTGTATATGTATGAGCTTTTATTCAGGGAAACTTAAATTCACAAGAACTTCTACAGGGTTTTTGCTTCTATAATTTGACTGTTTGTCAAGTGTTTTTCTTTCAGCAGGACATTGAAGTCAGAGGGTCGAACATGGAGGGTGACTCAGACAAAATGGACGCTAGTTTCTAACTACCAAAGCTGCTGTTAACATTTTAGGAGACAGGAACACAAGTGTTTATTTATATATGTGTATAAGAAACAACATGTCAATGACAGTAAATAATGTCTGCAAAGGGGAGTATAATCTGAATTAAGTGATAATCTATTGATCACAGCTGTGAAAACTTGTTTTTAAATTTCAGAAAAGTAGTCCACCTTTTTATTAACATTAACTTAAATGATTATATGTGATATAAATGTAGCCTGTAGTGAAAAACCCATCATCTATCATGCAACGCTGCAGTTCCACTCAGCTCTGCAGAACCTTTTAGCAACTTTCATCTCTGGTCCTGCAACTTTTTTGGTTCAGTCTCATTGCTCTTTTCATCCATGGCAGGCATATATTTTCAGCAATGAAAACTCGGACGGAAACACTTTATGCTACCAAAACTCGAAACAGCACTCGGGCAAAGGTAGTGAATAGTTGATGAACAATACTGTCTAAGTCTCTGTTTTTGTGAGAAAAATGTAAATTTGTGCTGTTTTTTCTCTGCAGAGTTGGGTGGGTGTTTGCAGAGTTGAGTGAAGATGACTGAGGGTTTGCAGGGTTGGTTTGAGGAGTGACTGATTTAACACTCACTGCTGCACAGAAACAGTGGACAGGGAAATGATTTAGTCAGGTATAATTACTCAAACATGTGACCTAAACTGCAGTGCACCAGCTCAGGGATGGTATCGCTGCTATTAGTAGGGCAATATGAAACATGTTTAAAGATTAAAATGCAGATTCACCACATTTACACTCCTGTTGTGTTGGGTAGGTTCTTGAGAGCTACACACCGCCATCTGCTGACTCACAGAGAGATCCCTTGATATATTCTTTCTTCCATTTTACTTGAAAATGTTTTATTCCTGCTCTGCATGAAGAACAAGTATAAGATGGATGACTTAAATTAACATGAAGATTTTCTGTTGGTCTGTTCGGTGCAAAGCCACACACCTTTTGTGTTCATTAATCTTTACAGGTGTCGACATGTTCATGTTTGTGGCAGTTAGTGAGTGATAATATCCCTCATGTGGAGTTGAATGTGTGTTAATCTGATGAATGTAAGTCCAATATTGACTCTCTTTTAGCTCTGTGCCCGAGGTAAATATTTGGCTCTTCAGCTGCTAAGCGGTCCACTTTCTTCACCAGCCTGTTTCTACTTGTTTCTTTCTGCTGTTTGGTGCAGAGCATGTAGTGCTATATAGGTTTTTAGAGCCTTTTCTCTAATTGCAGCTTCTTGTTTTGGCCAAACATGAGAGAACACTGAGGGTAAACCAAACAGTAAAATTGTAGCCAGACAGATAAACAATGAGTTTAAACACAGTTTAGAGCATCATAAAGCAGACAGGAGCTGCGGATTCAGGTGTTGATTCTCTGCACTTCATCATTACCATGACTTTCACACATTGTTTTCACATCGTCATGAAACATTATTTTCTAAAAACATCATTGGCTGATTTTATGTCATTGTTATCCCTTTAAAATTACCCCTAAAGATGCAGCATTAAAATATTCTTTATTTAATATTTGAAAATTAAGAAGAAAAAAGTGCACCCTGATTTTTGTTGTCATTACTGTTTGTGCATTGAACAACAACAACAACAAGCAAAAAACAACAACAGAAGTGTCATAAAAGAATCTGATATTAATGAAGATGACACGAAAATATCTAACAAGTCTCTTGGTTAATATATGACACAACTTTTACCAAAACTGGAATAACGAACAGCAAAACCGGGATGAGATGGTGAGCATCATTGTTTTACTGACTTTATACCTGCATTTATTTTGTATTTGCAGTGATACTAACAACACAACAACATCTATCACCTGAACTGTCACGTCTGCTACAGCCATGGCTACAACTAGGTCTTCTCTCATAACATTATTGTGGTTACAGTTGTACCAGCAGGAGGCGGTGTGTCCATCTCAATAAGATCAGGAACACTTCGAAGAAGTCGCCATGTGCTAACAGAGATCGTTTATGCATTTAGCTTTACATGGCTGTCACCATGGAGACCACACTAAAGATGGTTGGTTTTCCTAAAACAGATTTCGCACAAAACCAACACTTTAATCTTCAAACTTGAGATTTTGGTTCTTTATAGCATAGAGTTGTTTAAAAATCTATAAAAATTATTTCGTAACGTATTATATCCAAGCAGCAGTTAGCCGTTTGCTAACAGCTTATGCGTGAGCTAAATGATTTTTTCCGCGAGGCTCAGAGTGAGACCTCTTACGTTGTATTCACTTATCTTTGACTGTATACAACTTCACGTTAGTTTAGCAGCTAGCAAACTGGAAAGGCTGTGAAATGAGCTACAAATCGAAGAATATGACGTTATATTTAAACCTTTGCATTTAAACGAGTTTTTAGATAAATTTCTGCTAACGGCTCCTATTTTGCGACGTTATTTTAGCTCACATACAAACTGTCAGCTTGTATTATTACATCTAGGTTAGCTACTAAGGCTAGCTATGTTTACAGAGCTCAACAGTATCCTGAACACTTCTCCTGAGACCTTCACACAGGTGAGGATTTAACATTTTAATCTCAATAGCATAGTGATAAGCCTGTAACATTACGCATTGATGTATTAGGATC